>CM052719.1:482882-529352 GCA_028551405.1 Uromys caudimaculatus
TTTTTTTTTTTTTTTTTTTTTTTTTTTTTTTTTTTTTTTTTTTTTTTTGGCCAATATCCACTTATTAGTGAGTACATACCATGCATGTCCTTTTGTGTCTGACTTACCTCACTCAAGATGATATTTTCTAGTTCTATCCATTTGCCTACAAAACTTAGGATGTCCTCGTTCTTAATAGCTGAGTAGTATTCCATTGTGTAAATGAACCATATTTACTGTATCCATTCTTCTGTTGTGGGACTATCAAAAATAAGGGCACTATGAAAATAATGGAACACTTGCCCCTATGGCATGGTGGGGCATCTTTTGGGTATTCCCAAGACTGTTATTGCTGGGTCTTCAGGTAGATCTATTTCCAATTTTCTAAGGAACCTCCAGATTGATTTCCAGAGTGGTTGTACTAGTTTGCAATCCCACCAGCAATGGAGGAGTGTTCCTCTTTCTCCACATGCTTGTCAACATGTGTTGTTGCATGAAGTTTTGATTTTAGCCATTCTGGTTGGAGTAAGGTGGAATCTAAGGGTCATTTTGATTTGTATTCCTCTGATCACTAAGGACTTTGAACATTTCTTTAGGTGTTTCTTGGCCATTCCAGATTCCTCTGTTGTGAATTCTTGGTTTAGTTCTATACCCCATATTTTGATTGGGTTGTTTGTTTTCTTGGTGATTAGTTTCTGGAGTTCTTTATATATTTTGGATATTACCCCTCTATTGGATGTGGGGTTAGTGAAGATTATTTTTCCCCAATCTGTAGGTTGCCGATTTATCCTATCGACTATGTCCTTTGCCTTACAGAAGCTTTCCAGTTTCATGAGGTCCCATTTATCAATTCTTGATCTTAGAGCATGAGCCATTGGAGTTCTGTTTAGGATTTTCCCCCTGTGCCAATGAGTTCAAGGCTCTTTCCACTTTCTCTTCTTTTAGATTCAATGCATCTGGTTTTATGTTGAGGTTCTTGATCCACTTGGACTTGAGCTTTGTGCAAGGTGATAAATATGGGTCTATTTTTCTACATACAGACAACCTTAGATCAGCACTATTTATGAAAGATGCTTTCTTTTTTCCATTGTATATTTTTGGCTTTTTGTCAAAGACCAAGTGTCACTAAGTGTGTGGTTTTATTTCTGGGTCTTCGATTCTATTCCATTGATCAACATGACTGTCTCTGTACCAATACCATGCAGTTTTTATCACTATTGCTCTTGTAGTAAAACTTGAAGTTAGGGATGGTGATTCCTCCAGCCATTCTTTTACTGCTAAGAATTGTTTTTGCTATTCTTTTTTTTATGCCTTTCCAGATGAATTTGAGAATTGCTCTTTCCATGTCTTTGAACAATTGTGTCGGGATTTTGGTCGGGATTGCATTGAGTCTGTAGATTGCTTTTGATAGGATAGCCATTTTTACTATATTAATCCTGCCAATGCATGAGCATGGGAGATCTCTCCATTTTCTGAGATCTTCTTTGATTTCTTTCTTGAGAGACTTGAAGTTATTGTCATACAGGTCTTTTACTTGTTCAGTTACAGTTACCCCAAGATATTTTGTATTATTTGTGGCTATTGTGAAGGGAGTTCTTTCCCTAATTTCTTTCTCAGCCTGTTTATCATTTGTATAAGGAAAGGCTACTGATTTATTTGAGTTAATTTTATATCCAGTCACTTTGCTGAAGTTGTTTATGAGCTGAAGAAGTTCTCAGGTAGAACTTTTGGGGTCGCTATACTATCATATCATCTTCAGATAGTGATACTTTTATTTCTTCTTTGCCAATTTGTATCCCCTTGATGTCTATTTGTTATCTTTTTGTTCTAGCTAGCACTTCGAGTACTGTATTGAAATGATATAGGGAGAGTGGGCATCCTTGTCTTCTCCCCAATTTTAGTGGGATCGCTTTAAGTATGTCTCCATTTAATTTGATATTGGCTGTAGGTTTGCAGTAAATTGCTTTTATTATGTTTAGGTATGGGCTTTGAATTCCTGATATCTCCAATACTTTTAACATGAAGGGGTGTTGTATTTTGTCAAATGCTTTTTCTGCATCTAATTAGGTGATCATGTGATTTTTTTCTTTGAATTTGTTTATATAGGAGATTACGTTATTTCTTCTGTTTCCTTTTTTATGTTTGCTCAGCAGTAGAGTGGAAAGATGAGATTCAGTATTGTCTCAGCATGGCCACTTGCTTAGCTTTCTTGGCCAGTCTATTTAGGAACTCTGACTCAAGTTACAAGTATGTAATTCAATTCATTCTATTGTGCTCTTGTTGTATTAAAGTATAATGTCACGAGGATGCCTGCAAGAAAAGGCTTAAACCCATTCTACGTAACCCAGGCATCCAGCCATGGTGGAGGGCTCTGTATTTGACAAAGCAAGATTGAAGAAGCCACCGAGTCCCTGTGCTAGAGGAATTTGTAGTCTGGGTCAGGTAGATCAGCCTCTCTTATGTGAGTAGAGAAGTCAGGCCACATAAAAGTAAGAAACCCTTTTCTTGCAGGCATTGGTATATATTTTGTGAAGCTTTGATGCAGAAATGAGGCTTTGAGAAGTCCAAATCACAAATTTTCTTTAATCAAGATAGGGATTTTGATTTTTGTAGCTGCCTCTGTATTTCTAGCAATAGGAAAAATATTTGGTAGGGATAAAATGCTGAATGACCATTGATTAAAATCACAAAGTTTTAGACTCATTTGCATATCCAGAAAAGGAGGGGTGGTAAGCAACTTTGGCATGGAGCAATGGTCAGAAAAATGCTAACTTCTCAGTCAGCCTTGAACTTAGGGGCTAGGAATTTTCTGTAGCAAAGTATCAGGTTTACTAGGCTGTGTTCACAGCCATATGACTCTGAAATCTATCACTCCCTAAAGAAAGTGAAACCTAGCCTGGGCTGTGGCATTTGAGTCATTTTCTCAAAGAGGGTTCCCCACAGTGTAATGACAATTTTTCTCATAACCCTAAAGAATAGCTACCATGGCCAGGACTGACTTCAGGGATTCATTTAGCAATGACTTTTTCCAGCTTGATTGTTTTTCACAAAGCCATAATTACCTGAGATGATTTCAAGCCCTTTAAAGTTGTTGTAAGATCATTGGGGATTTGCAAACAGCTCTAATGGCAGAGACAGAAATGAGGCACTGGGGTACTCTGGTCAGAGAGTGTCTGCAGGAAGTTGTTCCACTGCTTCTTTTGAAATTGTCTATTTTTCTCCAATGTCCAGGTCTTGGTTCAGCCCTATTTCTGTGTGAACATGGGCATGTATGCCACGGGACAGGGGTGGGGTGCAATGGGTTCAGTCCTATTTCTCTGTGAGCACAGGCATGCACGCCACAGGATGATCTGTGTGAGAAGAGGCATGCATGCCACAGGATGAGGTGGTGTCACTTATTGGGGCAGAACCTTCAGTGTTCTTATTTCATTTTATTCTGACAACCAGATCCATCTTACAACTTTCCCATTCTTTGTTTTCATCCCACTGTTAAGAGTATTAATTAAAGACTTGCTCACACCTTTTTGAGCAGATTCTGTCTGAAAGTTCAAAGCTGTCAGCAGAAATGTGTCATTATGCAGTTCCAGCATGATCCTAGGAAAATACCAATAAGCACATTAAACAAAAGAGGAGTTAGGAGGCAATAAGACACATTTCCTAGATACCCATTTACCTTCAAATCCACTTTAATATTTTTCAGGTTACACTTGACTTGTGCATATAAAGCATGTGCAAACAAGACCTGAAAAATAACAATTCAGAGTAAGAATGCAATGTGACAAGGTTCTCATGCCTGAAAAATGGAAAAGAAACCAATTGTTTATTCTGTTGGGTTAAGAGAATAAATTGGATCACCCTGGAACTTTAGCCTGGAAGACATGTCCGTTGTAAAGAAAAGAAATGCCATGGTTTATCAATTATCTATGAGAGATCAATGAGTGAGATGAGGAAAGAATGAATACATACAGAATCCTGGTTTATAGGTAGAAAGGAAGCCTAGGGAAGTTTCACACAAGCTATTTAACTTTCAGTGACTCAAACTCATACATGAAATGGCAAACCTATAATCATCATCAAAAACATTTTTTTAAGTACTCAAGTTTGCATGGTGTGGTAAGTTGAAAAACCAAGAAAAAGAACTTTTAGAGTACTCCAAAAGAGATAAAATTTAATTGAGGTCGGTCCATTTGGAATGTTTTACATTAATAAAAGAATATTTTATCTTTACTATATCAGTAGCCAGTGATTTTCAATGTTGAAATAGACTAGTATTTACATTAAAATAATATATGTATTTTTATATAGCCCTAGATTGTCTCTCTATAAAAAGGTTGACAGCTATTTGGTGAGACTATCAATGATGGAGAAATAAAAGAAAAACTGACCATGAAGAGGTTCTTCAAGCCAAGAACTATGGGCATTTCAAGTTTTCTACTCTATCAAATTCCTAAAATGAGTTTATGAGGGGGAAGTATTGTAGTGGCTCTTTAGAGTCAAGGAAGCAAAATGCAGAGTGAATACCTAACACAACCAGATCCAGGTGGTAGAATTCAGATTCAAAGCAGGTGCTGACTATATAGTCTGAGCTCTGGCTAAGACTCTTTTTCTTTCCTCCAGAAAAGTAAATGCATGGAGATCAAGGACAGTGCTGTGAGGGACATGCAGGGTGTACTCTGACAAGCCTACCCTAAAGAAGGGTAGCAAGGCTGCTGGCCAGTATTGATTTGTGAATAAATAAGAGAAATGGAATACCTTCTTTGCCCTACATCAAACTGAGGAGATTTTGAGTCATGATTTGGCATAATAAGGGAAAATAAAATAGTGCTAGGAGGCAGATGGAGGGAGAGAACTGGATGGGAGAAGGGATGGGGAGGGGAAGAGGGAGAGGCTGAGGGTCAGGTGTGGGAAGAGTTAGGAGAAAGAGACACAGGGCCAGGAAAATGAATGGAAAATTGCAACTTGTGGGGATGGGGATATGGGGAGCATCTTTAGGACTTGCCAGAGACCTTGGATGGGGGAGGCTCCCAGGAGTCTATGGCAGTGACTTTAGCTGACACTCATAGCACTGGGGATATGTAACCTGAAGAGGCCACCTCCTGTAGCCAGGCAGGATCTCCAGTGGAGGGGTAAGGACACCAACCCAGCCACAAAACTTTAGACCCAATATTTGTCCTGTCTAAAGGAAATACAGGAACAAAGATGGAAGGAATGGCCAATTGCTAACAAGCCCAACTGAGACTCATCCCATTGGTAAGCACTAATCTCTGACACTATTGATGATACTCTGTTTGGCTTGCAGGCAGGAGCCTAGTTTAACTTTTATCTGAGAGACTCCACCTAGCAGCTGACTGAAACAGATGCAGAGACCCATAGCCAAACATTGGAGAGATGGGAGAGTTGGGAGAAGGATTGAGGGCCCAGGTGATAAAAACTCCACAGGAAGGCCAACAAAGTCAACTATACTGGACCCTTGGTGACTCTCAGAGACTGAAACACCAACCAAAGAGCATACACAGACCAGACCTACATCCCTTCCCCCGCACATGTATGTAGCAAATGTGTAGCTCAGTCTTTATATGGGTCCTGAACAACTGGAGCAGGCACTACCCTAAAGCTGTTGCCTATCTGTGGAATACATTCTACCTGGGCTGCCTTGTCTTGCATCAGTGGGAGAGGATGCACCTAGTTCTGCAGGGATTTAATATTTCGGGGGGGGGGGATACCCAGGGAGGACCTCTACCCTCTCAGAGGAAAAGGGGAGGGGACTTAATCTGTGTGTGTGTGGGGGGGTGCAGAGTGAGCCTTTTCAAAGATTGGGAAATATAAGGGCAACAAGAGGTAAGCTACTGATAATTTTCTGTCCTGACCCTTACCCCTCTCTCCTTCCTTTTTGTGTGCTTTTACTTGGCCAAAGTGCATATGCTTCAAACATAGGGAAAGCCAATACATAGATAAAGCCCACTTTTAATATTCCCTGCTTAGATGCTCCCAACCTTACTGGAAGCAAGCTACTTTAATATTCTGCATCTCACTTTACCTAGGTATATTCTGCAAAGAGAGAAATAATTTGCTGGATTTTGGGAAGAGATAAATAAAATATGATATGTTAAGCACTTTGTACTATACTACCACAGTTAAGAACTTTGTAAATGTTTATTTCTTTTCTCCTTTTAGGTTCCTTTAAACATTTTAGTCTCAGAGAGTAGGAGATTTGTGTGTGCACTATCATTTTGACAGCACCTCAGGGCAATGTGTCAACTAAGCAATTCAAGGTGAGCAGAAATAGGGTGAGAGAACACATTTGACGAAGAGAGTAGGTGCAGGCAGAGTGGCTTAGCATGTGCAAGAATAGTCTATAGAAGGTGCCTTAGTTTGAGTTTCCATTGCTATGAAGAGATACCACGACCAAGGCAACTCTTATAAAAGACATTTGATTGGGACAGGCTTATAGTTTCAGAGGTTCAGTCCATTAACATCACGGCAGAAAGTGTGGCAACATCCAGGCAGACATGGGGCTGGAGGGACTGAAAGTTCTACATCTTTATTCAGAGTCAGCCAGGAAAAGACCATCTTCTTCAGGCAGCCAGGAGGAGGGTCTCTTCCACATTGGGTGGAGTCTGAACATTGGAGGAGACCTCAAAGGCTGCCTATACAGTAACATACTTTCTCCAACAAAGGTCACACCTATTCCAACAAGGCCACACCTCCCAAGTGCCACTTCCCAATGCCCAAACATATTCAAACCACCACAGAAGGTCAGAACTGATAAGAGATCTTGTGATGCACTTTGTGTTTTTACCCAAGACATGATCCCTAGAGACTAGATACAAACAAGGGAAGAAGAAAACAAGTAATGGAACAAGAAAGTACTGCATCTTCTCAGAGATATCCATGGAGAATTTCCAACAACTGATGTCTTCATTTTCACTAATTTCAAATTGTAGTTCAGCATTTCTTTCAATAAATGAAAAGTATATAACAAGTTGTATAATAGTATAGCTACCTCCAACTGGCTGGCTACAGATATTACAGACATTTCAGCAGCATGTTGCTCTGCAGAATGTTGCAACTAATAGTAGAAAATATTATTAATACTCATTTGACCCCCAAATTGTGACAGTTACTAGAATTATAATCTTTTAATTAATAAGCTGCTCAAGAAGCATATATTGGCTTATATAATATCATATTTTTGTAAATATGTCAATATAATTATACTTTTAAATATTGAGTGTTTTTATTTATTAACAAGTATTATTTCAAGAGGTGACCATTCAGGCCATATTAAGCCTCAAAAGATCTAAAACAAAAAAAATGTCAAGAACACTGGAGAAGGATGTATGATACTTTTTATCTTTAAATGGCAGACTTTAGATATGCTAAGATAGTGCATAGGAGTTAGATCTAGTGGACACTAGCCCAAATATTCGGAATACCCAAGTTTCACTTTACAGTAACTGCTTGACTGAAAGTGAGGTCCCAGATGGAGGAGTTGGAGAAGGGACTGAAGGAGCTGAGGGAGTCTGCATCCCCATGGAAGGAGCAACAGTGTCAACTGGCCTGACCTCCCTCCCCGTCCCCCGTCCCCCCCCCCCGGTGCCCCTGGAGGATGGACCACCAACCAAAGAATACACATCGAGGGACCCATGGTTCGGAGCACATATGTGGCAGAGGATGGCCTTGTTGACCATCAGGGGAAGGAGAGGCCCCAGTAAAGGGGAATATCAAGGTGGGAATATGGGAGTGGGTGGGAGGTAGAATTCCCTCATAGAGGTGGGGGAGGGGGGGATAGGTGGTTTTCAAAGAGAAGACCTAGAAAGAGGGAAACATTGGAAATGTAAATAAAGTATCAAAAAAAAAATAATTTTTAAAAGGAAAAAAAAAACCCTAAACTTCCAGGTTAGGGGAAAAATTATTAATTTTTATTTTTATTTTTCGATTTTTTCTTTTATTTATTTTTAACACTCCAGATTTAATCCCCACCCCAGTCTACCTTACTACTGTTCCACTTCCCATGCCTCCTCCCTACTTCTCTGTCTACACGAGGATGTCTCCACCCCCAATCTCCCACCCCCCACCCCACCTGACCTCTAAACTCTCTGGGGCCTCCAGTCTCTTGAGGGTTAGGTACATCATCTCTGATTAAACCCAGACCCAGCAGTCCTCTGCTGTATATGTGTTGGGGACCTTATATTAGCTGGGGTATGCTGCCTGGTTGTTGGTCCAGTGTTTGAGAGATCTTATGGGTCCAGGTTAATTGAGACTGCTTGTCCTCCTACAGGGTTTCCCTCCTCCTCGGCTTCTTTCAGTCACAGGGGTCAGCAGATTCTGTCCATTGGTTGGGTGCAAATATCTGCATCTGACTCTTTCAGCTGCTTGTTGGGTGTTCTGGAGTGCAATCCAAATTATTTTTTTAAAAGAAGTACCAAGAAGGGCATCTCATGTACACATTGGGGATGAGTATACAGATAGAGCTCCACCTGTGAGCCTGAAAAAAATAGCACATGGAAACATTCATTTTGTAGAAGTTAAGAAAGGCTGAAGAATACATGATGAGTTCATAGTTTCTAAGTGTAGAAGACAGATTTAAAATGGAGTCTGGGGTGGATTATGAAGATCGTTAGAGACCATTCAGTAAACCTTTAGAAAAGTTATTAAGAAACCTGGCAGACTGTAAACAAACTAGGTCCTGAGTAACATCACTGGGCTCAATTGTCACAAGTAACGTGGAGCAGAAAAAACAGCTCTCTGATGTTCCACCACCCCATGGTTATATCAACATGCAATCAACTCTTATTCCAATGTTCTCTACTGTTCTCAGTCACCATGTCTTCCCCAGCTTCCTCCACATCTGCCCCAATTTTATTTCTGTGCCCACATTCATATTTCTAAGAAAGCTCCTTGTCAGCCCATGAGTAACAATTCAGATTCTTGTTTATTGACTGCCAAGTTCCTAAGGAATCTAGCAGGATGCATCACTTCCAGTTAGCTATAGAAACCCAACTACCTGAAAAAAATCTGTTTACTTTTTTGGGTTAAAATGCTGTTGGCTTTGTAGGAGGAAAGAAATATCAGTGACATAGTAGACAGCTGTGCCATCTCTCCCTACCTATTCTGTTTCCTGACTCCTCCCCAGTGGTCATATAGGGCTATCGATGCCCATAATGTGTCCTGAAGATGGATGAGGTTGAATGAA
Source organism: Uromys caudimaculatus (assembly GCA_028551405.1). Classification (NCBI taxonomy): domain Eukaryota; kingdom Metazoa; phylum Chordata; class Mammalia; order Rodentia; family Muridae; genus Uromys; species Uromys caudimaculatus. The sequence goes on from CM052719.1 coordinate 492,058, forward strand.
CAATAAACTTGGGGTTGTCACTAATGCCATCTTCATTCTTTAGAGAAATACCAGGGAAAATGACCCAACTAAGGATTAAAGAATGTGCTTTATTCTATTACTTGGTGCTATCATCTGGTCTGGTCTGAATCTTCCCTCTGACCCTCTTGTTATAATTGAATTGCCTTTGTAGGATTAATAAGACAGGAGGTCTTTAAGAGATGATTAAGAATGTTTTAATACCATTATCTCAGGAATGAGATTATTATGGAACCATGTTCATTCCAACTTTTCTCTGTTTCTCTGTGTTAACTTACCTGTCTGTCCTGTTGTGCCATAGGAATACCCCACCCTAGATGCTAAAGCCATGATCTACAACTTTCTTGGCTTCAGAATTGTACTGGCTAGTTTTGTGTGTCAACTTGACACAAGCTGAAGTTATCACAGAGAAAGGAGTTTCAGTTGAGAAAATGCCTCCATGAGATCCAGCTGTAAGGCATTTTCTCAATTAGTGATCAAGGGAGCAGGGCCCCTTATGAGTGGTACCATCTGTGGGCTGGTAGTCTTAGGCTCTATAAGAAAGCCAGCTGAGCAAGCCAAAGAAGTAAGTCAGTAAGCAGCATTCCTCCATGGCCTCTGCATCAGCTCCTTGACCTGCTTGAGTTCCAGTCCTGTCTTCCTTTCATGATGAACAGCAATTGGAAGTGTAAGTCAAATAAACCCTTTCCTCCCCAACTTGCTTCTTAGTCATGATGTTTGTGCAGGAATAGAAACTCTGACTAAGACAAGAATGTTAGGGAATTATTTTATTTTCTTTATGAATTACTTAGTCTGAAGTATTCTGTTATAGTAGCAGAATATAGATGAAGAAGGCACCACTTCTATAAAATGCCCAATTTCTGAACAGGAATTTTCACTTGATTCACTCTGTTTATACTAGATCAATCTTCTTTCTTCAACCTTTCAGTACCTTTCGATAGATATGATATGGGTATAGCAAACTTACATGGTATGTCTTAGTGTGCCTGCCCTGGACACTTATAAAGTGGAAATTAAAACACCCTCCAACTAATTAACTGTGTAAAATTTATACTAGACTTGAACATAGATTTTTCAATGTTATCAATTTGTTTCAATGGAAAATATAATCAAATTCTATAAATGACCAACAAAGTTTTATGAAAATGTATCATGGGTTATCACTTATTGTCTTGCAAAAAAATTAACCACAAACTGTAATTAATTTTAGAAGAGGAAAAAGAAAAATAGAGTAATGTTCCATGTCTGGATATATTCTGGTACTGTGATGAAGAACTTGAGATAATCAACTTATAAGGAGAAATTACTTACTGTGTCTCAGTCTACTATTCTTTTTTTTTTTTTTTTTAAACATTTTTCTTTTTTTTGTTTGTTTGGTTTTTTTGTTTGTTTGTTTTTTTGTTTTGTTTTGTTTCAAGACAGGGTTTCTCTGCTATAGCCCTGACTGTCCTGGAACTCACTCTGTAGACCAGGCTGGCCTCGAACTCAGAAATCTACCTGCCTCTGCCTCCCAAGTGCTGGGATTAAAGGGGTGTGCCACCACTGCTCGGCCAGTCTACTATTCTTTTATCCATTGTTTTGGGCTTGTTGCTTCATAGAATATTGTATTTGGTATATGTGATGAAATAGGCTGCTTATATTTATGTAGGTTCAGAAGCAATCAGGAGAAACATAAAGTAGGTGAAGTCTTATTGTCTTTTTTTCAAGAGCATGTCCCAAATGGTCTAACTTCCTTCTACTAACTCTACTAGATTTTAAAGATTTCAAAACTTTTCTGGGGCTCAGGAGAAGGCTTCTCTGGGTAATATTTGTTACTTAACCATGAGGACCCAAGTTTGGATCATCAGCACCCAAATAAAAAGCTGTTTGTAGTTGTATGTATGCCTGTAACACAATGTCGTGGGTGGTGATGGCAGGAAGATTTCTGGAATTGTTGCTGGAATCTGCAAGACTAGCCACAGATTCAGTGAGAGACTCTGGCCCATGGGAATAACACAGAGTGATAGAACAGAATACTCCTTTATATATGTACTCAAGTAGGGAAGCTCATGTCTTCACACACACATACACACACACATACAGACAGAGAGAGACAGAGACAGAGAGAGTTTTAAAATTTCTTAATGGAATCACATGCTTGAAATAGAACCTTTAACTCAGGGATCTATGAAGAAGATTCATGATCAAATTCATTCTAGCTGTAATTTTCACATTAAAGATTCACAGTAGTAAATGAAATAGAATATATATATATATATATTTATATGTATATATATACATGTATATGTATATTCAAGAGACTAGACTTCTAACATCTGAGACTTTAGATTTTTAGATAATGTATCAAGTCATAAACAGGAAAGGAGAGTATAGTACAATATCTTTTTTTGTTTTATTTCACAATCCATTACACCAGTCCCCTGGCTCTTTCCAATGGGATTTAGTTATGAGGCACACAAGTCCTGTGCAATCTCTGTAGTTTTAAAGTTCTAGAGTATACAATTCAAAACTCTCAAAAAGGCTAACTCTGCTATAGCCTCTAGTCTACTTGTATCTTTGTTTTAAGGCACATTGTCTATACTTTTAAGGCTTACAATCAGAGGCAGGGTGATCTTCCAAATTACAATCCTGGCCTCCTATTCCAGTACTTCTGAATAAACACAAATATCTGTCTATATGTTAATTCCCATCCTGACACCACCCAACCTATCACAAAAGACTCAGTATAACAAAATAGAACAGTCTAGGACTTGGAGAGGCCAGAAGCCTTCTCTATCAAATCTGGATTTAGAAGTTTGCAGTTGGATACTCATGATAGGTTCTCAGATGGTGACACAGTCTATCAGTGGCACTCCCTCACTGATGGCCTTGGATTCTTAATGATCACAAGAGTCCTTGTCAAATTTCTATCTCAGGTTGTTGTGATAGACAGTTCTCTTTAATTTAAAGTAATTTAAAGCTCTCAACATTTGTGAGCCAGTCTGTTCACTGTGAGTAATCTGAAAACTTGTTTCTGACTCCCAGGATACCCTGAAGACTGTCACATCTCTCATCTCTTCTTGTCATAGTAGCCTCAGTCAGTACAAATGGTTAGCAAAGGGCTGTGGAAAGCTGATTTGCTTCTGAAAACATATGCAGGGGCATTTAAATCCAGAATTACCACATGAAAAAGGAAGTATGGAGACCTCTAGACCTCATCAATTGATTTTCAATAAATTAACTCTTTACTGACACATTTATTCTGATATTTCTGGAGAAAATTTCTGTTCATTAGAACTTTTTGCCCTTAATTTGATTGTTTAACATAGTGGATGCTAACCACAGATGATGCCCCACACTTAAAATGTGATTCAGGTGACTAAAGAAATGACTTTCAAACTTGAGATAATTTTATTGAATTTAAATTCTCATAGCCATATGTTTGAAAAATATGACTCTAGAGTTTAAATGCCATTTTACTACTTTTCTTCTTTTAATTTCAAGATTGTTTTAGGCTGATAGTTGCAGCAAGTTACTCTGAAACCAAGAATACAATCTGTGTTGGGAGTTGGTCTTGTGCACTGAATAATCAGATACTGATTTCTATGCCTAGACATCTGTCTACAGTCTGGATGATGGCATGGTCAAGCATCTGAGTTCTCAATGTTTATATAAAATTTTTTTTCTATTATCTCTGATTGGTCAATAAAGAGCTGATTCAGCCTATGACTGGGCAGAGGAGATAAGAAGGCTGAACTTGCAATTTCAGCCAGGGGTCCTGGAGAGAGAGAAGGAAGGAATGGAGAAAACAAATGAAGAGAACTGGAAGATTCATCATGAGGTTGTGATAAGAGAGCAGGCATGAGGAAACACATGGACCAGAACGAGTCAAGACCACACTCAAATTAAAGGTAAGGGACCAGAAATTATTCTGGCCTGAGAGGGTTAAAGTAGCTCAGAACCTGCCCAGCTTAGGCTTGCAGCTGGTTAATAAGAATACCAAGTCTCTATGTCAGGTCCTTGGGAACTAGAATAGGCTAGAGCATGCAAAAAACTGCCTTGCAGTTATTCAGGCACAAAGTGGGAGAAAGCAACCCCTTCCAAATTCTACTACACATATGAATATGTTTATTTATTTATAAGATTAACTGTCTTCCAATAAAGTTGGATTTACCTCTTTCTTTTCTCCCATGCCTCTTTTATTTTCTCTTCCAAAATCCATTACAAATCTATATAAATCTACATAATATATGCAAATCTATATAAATCATCAAGAGGAATAGATTTATAATAGCAGAGGTGACAGAAAGGGGCTACCAATAGGTGCCTATGGTTTAACTTACTTTAATTCGTAAAACACATTTAAACATATTAATGAATGATTGTTCAAGGTGCTGTTGCCAGCACAGATAGAAGTGAAAGATAAATATTATTTGTCCAGAAATCTGACTAGAAAATTCTGTACTTGGGATCTGACATTATCAGAGATGAGAATGAGATAGATAGAAAACGAAGAATTGGTTCAAACTGCATCTAACAAGTACTTTCTCTTGGTAGATACCTCTATTTTTCATCTATTTTTCGTTTTAAGAGCAAAGGTGTTGGCAGTTGAGAATTTATCTTTGAACAAAACCTTAAGGGCTTGCCTTCATCCTCTATATAACAATTGGATAAAGCTTATCAGAAAAATTAGGGATGCTGGTAAGAGGTAGGCATGCCAATATAGAATCTTCACTGATCTTGCTTCAGAGAGCTTCAGGACACAAGTTGTTCCATCTGTTGGTCTAGTCAATCTGCAAGCCTGTCTACTTAGAAAACTCAGGATGGCTTCCCTTAGCAGAGAATCATAGAGAGGTAATGAAAATTGGGAGTCATAAACTATCTGTAGTGTGCCAATTGCCAATATCTGAAGAACAAAGAAAAAAAAACTATCCCAAGAATGCCATGACCCAAGCAGACCACAAAAGGAAGTGTAGAATCATGCTAATTCCATGCCTCCACAGAGAGAAAACTATGAGTCCCAGTCTTGGATACATCACTTTTGATAACTTTTGTCATGACCCTTAACCCACGGGAAGGATAAAGCTTGAGCTCTTCTTATAATAGCTCCTCACAGAATACTATCTACTGGAAATTTATGTTATTTAGTTTTAGTGCTTAACCTATAGCCAAAGCTCACAGAAAGCTATTTCAAGAGAGTTTATATATTAATTTCAATAATAAAAAGTCTGTGGTAAAACTGAGAGTTGGATGCACAGAAGAAGATATTCATTATTTATATTCTCTAGATAGAAACTGAGTAGTTAATCACCTGTACTTAGTTTGGGGAGAATGGTAAAGAGTAGTAAAACCCTAATATTTGACTTTGCAAGTAGAATTAATTGCTATAAAAACCATCTGGAAGTATAATTTAAAAATAGTGACAAATTAGGAAGGGGTATTATTTAATAAACTTGTAGCTTCTCTCTGTAGAAGTGTATTGATTGACATCTGTAAAGATAATATGAGGGAAAATTTAAAATCCATCAAGTCTACTGTGTCTCATGAATGGAGCAGTGAAAGCAAGAGTAGCACAAAGTGGATCTGGGGAATATTGTTGATTATTGTCAATTTCTGTGATATGTATCCAACTTTCAGAGACTATCTGAAATCATAGAATAAAATTTAATGACCTGAGGAAATGGTCAACAGAAAAAACAAGGTCTTAGATAATTTAGTTAGCAAAAAGAATGTGAGATTGATACTTGGATATTACAAACTATGCATTAATCGATGTCATAATCAGTGCAGGAGACAATTACAGAATGAGAAGCAATGATGATTCTATTCACATGCTATGTGCCGTATAATTTACGCTGCTAAGTTTGAAGCTTTACTGTAAATATGCCAAGTTTTAACAAGTCCCAAGATGTTTCCTTTATAGTGAATATATAGCCTAGTGCTTTTAAAATATTTTAATCTAAATAGTACTTTTCACTTAATCAGATAATCACATAAAGGCTTAGGTAAAGGATGTATACAACAATCAAAAACTCAATAGCTATCATGTTATTATTTTTCTTGTGCTGTGACAAAGCAACCTAAAGAAGGACTTATTTTAGATCATGGTTTAGGGGAATGCCATCATGGCAGAGAACACATAGTGAAGGATAGATAGGCGGCTAGTCATACTTCATTTATATTCAGGAAGTAGAGAGATGAGTGGTAGTGCCCATCATGCTTTATCCTGTTTTTTTTTCCATCTGAGACCCCAGCACATGGGACAGTGCTGTATATATTCATGATGGGTTTTCCCACTGCAGTTAAATCTCTGCAGAAACTCTTTCACAGACACATATGAATGTATATATTCTAAATAATACTGAATCCCATCAAGGTGACAAGATTAACCATTGCAGCTACCAAATCCCTGTGTTCCTTACTAAGCAATTTATCATACTGTTTCTTACATAGGTTAATAGGAGACATCAGTCAAAGACTCCTAGTAGTCTGACTTTTAGTCACCTTTAGCTATTCTTTCCAGCTCTGCCTTCTGAATTTCCTCAATATTGACAGCCTCTTTTGTCTTTACCTGTTACAACTTTTTAGACTTATGGTCTTGAAATATATGACTTTTCTAATTGCTTTGAACTTGCAGTGATAAAATCTCATAATAGTATCTGCAGACAATGTGGAACATGTGCTGACTGCTTTGTTTTGAATATCCTCATGAATTTTAATCCCATGATCTTGATGAGTAAAATATCTGCGAATGTACTTGTTTTATACAAAGTCACAGAGATAAGAGGTAAAACTAAAAATTTCCATCTTGGGTCATCTCTTTTCTATACAATAATCTGTCTCTTTTTGGATATTTCTTAGGTGCCCATGTGTATTGTTACCTTCTTTTCCTTTGTCATATTCATGATGTGGGAAGATAGATTTGTAAATTGTATTTCTGCTAGTCACAGGTCAGGATACTTTTGAAAACTGGGGCCCATTTCTTTTGTGAAGGATAAACAAACAATTTATACTTATCATTTGATATAGACAGACAGATAGATATTGCAGAAATGCCTGGCTTTGCATCACAGTTGCTTTTACCTGTGATATGAGAGTTACTTAAATTCTCAAACTCTTGAGGGTATGACCTCTACAGTAAGTTATGAGAATCACTTAAGACCATGACAATCAAATTCCTGTCATAAGTGATTCTCCTTAAGTGTTGCCTTCCTTGTCTCTTCTACTCTCTTTTCTCGAGTCTTTTTTGTCTTCTCCAGAACAAGTACAGTTTCTCTTGCATATACTATAATTTCCACCGTGAGTGAATCTGCTTTTAATTGCTTCTCTATAGGCATTCGTTTATCTTCACACTCAATTAATGTGGTTATAGTTGTATTCCCTCCTCCCTTTTGTTCTTCTAAGCAGAAACAATTGTGTGGCTAGACTTGAGCCTGTATAGCCCAAGGAATATCCAGGGATGGGAGATCCCCTCCTTATCTCCTTCAACTCCCCTATCTGAGATAGGTCTTCATGTTCATGCATGCCTGGCAGCTCATAGTGACAGGAGTGAATGCCTTTGTACATAGTGTAGCATCTCTCTGCTTATCACTGATAGAGTCAACAAGCTCATCTAGATTCCTGTCTGCACTGGTCTTCTGAGCAGACACTTTGTTAACCTTGACTATGAGTCTTGCAGCAGCAGCAGCCACCACCAGGCATCTTTGCACCAGCCACCACCAGCAACTTTGTGCTGGCTCTGTTGAAGAAGAAAAGAAGACCAAAGTAACAAAGTAACAGTCACAAACTAAGCCAGAAAACCTTCAGCCCAAACTACAAATAATATTCATTGAGGCCAGTAGCTTTTGCCTTGCAATTTCTAGAGTCAGTTTTGACCTATTTTGGAGAATTGGATTACAATGGCATTTATTGAATAGCAACATTTCCAAAGTTTAAAGTGAAGTTTAAAGTTATTTTGGAAGGATTTGTAATGTTTTCTGTAACAGTGCATGCATAGGGACTTGTAAAGAAACTTGTGAATGGTATTGTATTGTCAGGCCAACTGAAACACTTGAGGTGGCACTATGTAGTCTGTCCCAGAAGTGAAGTGCAGCAGGACAGAAGTTTCCAGATGAGTTTTGACATGCTCACATTCTATGGGACTGCTGTGTTCTGGGTGTTGTTCTAGCAGAAAGACATCATGCTTAAACTGTTTTCACACTTCAAAAAATGAACCAATAAGCAAATAAACAGCACATGAGACATGACAGTATCATGAAGGAAAGAGGCACAGGGATGTTTTCTTTTACTGTAGATGCTATGGCAAATTACCAGAAGTTTGATGAAAAGACAGCATAAAACTTCTCCCACTCTTCTGGAGGTTGCAAACCCAGAAATATGGGTTCAGCATTACTGCACTCCATTTCCAAGGCTTCTTCCATGGTCTAGTAGCTACACGTATTACTTGGGTTGTGGCTGCGATATTCCTATCTCTGCCTCTCTGTTTCCAAAAAGTCTTCTATAGCAACATTCATCATTGGATTTATGTATCACTCTGGTGGTCATGGGATGATCCCATTTTACTCTCTGTAATCTAATTTCATTGTCTAGCTGTTTTTCAAATAAAGTCATATTTACAGGTGTAAGGATATTGACATATATTATAAGGAGCCTTAAACAGGCAGTTGGAGACCAGTGAAAAAAGAGTGCTTAAAAAGAGTAAAGAGTGCTGTCTGTAGAGGCAATGTATGAATGTAGGGGTATATGCATGCAGGAATAGTCACCATTGTAATGTAAAGAATGGTAAACACATACTACATGAAGGTCACAGGACTGTTGCTCTTCTACAGATAAAAAGGAAAGTTGGAGTTACTAAAAGGAAAGAGGAAATGAGGTCACAGATGTATCATCCAGAATCCATGGGTTTGCCAGGCACTGTGTGGCCAGACAATGTCACTCTTCCAGAATGCCCTGAACTCATGAACACCATGAGTTTTTAACATTTAGTAATGCTTGCTCTTCAGAAGTATTATTGTATCTTTACATCACTTGTCTTCTAGTCCCCTTTGTCCATTAGTCATCTGTTTAAGAGAACAAGCAGGAAGCCACTCTTTATTCCACCTGGAACATCCAGCACACCTGGTCTGATTGTGATCCTGTGCACTTACCATTGTGTTTCCAGGGTCTGTTCATCACTCTTAATTTGATGGTTACATGGTTTTTATATCTGGATCACAGGAGATGGGTCTTTTAAAGATAACCCCTTTTGTTTTTCATGGACTTCAATTTTACCAGTAGTTCCTGAACCTGTAGAGAAACAGTGGATAGCTTTTGAGACTAGCTGGCTTATTTTCATGGTTTCTCAACTAGGATGTGACTTTCATTATTTATCTGTAACTTTCATGTGTAACCCAGGGGTTAAGCAGCTTCATTTACTTCAAGGGACATGGAAAATTTCAAAGACCAAGGTAGTCAATCACTTGGCCTTCTGGGAGTGAGGGCAGTTAAAAGGCTTCCTGGATCACACAGCTATTGCCCTGTAGTCTCCATTGCTGGATTAACAAACAGGATTTGCCTTGGGTGAGAAAGAAAGGATCCACTGTGTGACACTCTCTCACCTATCCCAATTTCATGGCTCCTATGAGTGTGCAGAAAGAGACAGGAAAATGCTAAATTCACCACATATTTGGGTTTTTAAATAGAGCCACTTTTCTGTTTTAATTTCAACATGCATTTTTTTCATTCAATTTAAAATTATTTCAAGTGCTAAGTAAAATTGAAGTAAATTACTAAAATTTTATGCATTTCTAACCAGTTACATCCCCACCCTAGTAGCCCACTTTTGCTTTGGGATTGAAACTGACTTCTCAGGCATTTACTTTATTCAGGACATAAAAGCTGAGAGGAATTACAGGTATTCTCTTTCTTTGTGCTTGTCCTTGGGGAGTTTTTTTTTTTTTCCTTTTAACACTATCTGTGAAAAGATAACAATTACCTGGTCAATATAAATCTTCTCCTGATCATCTTTCAACAAAGTCAATGAAATAGTTTTATATTTAATGTATTATTGAATATTATCAAGAAAAGAATGTTGAAAGGTGACTTTGGAAGTGACATATACTCTTATTAATGATGGCTATGACTTTCAGAAGCATTTTGTGAAGATGTACTTCAATTACTTATGTTTAACCAGCCATTCGTAGTTCTATAATTTTTGATTGAGTCATTTAGTTTTGGCCCTTTCTCGTGACAATGTAATTAAGCTTAAGGCTTGCTCTCTGCCTATTGTGCAAGAAGAAAGGACTTTGTCACATCAGCTCAACCTTAGCTTGTGGGTGAATATGAAACATTTCTGGTAACACGAGAAATCTTATCATAGTGGCTTTGTACAAAGTAAAAACAACAGAATAGGAAATTTGATTCAGAAACTTTTCTCCAAGTCAAACTTCAAAACTCCATCACTATGCCACCTTACTTTTCTTCTATTGAAGACTAGGACTGAATGAATTTGAGGTTTCAGTATATACTTGTTTTCACCCCCTCATGCAATGGAGTGTTGAAAAATTATCCCCCTGTAAAAAAAGGTAAAATTTAGTGTAACTTTGCATGAAAATTTAGCTCAGAGAATTATAGCACCAATGATAAGGAGACAACAATGCCTGTTCTGTCCTTCATCCAGTTCCACCTTAGCCTGCACAATTTGGAAGCCATACAGATTTTAGCTGATGCAGGAAACATCACAGCCACTCAGCAGCAGGAGGGAGGATCTGAAATTTCACATATAATTTTATGGTGGTATTTAATAAGTCAATGCATTAGTTAGAAGTAAAAATATAGTTGTTTTCCACAAATGTGTTCATCTCACAGGAAGGGAGGAGGTCATTTTTAAAGCACACCCAGACAAAGAAATCAAAACAAGTAGCATAGTCTTTATACAATACAACATACACAATTACATCTTCCCTCTAGATACTGAAATCATGTTGGATTAAAATATTGTACACACACACACACACACACACACACACACACACACACACACACAAATTAGAAGCCATATTTTGGTAAACATAATTTAACAGGTGATTTTTCAAGGACATAAAAGGTCATTGGAAAAATTAAATCCATGACAGACTTTTTGGAATGTTTGCCTTTAAGTATGGATTTTGAAAATCTTGTTACAGTGTGCATGTGTTCAGTGCACAGTTAAAAAGAAATGGTCTGGGAAGGTTTATGGTAGAAAGAAATTATCTGTGATGACATCATCTTTCACTCTGGCTGTTCAAGTTTAACTGTGCTCTTTAGAGACAAAAATTATTTCATAAATATTAAGTAAACTGGAAATTTTATTTCCAGTTGACATATATATGAGACAATATGCCACTAAATCTGCTTTCATTTCTGCTTGGGATTCAACTGAACTACCAGACATGCTTTGGTCCCATACAGACAGTACGAGTGACAAGACACATATAAAGCTATAATGTTATATGAGTTTATGAGGTAGTAATTTAGGCAGAAATTATTTGTTGGTTTTTTATTTTGAAAAATACTGATACGAAGAAAATGAAAATGTGTTCTGAGGTGTGTAAACCACTAAGATTCTCCTGGCATGTTTGAAAAATCAATGTGTATTGTTATCAGGTTGCATGATCATGAGACAGTAGCCTGTAGCTGAACTTCTATTTTCATACTTTAATAGAATGTTTTTCTAAGTTGCAGGACATGATTTCAACCATGTATTGGTCCTAATTGATAACCATAGGATGATTAATTTAAGTAGAAACATTTTTAGGTTTCTATGTAACAGATTCTGACTGTTGTCTATTTTTCTGGATGTGAATAGAAATCAAAGATCCAGGTATGTTACCTAGCAGAGTGTCTTCTTAGGAGGCAGATCACATTGATGAGAATCTCATCACTGTTTTCTCTAGTACTAGATTAATAGACAGACTAGTAAATAAAAAACAAGTTATAATTGCCAACATCAGTGAATGCTGTAAGAATTGCTCTTGAATCATTAAAAATTAGAAAGCAATTGTACTGGCTGGTTTTATGTCAATTTGACACAAGCTGGAGTTAATCACAGAGAAAGGAGTTTCAGTTGAGAAAATGCCTCCATGAGATCCAGCTGTAAGGCATTTTCTCAACTAGTGATCAAAGGGGGAGGGCCCCTTGTGGGTGGTACCATCTGTGGGCTGGCAAGAATTTTTTGAGTATTTTTGCATCGATATTCATAAGGGAAATTGGTCTGAAGTTTTCTTTCTCTGTTGGGTCTTTGTGATGTTTTGGTGTCAGTGTAACTGTGGCTTCATAGAATGAATTGGGTGGTGTTCCTTCTGTTTCTATTTTGTGGAATAGATTGAAGAGTATTGGTATTAGGTTTTCTTTGAAGGTCTGGTAGAATTCTGAACTAAACCTGTTTGGTCCTGGGCTGTTTTCATTGGTAGACTTTTAATGACTGCTTCTATTTCTTTAGCGGTTATGGGACTGTTTAGATGATTTATCTGATCCTGACTTAACTTTGGTATTTGGTATTTGTCTAGAAAATTGTCCATTTCACCCAAATTTTCCAATTTTGTTGAATACAGGCTTTTGTAGTAGGATCTGATGATTTTTTGAATTTCCTCAGTTTCTGTTGTTATATCTCCCTTTTCATTTTTGATTTTGTTAATTTTGGATATTGTCTCTCTGCCCTCTGATTAGTCTGGCCAAAGGTTTACCATATTGATTTTCTCAAAAACCAGCTCCTGGTTTTTTGATTCTTTATATAGTGCTTTTTCTTTCTACTTGGTTGATTTTAGACCTGAGTTTATTTCCTGCTGTCTACCCTTTTTAGGTGTATTAGCTTCTTTTTGTTCTAGAGCTTTCAGGTGTGCTGTTAAGCTGCTAATGTATGCTCTCTCCAGTTTCTTTTTGGAGGTACTCAAGCTATGAGTTTTCCTCTTAGCACTGCTTTCCTTGTGTCCCATAAGTTTGGATATGTTGCACTTTCATTTTCATTAAATTCTAGGAAGTCTTTAATTTCTTTCTTTATTTCTTCCTTGACCAAGTTATCATTGAGTAGAGGGCTGTTCAGCTTCCATGTGTATGTGGGCTTTCTGTTGTTTTTGTTGCTATTGAGAGCAGCCTTAATCCTTAGTGATCTTATAGGAAGCATGGGATTATTTTAATCTTCTTATATCTGTTAAGAATTGTTTTGTGACCGAATATATGGTCAATTTTGGAGAAGGTACCATGAGGTGCTAAGAAGAAGGTATATTCTTTTGATTTAGGATGAAATGCTCTATAGATGTCTGTTAAATCCATTTGGTCCATAATTTCTGTTAGTTTCACTGTGTCTCAATGTAGTTTGTGTTTCTAAGATCTGTCCATTGATGACAGTGGGGTGTTGAAGTCTCCCACTATTATTATGTTAGGTGCAATGTGTACTTTGAGCTTTAGTAAAGTTTCTTTTATGAATGTGGATGCCCTTGCATTTGGAGAATAGATGTTCAGAATTGAGAGTTCTTCTTGGTAGATTTTTCCTTCGATGAAAATGAAGTTTCATTCCTTATCTTTTTCAGTGACTTTCTTGAAAGTCGATTTTATCTAATATTATTAGAATGGCTACTCCAGCCTGTTTCTTGGGACCACTTGCCTGGATAATTATTTTCCAGCTCTTTACTCTGAGGTAGTGTTTGTCTTTACCACTGACGTGTTTTTCCTGTATGCAGCAAAATGCTAGGTCCTGTTTATGTATCCAGTCTGTTAGTCTATGTCTTTTTTTTTTTTTTTTTTTTTTGGCGAATTGATTCCATTGATGTTAAGAGATATTAAGGAATAGTAATTGTTGCTTCCTGTTAATTTTGATGTTATTTTTATGTTTGTGTGGCTATCTTCTTTTAGGTTTGTTGAAAAAAAGATTACTTTCTTGCTTTTTCTAGGTTGTAGTTTCCCTCCTTGTGTTGGCTTTTTCCATCTCTTATCCTTCATAACCCTGCATTTGTGGAAAGATATTGTGTAAATTTGGTTTTGTCATGGAATATCTTGGTTTCTCAATCTATGATAATTGAGAGTTTTGCTGGGTATAGTAGTCTGGGCTGGCAATTGTTTTCTCTTAGAGTCTGTATGAAATCTGCCCAGGATTTTCTAGCTTTCATAGTCTCTGGTGAGAAGTCTGGTGTAATTCTAATAAATCTGCCTTTATATGTTACTTGACCATTTCCCCTTACTGCTTTTAATATTCTTTCCTTGTTTTGTGCATTTGGTGTTTTGATTATTATGTGATGGGAGGAATTTCTTTTCTGGTCCAACCTACTTGGAGTTCTGTAGGCTTCTTGGATGTTTATATTCATCTCTTTCTTTAGGTTAGGGAAGTTTTCTTCTATAATTTTTTGAAGATATTTAATGGCCCTTTAAGTTGGGAACCTTCATTCTTTTCTATACCTATTAGCCTTAGGTTTGGTTTTCTTATTGTGTCCTGAATTTCCTGGATATTTTGAGTTAGGACATTTTTGCATTTTGCATTTTCTTTCACAGTTGTGTCAATGTTTTCTATGGTATCTATCTTCCTCACCTGAGATTCTGTCTTCTATCTCTTTTATTCTGTTGGTGATCCTTGCATCTATGACTCCTGATCTCTTTCCTAGTTTTTCTATCTCCAGGATTCTCTCCCTTTGTGATTTCTTTATTATTTCTATTTCCATTTTTAGGTCCTGGATGGTTTTGTTCATTTCCTTCACCTGTTTGATTGTGTTTTCCTGTAATTCTTTAAGGGATTTTTGTGTTTCCTCTTTTAAGGGTTTCTAGCTGTTTACCTGTATTTTCTTGTATTTCTCTAAGGAAGTTATTTCTTTCCTTTTTAAAGTCTTCTATCATCATCATGAGATGTGATTTTAAATCTCAGTCTTGATTTTCTGGTGTTTTGGGGTATCCAGGACTTGCTGTGGTTGGAGAACTGGGTTCTTATGATGCCAAGTAGCCTTTGTTTCTGTTGCTTATGTTCTTGCCCTTGCCTTTCACTATCTGGTTATCTCTGGTGTTAGCTGGTCTTGCTCTCTGTGACTGTGGCTTGTCCCTCCTGCAAGCCTCTGTGTCAGTACTCCTTGGACACCAGCTCTCTCTGAGAGGAATTTGGATTTGGAGAGCTGTGGTACAGGGTCAGCTCTGGGGTGCAAGCAGAAACCAGCAGGATCCTGTCCTCATCTGTTGCTTGATTCCTGTGTCCTGATGGCTCTGCAAGGGTCCCTCTTGATCCAGGAATTTGAAGAGAAGTGGTGGTCTTGCCTGTGCTCGAAGGTGTGTAGGCATTCCTGGGAGTCCAGCTCTCTCCTGGCACTTTTTGTTTATGGAGCCATTTATTACCCGAAACCTGACTGAGAAGGAAACCCGAAGGCCACTTCTCAGTCCCTGTGTCCTGAGGGTTCCAGGTGAAGTCCTCTGAGCAGAGGTGCTGGTCTTACCTCTGCTCACAGGCTTGTCCACACTCCTGGGAGTCTAGCTTCCTCCAGGTGCTATTTGGCTATGCAGCCTTGTGGCACAGGTTCAGGTCCCTGGTCACAAATGGAGACTGTAAGACTCCTCTCCCAGGCTGCTCCTTGGTCCTTGTGTTCAGAGGGTTCCAGGCAGGTCCTCTGAGCAGAGGTTCTGGTCTTATCCCAGGTCACAGGTCTGTGCACACTCCTGGGAGGCTAGCTCTTTCCTTGACCTATTTGGGTATGGAGCCTTGTGGCACAAATCACAGGTGTAAATGGGAAGGCTCCTCAGTCCCTTTGTCCTGAGGGTTCCTGGAGGGGTCTCTCTCAGCAGAGGTGCTGGTCTTACCTCCTCTCACAGGCTTGTCCACACTCGTGGGAGGCTAGCTTTCTCGCAGCACTATTTGGCTATGGAGACTTGTGGCACAGGCTCAGGTCCCTGCATTTAAAAATCTGATTAAAGGGAGAGTGAGTAGTTATATAGCTGTTGTTATATTGCTTTTTAGTTATGGATAAATGTGGTTTGTTTTTTTAAGTAAGTTCAGCATGATTGACAAAATGCAAGGTTTTGTGGCCATATGCAGATGACATCAGAAGATATGTAGCTAAAATATGTAGAATAGAAAAACAATTAGTTAGATATGAACATGTATCATTGCTGGAAATTTTTACTGAATTACCAAATTGGTTCTAAGTCAATTTTGAATTTGGCAAATCTTGCTTTAAAGGGGAATAGCTGCAGCTAAAGAATAAAAATGAACACGTCTGAATCTCAGTCCCCAAAAGCAACTTTTGGTTTTATTTTTTATCTCAAATTTGGCTTCTTTCTGCATATTGGCTCCATCTCAGATTGCATCTCCCTACCCTAGTGTGAATATAGTTTTAAAATGAAATATATATATATATATATATATATATATAATCGATTAATGATGATGGATTTTAAAAATATAATCAAGAAGAAAATGTTAACATCTGGGTATGATGGCCTATTCCTTTAATCCCTGCATCTGGGAGGCAGAAATAGGTGGATTTCTGTGAGATCAAGATCAGCTTAGTCTTCATGAAAAGTTTCAGGACTGTTAGGGCCACACATTGAGATCCTATCTCTAAAAAAATGAAAAAAGGAAGGAAGAAAGCAAGCAAACAAGAAATAAATAAATAAAGAAAGAAAGACAGAAAAAAAGAAAGAAAGAAGGAAGGAGGGAGGAAGATGAGAAAGAGAGAAGAGAAAAAATATAGGTTGTAAATTACTTATTAATTTGACATAAAATAACAAGATAATGAACAATTTAGACTATCCTTGACAATAAGTATGTGATCTGTGTTCCATATATTTGTGAAGTTTTAGCATAGAGTATGCTTGTGTAAAAATTGGATGAGCCAATGCCTTCAGGTACCTGGGACATTCAACTGTCACATCCCTGCTCTGATATTTATCCATCCACTGAGGGCTGCTTCATGGGAGAAGATCATCATGAGTGAATAGTAATGGTTTTTGTTTTACTAAAAATATGAAGGCTTGAAAGACATTTCAAAATGGTGTTACCCATAACTTAGCCATGGAAGGACATTTTGAAGTAAACTGTTTAATAAAATATGTTTGACTATTACAAATAAGGCTGCTATGAACATAGTGGAACACATGTCCTTGTGGTATGGTGGAGCATATTTTGGGCATAATTCCAGGAGTGGTATAGCTGAGATTTCAGATAGAACTATTTCTACTTTTCTGAGGAACTTCCAGATTGATTTTCAGAGGGATTGTATCAGTTTGCAATCCTACCATCAATGGAGGAATATTTATTCATAACAGCCAGAAACTGGAAGCAACCCAGGTATCTCTTAACTGATGATTTGATACAATTACACAATGGAATACTATTCAGCTATTAGAAATGAGGACATCATGAATTTTGCAGGCAAATGGATGAAACTAGAAAATATCATCCTGAGGTAACCCAAACCCAAAAGGACATACATGATATGTACTCACTGATAAGTGGATATTAGCCAAAAAATACAGACTACCCATGATACAACCCACAGACTATAAAAAGGAAGGACCAAAGTGAGGATGTTTCAATCCACTTAGATGGGGGAACAAAATAATCATGGAAAGCAAAAGGAGGGAGGAAGCTGGGTGAGATAGGGAAAGAGGACAGGAAAGGAGCCCAGAGAGCCAGGAAAATGAGTGGAAATATGCAGTTGCTGGGAGTGGAAGGAACCTCCAGAAAGTCCCAAAACCCTGGGATATAAGAGGCTTCCAGGATTCAGTGTAGTTGACCTTAGTCGAAATGCTCAACAGTGGGGAGATAAAACCTGAGGAGACCACCTCCAGTAGATAGACAGGGCCACCAGTGGGTCACCAACCTACCTCAAAAAATTTTGACCCAGAATTGTTCCTGTCTAAAAAGAAATGCATGAACAAAAATGTAGCAGAGACTGAAGGGAAGGCCAAACAATGACTGGCCCAACTTGGGATTAACCCCATGGGCAGGCATCAAACCCTGACATTATTACTGATGCTGTACTATGCTTATAGACAGGAGCCTAGCATAGCTGTCCTCTGAGCAGTTCTACCAACAGCTGACTGAGACAGATACAGATACTTTAATTTCATTTATTTATTCACTTTACATCCCAAATATCCATCCACTCTCTCCTCCCAGTTGCTCTTCCACAGCTCCTCCCCCAATTCCCCTCCTCTTCTTCTCTGAGAAGGGTGATGTCCCCACTGAGTAGCACTCCATCCTGGCATATAAAATCTCTGCAAGACTAGGTACATCCTTTCTCACTGGGGCCAGATAAGGCATCCCAGTTAGGTAAACAAGATCCACATAACAGGTTCAGGTACAGACCCCACTCCAGTTGTTGGGGGACTCACATGCAGACCAAATTGCATATCTGTGCAGGGGGCCTAGGTGCAGTGTGAGCTAATACTTTGGTTGGTGGTTCAGTCTTTTGGGAGCTCCCAAGAGTCCAGGTTAGTTGACTCTTTTGATCTTCCTGTGAAGTTCCTATCATCTTTGAGTTCCACAATCCTTCCCCCAGTTCTTCCAAAAGACTCCCTGAACTCCATCTACTATTTGGCTGTGAATCTCTGCATCTGTTTCCATTGGCTGCTGGGTGGATCCTCTCAGAGGACAAGTATGCTAGGATGCTGTCTGCAGGCATAACAGAGTGTTAGGGATTGATTCTTTTTTTTTTTTTTTTTGTCTTTTATTTGTTTATTTATTTACACTCAGATTTTATGCCCCCAAACCCCCAGGCCACTCTCTGACTGTTCCACATCCTGTTGGACTGAGGTCAGGGACCCCTATGTTAGACTTAGTGGAAGGATTGAAGAAACTGAAGAGAATGGCAACCCTATAGGAAGAACAACAGTGTCAACTAATGTGGACCCCTGGGAGCTCCCAGAGACTATGTCACCAACCAAAGAACACATATGGCCTGGTCTGAGGCCCTGGCACATATGTAGCAGATTACTGCCTTGTCTGGCCTCAGTGGTAGATGATGAGCCTAATCCTGTAGAGACTTGATGCCCCAGGAAATGAGGATGCCTGAGCAGCAGGAGTAGCACCTTCTTAGAGGCTAAGAAGAGGAAGAATGGGTGACAAACTCTGAGAAAGGGGACTGAGAAGGGTACATCCTTTGGGATGTAAATAAATAAAATAATTAATTAAAAATAAATTAAAGTGTGTTTGAAAAGTAAAACACACTTGATTCTGTTACTGAATAACATATAGAATTGTGTTCTCATTTAAGCAGGGATAAAACATTTATTTAATAGTGTTTAGGTATGGATTTTCAGACATAAGCCCCCTCCCCCTTTTTTTCTCAGAACCTTACTCAGATAACTCCCATTTAGTTAGATAGGAATTATCTAATAAAGTAGTATGCAGTTAGAATATTGTGCTTATAAATCTCAAATATAATTTTGAGGGGTTTTTTTTTGATACTTTATTTACATTTCCAATGTTTCTCCCTTTCTAGGTCTTCTTTTGGAGACCACCCATCCCCTCCCCCTCCCCCATCTCTATGAGGGAATTCTACCTCCCACCCACCCACCCGCCCACTCCCATATTCCCACCTTGACATTCCCCTTTACTGGGGCCTCTCCTCCCCCTGATGACCAACAAGGCCCTCCTCTGCCACATATGTGGTCCGAACCATGGGTTCCTCCATGTGTATTCTTTGGTTGGTAGTCCAGCCTCCAGGAAGACCAGGGGGAGGGGGAGTCAGGCCAGTTGACACTGTTGCTCCCTCCATAGGGCTGCAGACTCCCTCAGCTCCTTCAGACCTTTCTACAACTCCTTCATCTGGGACCTCACTCT
Organism: Uromys caudimaculatus; assembly: GCA_028551405.1. Lineage (NCBI taxonomy): Eukaryota > Metazoa > Chordata > Mammalia > Rodentia > Muridae > Uromys > Uromys caudimaculatus. The sequence continues at coordinate 511,826 of CM052719.1, forward strand.
CAATCCAGTGGTTATTGTTAAGTGAAACGTGGGCATTCTGAACTTTTGGGCTAATATCCGCTTATCAGTGAGTACATACCATGTTCCTTCTTTTGTGACTGAGTTACCTCACTCAGGATGATATTTTCAATTTCATTCATTTGCCTGAAAATTTCATTAAATCATTGTTTTTAATAGCTGAGTAGTACTCCATTGTGTAAATGTACCACATTTTCTGTATCCATTCCTCTGCTGAGGGACATCTGGGTTGTTTTCAGCTTCTGGCTATTATAAATATGGCTGCGATGAACATAGTGGAGCATGTGTCTTTATTACATGTTGGAGCATCTTCTGGGTATATGCCCAGGAGTGGTATAGCTGGGTTCTCAGGTAGTATTATGTCCATTTTTCTGAGGGTGCGCCAAACTGATTTCCAGAGTGGTTGTATCAGCTTGCAATCCCACCAACAATGGAGGAGTGTTCCTCTTTCTCCACATCCTCGCCAGCATCTGCTGTCACCTGAGTTTTTGATCTTAGCCATTCTGACTGGTGTGAGGTGGAATCTCAGACTTGTTTTGATTTGCATTTCCCTGATGACTAAGAATGTTGAGCATTTCTTTAGGTGGTTCTCAACCCTGCGAATTTCCTCAGTTGGGAATTCTCTGTTTGGCTCTGTGTCCCATTTTTTGATGGGGTTATTTGGTTTTCTGGAGTCTAACTTCTTGAGTTGTTTGTGTATGTTGGCTATTAGCCCTCTATTGGACGTAGGATTGGTTAAGATCTTTTCCCAATCTGTTGGTTGCCGTTTTGTCCTATTAAGACCTCAGAAGGTGCAAAGCTCCCCCCTGCTCATGGATTGGCAGGATTAATATAGTAAAAATGGCCAACCTGCCAAAAGCAATCTACAGATTCAATGCAATCCCCATCAAAATTCCAACTCAATTCTTCATAGACTTAAAAAGAGCAATTCTCAAATTTATTTGGTACAACAAAAAAACCAGGATAGCAAAAGCTATTCTCAACAACAAAAGAACGCCTGGGGGAATCAGCATTCCTGACCTCAAGCTGTATTACAGAGCAGTAGTGATAAAAACTGCATGGTATTGATACAGCGACAGGCAGGTAGATCAATGAAATAGAATTGAAGACCCAGAAATGAACCCACACACCTATGGTCACTTGATCTTCGACAAAGGAACTAAAACCACTCAGTGGAAAAAAGACAGCATTTTCAACAAATGGTGCTGGGTCAACTGGTGATCTACATGCAGAAGAATGCAAATTGATCCATTCCTATCTCCCTGTACAAAGCTCAAGTCCAAGTGGATCAAGGACCTCCACATAAAACCAGATACACTAAATCTAATAGAAGAGAAAGTGAGGAAAAGCCTCAAACACATGGGTACAGGGGAAAAGTTCCTGAACAGAACACCAATGGCTTATGCTCTAAGATCAAGAATCGACAATTGGGACCTCATGAAATTGCAAAGCTTCTGTAAGGCAAAGGACACTGTCAATAGGACAAAACAGCAACTAATTTTGAGTTTTTAATGGTACTTACTGGTTTCAAGTACAGGTTGTGAAGCAGTTCACTATGAATTAGTTATCAGCTTTGAAGTACAGCAAATTAGAGCATAATTGTAAACAGTAAGTTACACAAAACACGTCTCAATACCAACAAAGAGGAGGTAGAGAGAGATAAACTTTGGATTCCTTGTGACTAGATCTGAAGAGGCTTAATGTGTTCATGAAGTCTTACTTCAGCAACATACTTGCATTATAGGGGACTTCAAAATGCAGCTCTATCTACCTCACATACCATGAGGCATGTAACTCATTGGACTATAGGCCCTACTTAATGGGAGAACTGAATCTTTGTGTTTCAATCATCTCCCCCTTGTTTCCAAGTGGTGATACTTGATATATTGTCCAGTTATTCTTGAGAACTACAAACAAGAAATGGAGAGATGTATGAGTTGTCCCAAGGCCATTCTAAGAACTGTCCTGAGAAGTCCAACATCAAGTAGTTAGAGAAAAATTGCCAGAGTCTCACAAGAAACATGTTTTTCCATCTTCAATATATACTTAGTCAGTCAATATTTAGTAGACATCTACAATGTGGAAAGGCCTGGGTTAATGCTATAAACAAAAAAAAAATCTTGATTTCAGGAGTCCCTGGTTAAATGATAGAGAGAAAATGATACAGAGATGTGCATGATGGCATTATAGAAGATTGATTCTATAATCCATAGCATCATGTGCTGTGAGAAGGTAGGAGAGACTAAACCAATAGCTGCAAAGAATTTTTATATTGTTCAATATAGAATATTATAGGGCTGTAAGAACAACTCAGCAGTTACAAGCACTGCTCATTCTTCCAGGGAACTTGAATTTAGATTCCCAGCACCATGGTACCAGCTCACAACAGTCTGTACCACCAATTCTAGAGGATCTGACACCCTCTTCTGGTCTCTGTGTGTGGTGTACAGGCATCAATGCAGGATAAACCATATATATTTACATAAAATAAAATAAATCTTTAAAAGACAAATATTCAAAAAGAAGAAGCCCACTAAAGCCATAGCTCACACCAAGACAGTTAAGAAATGTAAAAATTGACTAGATTCAAAATTGTAATTCTTTGTACATTGTGCAGTATAATTAAGCAGAAATATTATTGAAATCTAAGAATCAAATGCATTTTAGAGAGTTAGGTAATTGTAAACTTCTCTTAATTAACAATATTCTTAATTTTACCCTGCCTCCTTGCTCTTGGGAAGTGAATTGTCACTTTAAGGTTAGGTTTTAGCAAACACCATCATTTTTGTCTGCTTCTGTTGTATGAAATCCAATGATAATGTCAGTGGATACAGAAGTTTTTCAGGTTTTAGGATTAACTAACTGATTTAAACAAACAATTTTAGAAGCAGAGGCCAAACTAACAAAAACATCCTCTACATCTGGCTATTGTTGAAAATATATCAAGTAACTTTCAAGAATTATTCATTTGGGGAAAGAAGTGGTTATCTGAAAAAGCAGAAAGAAAAATTATTGTAATCAGATAGCATTGATAATTCTAGAGCCAATCATCTTTGTTTACCTATGTCTTTATTTAAGAGAAAAGGACAGTGTATAAGCATTTTAATAATAATTGTTCTATGATGATAGGGAAAAATGTTAAGTGAGGCTGGAAAAAATGAATTTTTGAGGTCTTTAAAAAATTACTCAGACTATGAGTAAAAGGAAATCCTTAGCAGACAGGATCCTTAGACCAGAACCATTCCAACATGCAATATCAGTTGTTTGGCATTTGTGAAGTTCATGTTCATTCATGACTTTCCAGCTTCAAACTAAGTATAGAAAATGATGATAATACTCCAGATAATGTGGGGTTTCCAATGCTGCTTAAATTTTATTTCTCTTTATGTATCTTTGTAATTGAATTTTAGTAATGTAAATGGCAATGACATAATCAGAAAACATGTCAGTATATGCAAGTATACACAAAACAACAACAAAAACAAAACACAAAAATGGGTGGAATGTAGAGCAAGCTGGCATGTAGTGATATTTTCACTGTTCATTGTGTTGCATGCTGCTCTCTATTTGCTATAATTGAAGAGTGTAGTAGAACTTGTTTCAAAATACATTAAAAAAATCATCCCCTTCTCTTTGTGCTGTTCTAGAAATAGAAAGGAGGTGCAGAATCATACTACACTGACCACAGCATTTTGCAGTATTAGGTATTTGTTTTATCTTTTCTTTCCAAAGGTAAAGTAATAACCCATTCTCAGGGTTAGTGAACAAAATATATAAGAAAAATTATTTTGAAAAGAGAGAATGAAGCTGTAATGGTAGAATTATGATTCAGAGTGAGTGGAGAGTAGGATGCTCAAGACAGTCCAGAGGAAATACAGTAAACACAGTCTCACAGGAAAACCAAGGATAAGAGCTGGGTTGATTATTGATGTCTGCTGCAATGGTGGGTGCAGACATGCTTGAGGCATTCTTTCTCTCTACCTGTCCCAGCATGTCTTGGACTCTGTGTACTTCCTGAAATGTGTCCTCTCCTAGAAGTCTGAAGAAACAAGCCAAACTTCTAAGACAAAGACTTTACCCAGCAGCAAGAAATAGGTAAAAGTCTTCAATATTATTCTTTGACCTTCAATGTAACCCTTAAATGTAACTACATTTTCTTAAATATGTGAACCATTTCAACAATGAAACCCAACCCTTTTATTTAGTAATAATTCAGTTTTCCATTTCAGATCTCAGTGGCCTGTCATAGAGACCTGATTGCAGTCATCACTCAGGGCTTATTACACTGTCTTCCTGAAAGTCCAGGTCAGACTTCATAAATGACTTTTCTGTCATTTCTTTGTTTTATGCTTTGAATATACCACTTTAAAAATACTAAGTGGCTCCTTTTAATCTAGTGTCTTAAATATTTATATAATATTAGACTATAATCTGTTTGTTATTTTGATGATTTTATAACAAATGTAACAATTGTATGAAACTATAGTAGAAGGTCTGAGCTTGACTTTTCCTTTTGTCTATGAGGAAAGTCTGGCTGATAAGTGCTTGCTAATGTATTACTCTAATCAGAGTGCAAGAGTAGTTCGGTATTATTTTTTTGTGATTAAGGAAAGATTTAAGATGATGTAAATATGTTCTCAACAACTGAAATGCACATGAATTTCCCAGCTTGTTATGGGATCAGTTCTTCTGAACCAAGTGGAAGAATATGTGGACTGGCTACCAAGATTCTACTTTTAGAGATTTTATACTTTTATTAATACTAAGTTGAGCAATGAGGTAGTAAATAACCTTAATGTTAAACATATGTGGAACTAAAATGCCCATAATGAAAAAAAAAGTAATTTAATTGATTTTTTTTTATTAAAGCAAAACAGATCAATTATATAGTCAACTTTGGTTAGGAAATTAAGCCATGGACAACTTCCAGGAAAACTCAATAGCCCCTCTTGAAATAGTAAATAGTTTAAATGCCAGCCATTCAATTGTTTGATACAAACAAGCAAATAAGAATGAAGAATACTATTTTGCTTAGTTATTTATAAGCAAAGTGATATACTTTGTTAAAGACTGAATGCTGTGATGTTGTGATGGGCTGTTTGAGAGAAAGTCTTTTGTAATCTCATTGAGCTATCATGTTCTAGAAAGTTCAGCTAAGGTCAATTTCCATTCATTCTGTGTTTCCTGTGAGTCAAGCACTTCATCAAGCCAAGGGAATAAAAGATGAATAAGAAATGCTTGTTCTCTAGAGGCTAATAGTTTTGTCAGGGAAATACAGCTAGCAACAGAAAGGCCTACATAAACATGACAAAGGAAGGCCTAGCCCCCAGGTGTGATGGGCTGAAGTGTACCCTTTCCTCATCTGGAGAATCAATGAAACCAGGATTGGAAACCTGTTCCACACCTGGAATTGAGGAAAGGTTAAAGCACATAGGGAGGATAAACATTGTGTAGGCAGTGAGCCAAGAGCCATTATTGAGTATTGATAGACCTTTGTTCTCATTATTTAATCCAAAAAGAGGAAGCAAAAAATGTAAGGCCCACAAGTGGGGTCAGGTCTGGGGTGGAGGTCCTTGTTTAAAGTATGGGAGCAACTAATGAAGTCAAGAGAAATGTTTGAAATGATCAGATAGCATTTGGGAAAATAAATACATATTTCTCAAAAGATAATAATGGTATTTTTCTTTAAGTAAGAATATATGGAGTTTATTCAGTTATTTGCTGTTTTATTTTGTTCTTCAAATGTTTTGATCTCACAGAAAAGATAGATAATCAACTATTAAAATGCATTTAAAATGACATTGTATTCATGCTAGGTACTGAAGAATGCCTTAAGTGCTGGACAATGTTCTTTATAAGGTCTCACTAAGTGAGTACTTTGCTAGTTTACTATGGTATGAGTATTAGCTCAATAAAATCCCAGTCATTATTTGAATAAAAAGAACTAAATACCAATAAAAGCTGAAATTAGTTTTCATCTAGAGGTGACCTCTCTCCTCAAGTTCTAGAATGACTGACTTTGCCTAAACTCAGACAAATGCTTGCCTGCATACATGCTGGGAAATTTATCTTTGTCAACAATGTCCCATCAGACATTTGAGGAGTTTCATCACTGTCAGTTAAGGAACATTTGTAACAGTGAATGAGTCCAACTTTGAAGCTGTATATCATGTAATTCAGTTTTAGCCCAGATGGTAATGTGCACAGAAATGATGACAGAGCTCTATTATGGGATGTACAGGACAACTGAAAGCAAGGAAAGAAAGAAAATCTCCAAGGATATTCTGGAAGCAAATTGTCTGTACTAACTCAGCCCTTGCCTGGGAGGAAACTAAACCAGCAAATAGGTCATCTTCAGGTATGGCCATTAGAGACAGAGCAATAAAAGTTTGTCTTGCCTTGAAGAAATAGAAGAAAAATGCAGTTGTAACTGGGCTGATTGTGGACTACTCCAGTACTGACACATTAAAATCTTAATATAGTTGGATCTATTTAGGCCACTGTTTTGAAAGTTTTCTCATATTTCTTGACAAACGTTTTGTTTGTAGAATGTAAAGCGTTTCTTTAAGGCAATTTTCAAATAAAACACAGCTTAAATCACTTCAAAATTTGTCTGTAGAATGTTAAGAATATCTTTATTTATGGCAATTGTCAAATAAAATACACCTTAACTCACTGCAAAATTTAGGGGTGTTTGAAGAACTGAGATCATTTAATAAAGAATGAATCGACATACATAATGTCCTACATATATAATAGAAATAAACCACAAGTGAAGGAAAAGCAAGTTCTTCTTTTTCCCTCTGATATTTTTGAGAGATTCCATTTTAAAAATTTATTTAATTTTATTTCATGTGCATAGTGTTTTCTTGCATGTATGTCTGTATTAAGGTGTAGGGTTCCCTAGAAATGGAGTTACAGACAGCTGTAATCTGCCATGTGGGTACTGGGAACTCTGGAAGAACAGCAAGTGCTCTTAACTTCTGAGTTATCTCTCCAGTCCAGGGACATTACCTTTTAAAAAAAAGTTTTATTTATTTTTTATTTATATGAGTACACTGCAGCTGTCTTCAGACACACACTAGAAGAGTACATCGGATCCTATTACAGATGGTTGTCAGCACCATGTGCTTGCTGGGAATTGAACTCAGGACTTCTGGAAGAGCAGTCAGTGTTCTTAACTGCTGAGCCATCCTTTTTAAAAACAGAGCAAGAAATTAAGTAAAGAAAGCAAGAGGAAAAATGACTGACACATCTCGTGGATACATGACAGCATGAGGTCTCATCAGTGTCTTGAGATGCTCCGTCCTAGGGGTTGGGTTCTCTGTGTTGCTTCTGGAATTGACAATATCCAAATCTGAGACCATGGACATTTGTCTTAGCCTCAGTTTGGGGTTGGAATGTAGCTCAGATGCGAGGGTGCTTGAGAGCATTTATTAAATCCTGGGTTTAACTCCCATTACTGAATATACTGAACACATGTAATCCTACCTCTACTTCTGGAATGGAGCATCAGAAATTCAAGGTCATCCTCTGCTACACAGAAGTTCAAGACCAACCTAGGATACATGAGATCCTGGAGTGGGGGGAAGAGATGAGAGATGGCTCAATGGGTAAAGCATCTGCCATGCAAATGTGAGTGAGGACCTGAGCTTGAAATCCCAGAAAACCAAGATTCTAGTCTGTCTGATATGTACCTGTTATCCTAGGACTTAGAAGGAAAGATGTATAGTAGAGGCAGAAGAATTTATGATATTCTAGAGGCAGCTAGCCTGGCATATACAGTGGTGAATAGTAAGAAACCTTTACTAAACAGTGTAGATGGTGATGATCAATCCCTGAATTTGTCTGCTGGCCCTGTGCTCTCCTCATCTCCCAGAATATGCACATACACACACACACTCGCACACACACACACACACACACACACACACATACACACACACACACACACACACACACACTCACACACACATACAAGATTTTTTTATAGGAATTAACCTAGGTATTTTCATATAACTGATATGACATGAATATTTCCCATATAACAAAAGAAAATTTTTAACAAATTTAACTTTATTTTTAAAGTTTTAGTAATGTTATATATAGTAATTTTACTCTGTGCAAGTCTTAAAGAGAAATTATATAGTACTACTGAGTTACCATACATGCATAAGAAATCCAGAGAAGAGAGTTTTATAAATGCATTAATAAGCTTGTCATTCGGTACTTTGTTACTGAAACCGTGGCTTTCAGAAAGCTGGGCAGAGGCCTTATTGGTTTGCTTTGCTTTGTTTGAACCTCTGTTACCACCACAGGACTAGAGAAAAACTAGAGAAAATGAATTTGGTGTATGATATGCTCTTCAGTGTAATGAACATATTTTAGTTTTAGCAAATACATCACACAGTGATGACTTTTAATGCACACTTCCTTAGAAGAGATGCCAGGGTACCATTTTATTTTGTATTGTATTTTCTGGCAGAAAACTTGTATGTACTATTAAAACAATCATAGGATATTTATTAAATATTCTAATATTAAAATATTAACAGAAAAGGAAACCAAGGAGTGCATTGAGGCACATGTTAATATTGTGTCTACATTCACTCACTATTTTCCTCCTAAAAACAAATAGTCCATTTTACAGCCTCTGGCTACCTGACCAATGGGATTCATTACCTCATGATTATTATGGCAATTTGGACAGTTCCATAAATCTAGAAAGTGAAATGTGTCATGATACAACTGACCTCAGGAGCTGGGGAACATTTTCTGTTCATAGTGTCTGGCTAGTATTCACAGGACAAGCATTTACAGTGGTCATTTCAGAATCTATATGCTCATTGGGGATAGCTGTGAGAAAAACTGAAATGGCTTCAGCTATCAACCAATGGTTCCAGTGACAAAAAGTAATATTGTTTTCAATAAGTGGAATTATTTGAATTGTGTTTCATATTCTTGCTTTATCTTCTATTTTATTGATTTTAATGAAGAGAACAGAATTGGGATAAGAAAGCAAAATCCCAAATTTAAGACATGCACCTAGTATCCTCTCAAGAAGAGCATTGATGGCAAAATTGTATTAGGACTTTTAAAAAACTCTCTTTAGGTTACATATTATCTTGAACATCCACAGTTTTATCTTTTATAATAATATAGTTTAAGCACAAGGTTAAGTAGACAACACCATAGAAAACAAATGTTTGTATATTTCTTTAAAGAAAAATTTAGAAGAGAAGATAAACAGGTTTTGTTATTCTAAAGAAGTACCAGACTTTTTAAATTTATATTATAAAGGAGTAAAAATTATCTGTTATACCTGTCACATTGTCTGCACAAAAGTTATCACTAACTATAAAGATATTTTTTATTCCATAGTTGTCTAACAAAGATCTCATCTATTACCAGCACTAAAAGGTAGACATGATCCATATTATTCTCATTTGTAGCAACAGTTAAAGTTGCAAATTAATTTTTTCTGTTATGCTATAAATAATAATTTTACTAATTGAAAGTAAAAAAACCTAGGGTTGGAGGATTGTGTTCCATATTCTTAAGTATAACTATTTAAAAGCTAGCCATGAAGGGAAAGAAAGACAAGAGAGAGAGAGAGAGAGAGAGAGAGAGAGAGAGAGAGACAGGCAGAGACTGAGGCAGACATACATACAGAGAAAGATAAAGGGATGGAAAGAAAGAAAGAAAGAAAGAAAGAAAGAAAGAAAGAAAGAAAGAAAGAAAGAAAGAAAGAAAGAAAGAAAGAAAGAAAGAATTGGGAGAAGGAGTTATAATGAAAAGAAAACATTTTGAACTAATGATTAGTTGATGTTAACGGACACCATGATGTAAAAGTTAATGGGATTTTGTTACAATTTCCACAAAGTTGGAAATCATATAAGATTCTATAATACTAATTCAAGATTCCTAAGTTGGTCGAGAAAATGGCATCAAAGAATAAATATTGTTTGTTAGAAATTCCTGACATGTCTTAAAAGATATTTCTCTTTGTTTGCTAAGACATGTCCAGCTTCCTTGCCAAGGAGAAAACAGAAACTTCCCACACTACTAAATTATATATTATCAAATAAATTAGCAGTTTATTTTACTTGAGATATCATAATACCAGGGCACAACTAAAATGTAAATAATTAACCCCCAGAAAAATGATGTGCTCCTGATTATCTGTCCATTGAATATTTGTCAGTGTTCATACTTGATAAATTGTAACACTGAAATGGAAGAAAAATTTTTCTTAAAATATGGTAAGGAATTGCACTATGCCTTTGAGATGATCAAGATTTACCCAGATGGACACACACAATTCTCCATGCATAAATATTCTCTACTTACTTTGAATTTTTAGTCTGATTATTATTATTATTTTAAAAAGACATCATCTTTCTTGTTCTAATTTACCAGCTCACTATCTCTCATGTTCTTCAGCACCCTGAATAGCAGGATCATAGAATTAGTGTTTTATTTTTCTGTGTAGGTAAAGATATTAAACAAAGCTGGCAGATGAGGAGGTCTGAGTTGTAAAAGCTGTTTTAAGTTCATTTCATTAGCAAATGATTTAAATGATTATTGTTGCAATAGTATTGTTTTTCTGTCTCATGACATTAACTTCCTTGTCCACTTTCCTGAATTTTCTTCTTCTGGGTCATCTTTTATAAATTTGATTATTTAAGAAACCAAGGCTGGATTTCTTTTAAAATAATTAATCCATGTCAAATTTGCTAGGTTCACATTTATTTTTACTTTGTTTGCCATTTTGTAGCCCAAGACCCTTTATTTCTTTGTCTAAGATTTGTTTTACTACTTACAACTTACATAATGCATTTTTATCTGACGCATATTACCTATACATTTTAAGAGTTTATTTTTTCTATTAAAATATTATCTTTAAAGATTTCAACCAAGAAAGGAGTTTATAAAAGTGAGAGATCTGTTTAAGAGTCACAGTAAAAGAGAGGAGTCAAAAAAAAAAAAAAAGAAAAGAAAAAAAAAAACAGGAAAAAATAAAAAAAACACGTTGTGGTTGTGGTGACTTTTCAAAGCCTCAACAAACGGGGCTAGTGTTTTGGGGCATCACCTGAATGACTCTTCTCAGAGGTTAATTCCATCAGCCCTTGCACCTGACAGATTATTGCATGCAAGGAAGTGGGGCAAGACCACTCTGTAGTGAAAATAGTCTGAATTTGCAGGTAAGCATCTTGGATTTTGGTAATGTTCCCACAGAGTATGCCTGGGGAGTGTGTGAGAGGAAATTCAATGTCTCACTTTTCCCTTCAGCCTTTCGTACATGCAGTAGTGCTCTATGGTGCCTTGCATCATTAAAGAGTCTCAGGCACCATCCCTTTACCACAATCGCCTTAGGGTCATGGGCACTCTGATATGCAAAGACAGCAGGAGAGGGCCTGTGTGCTCCATTGGTGTTTAGTAAGAATTTATTTGGTTGAGCGGTCTCCCTGATTTGACATCACTAAGAACCACCAGGTTAATACCTGACCTCCATTATCGCACAGACACCTATTTTCATTCTGTGTGGTTGGTATCAGGCATTTAGGGATGTCTTTGTTTTATCTCTATTTCTGCTTCAACTTATATTCCCACTGGAAGAGATTACCTAAACACAAATAACAACTAGACTGAAAATAGAAGAAGTAAGAAGTAACAAGTTATTTATATGAGACCCAAGGCGCTGAAACTTATGACAGTAAATGTTTAATAAATGTTATTATTGTTAGTATTATATTTACTGCTCCCACCTCTATATTTTGTACAACATGCTTATATTTACAACAGCGTTTTGTACTGTTAAATTACTCCATACATTTTAAAATGCCTCTACCATCTTAATTAATTGATTTTGTCATTATGTGTGTTTGTTTTTAAATTTCTATAACTAATTATCAAGTGTCTGAGTAACAGAAGGCTTTTGTAATACCAACTCAGATGCCTCTTTTTCCAAGAAAATTTACCTTTGCATTACTTATCTCTATTGTATTTCTTTATACATAGTCAATGTAATAAAGAATGAGTTTATTATGGTTTTGCTGAGCATAGAGAAAAGATTAGGGCAAGCTGACACATACATGGTGATTGTCATAGAAAGTCAGTAAGAAGAGTAATGTGAGAATACAGAATTAACATATGATTTAAACTAAGTTATGTATCAGTATGGATCTATAGCTGGAGGGCAGAGGTCACTGCTAAATTGCTATGATTTAAATATCACTTTGATATCATTCTTCATATTCACTTTCTTCATATTCACTTCTTTCCTATGCTTTCCACTCTGATAAAATTATATTATGTAAGATGACGTTTTGGGGGTGGGTTTAGGATAATATCCTCAACAAAGGCAAATAACAGTTACATGAAGTAGTTATAAGGGGAAGTCAAATCTCTCTCTCTCTCTCTCTCTCTCTCTCTCTCTCTCTCTCACACACACACACACACACACACACATACATATGTTTATGTATAATCTTGAATATGTGTATGTATATTTGTCTATTATCTATCTGTCTTTCATTTATCTACTCATCAATCTATCTAAAGATCTATAAATCTACTGATCTATTAATCTTTTACCTTTTCTTACCTTGTTATTTCAGTAAGTTTATCATGGTGAATACCCAACAAAGTAAGAAACAATGAATTGAAAACGGGGCAATAGAAGACAGAAAAACAAATCAAAATAATTTAGTCAGTTATTCATTATTTAAAATTATAGAAGCATCCCCTGATATTGGTTTTTCTCATTAAAAAATAATAAAATATTCTGAAGCAATTAACACTGTTCTCAAAAACAAGTTCCTGCAGGACCTCACAGCGTGTATTGCTGCATCTTTTCTGAGTAGACCTCAGTGTAGGCTGATGAGGTCAAAACAAGAGTGAAAGCAATCCTGCCATTGTGGAGTTGCCAAGTGCCACAGTCTTGGTTAGTCCTTTGCTCACCATCAGTGTTTTTGCTAATAAACCTGGAAGGGTGGGTAGGATCTATTCTTTAAAAACACTCTGGAATATAGTTTTTCTTGGCTAATTTCTGAGGTGCTGGAGTGTTTTCATGTTTTCATGTAGCCTTGGCAGCAATAAGCTGTGAGCACAGCTGCTCAGTCTTGTGAGCCTGAGTTACTCATCATGGCCCCAGTAAGGAGAAAATTTACCCATGATTGCTTGAGATTATATCATTACTGTGCTTTTAAGTAGGCCAATATTTGACTTAAATGATTGTTTTAAATTTGTTATACTGCATAGACAAATAGGTGGCTGAAGTCCAGAGATTTTAATCTTTATGTGGCAGGGATAGAAGAATTTAAGTCTGGAAAGCCTTCAAGGCATATGTAAACTGATATTCCTCATGACTAACTGAAAAGTTCAGTGCTACTTTCAAAATAATTTAAAATAAATGCCAGTCTAACCAAATGTTACCTTGTTAATCTAGGCTATTATTTATGATCTGTTTGAAAGAGGGAATACCCACCAATACTTTAATTCCTAGACTATTTGATCTTTAATGCTTTTTGCTTGTAATTAGTTAGATAGCAGGCTGATTAATATGTTCTAAATCCTCTGTTTATAAATAATAAAAACATAATAAATATCAATAAAATATGATGTGGCAATTTTATTTTCTTTATATTCAGGACATGCTATATCCAACAGAAGAAATATCAGATTTAGAACAATCAAGTTTAAAAGAAGGGAGTATTGTTCTGAACACTTATGTTGGACACAAAGTGTTCATGCTGGCACTACAATAGGTAGAAGATAAGGAGGATGCATACCACTCACTTATTAGGAATGAGGTTTGAGCTAAAATCACATAATATTAGTTACAAATGATGCCTATCCACAAGGTCAAAGGTTAAACTACAAATATTCTGATATTTGCTTTTGATTGGTTCAATATTTGTTGACTCAAAAGGTGTGTGTGTTTGTGTGTGTTTATTAAAAATGAGATTCCTTTGTACCTATTGAGCATATTCTCAGAGAAAAATACCAAGAGAAATAAGAACAAGTTTTATGTCTGTTCTTTGCTTAAGTAAATAATAAACCGAATCTCACAAACTGTGTTTGTTATTTACTCATTGAACAAAAACATTTATTCAAACACTGTACTAAGTTGTAAGGATATATTGGAAAACAGGGGAGAAAGAGGTTCTGAGATTGAGAGTGCTTTGGAAGAAGACATGTGGGAAGAGGGACTTTTAATTGAAAGAAACTTTCATACTTAGACTGAAGTAGAGAAGCTGGGGTTGTAAAGAAGCATTAAAAGAGTTAGAGGAGAATCTGAAAAGGATGATTACATGTCTGTTAGCATGGACATAATAGTATACCACTGTTGTGGATAGCCCTGGGGCTGTTTGCATTCTGTTAATTCTGCCTTCCTGGGAGGGCCTTCAGACAAGAAGTGAGTTACACCTGTGACTTCTTGTGAACCAATCCTTTAATTAATAAAGGAGTCAATCACTGGGTGAGTTGGAGGGACTTCAGAGTCAGGGAGGAGAAAGGAGGAGGAGGAAGAGAGAGAGAGAGTGTCTTTTGGAATGGGGACAGCAGATAGGTAAGATGTATCTACTAGAGTCTCCTGGTATCATGGTAGATCTGCAAGGATTTGCCACCAGAAGAATCAGAATTTGAAAAGGCTTTCAAGATTAGGTTTTAGTTGTTGCCCCCAGAGATTGAGTTACTATTGTTTCTGAGCTAAGTTTGTGTTGCATTTTCCTTCACGAGGCGGCTTGTCTGGGTTCCAGAGAGAAAGGTACAGCGGCAAAATGTGGGTTTGCCTGATGTGCACCACAGAGGCCATGAGGGTATTGAAGCATGGGACTGGCATGGCATGGTAGTGACCCACCAGTGGGAACCTAGCTAGCTGGGTGGAGAGATCATGAGCTCCACGAGATAAAAGCAGGTCAGCCATTGCCTGCCAGCCAGCCAACTGGCAAGAGAGAACCAGGGCATAGTGCAGGAACATGTGATATATTCCTTCTTTTTTGTTATTTCCCACAAAATACCACACATTTAATAAATTAAATAATCGAAATATATTTTGTCATAGTTCAGGAAGCTGGAAATTCAAGGTCAAGTCTATGGTGGCATGCTTAGTATCTGGTGAGGCTTTTCTTTCTAGATTCCATATATCTACTTTGTCTTCACATCCATTCCTTCTGAAAATGTGGAATGGAAGAGACAGATAGGGTGGGAAGTGAATAGACAGGCAGACAGAGAAACAGATAGATGATGATCAATAATAAATAAAAACATAGCAGATGGTAAACAAATGAAAGATATGTATATTATATATATATGTATATATATATATATGATAGACAATAAATTGTAGGCAAATAGATGATAGATGACATAGAGTAGATAATAGATTATAAAAATATGAAAAATATGAATGATAGGTAAAAGAGAAACAGGAAGAGGTCTCTTTATAGAAGAACTCTATCCTTATCTACCTTGTACCAATATTATCATCATGCCTAACCTTAACACTTTCCTTGGAGGACCTAGCTCCAAATACATAGGGTTTCAACATATGGATTTTGGGATGACAAAAGTAGTCCAAAGTAAATTAATAGGAAAGCACTTAAACAAAAAGCTGTCGACAGTTTCACACTTGCTACTTGAATGTAATAAGGTGAGAAATATTTATTGTACTTGAAATATGTAAGTGATTGGCGATTTTGGCACAATCAGCTTTTACTTGGAAGGAAGAAGGAGAAAAATCCAGATTTCCAAACTGAAATGGGCTACACAGGGAGTAGAAACTCAAGAATAGAGTTAATGAGCTGGCAATGTTTAAACTGTGGTCTTTAAAGGAAGCAGATATCTGAGTATGTGAAGAAGGGTGAAAAGACAAGCACAGGTTTTGTCTCTTTTGTCTGTTTAATTTAATGGAGCATACTGAGCCAGCTTGTGCGAAGCAATAGTCCTGGCAACAAGAGAGGAACTGAGAGTTCAAAGGGAATTCAGCCAAAGGTTACTTGAGACCTCAAGGAGTTAACTGGATATATTCTTTATGAGAAAAGGTGTCTCTTCTGTTTTTAGAAGAGGAAAAAAAACAAGTCATGGGTAAAAGTCCTGTGGAATGTAAGAGCAATATGAGGCAGAGGGAAGAAGAGTATAGTGAGAGGAAGTTCAGATGGTCTTTCTAAGGAAAAGAATTAAGTTTTGCTAAGATAAACGGATTTTTAATCAGGGTAATGAATGTAACTTGGAAAAATGGACATAATTTAAAAATTATAAGATGGTTGTTTAAAAGGTAGAGGTGGAGAAAGACATAGGGAGAAGGAAAAGAGAGGGAGGAGATGAGAAAGAAAGAGTCAGAGAAAGACAGAAACAGAGAGATAAAGAGGCAGGGAGATTTTATTGATGTCTAGATTGAGTTTGGAGCATTGTCTGGTGATGAATCACCTCTTGTGTGATTTTATCAAGCAATATACAGAAATCAGAAGGTTATTAGATTAATGGCTGCTTTTAATTTTTCAAGTATGAGAGAGGGAAAAAGATAAAATAAAAACAGTGTACTTACAAGAAATTGACCCAGAATATGAAAATTCCATTCCCAAGAAAAGAGGGGTTTATAATTGTGGTAGGGGATAGAAATGGAGAAATTGGGTCTGCATGATGTTGAGAAGTGGTTTATTTTTAAATTATTATTATTCATAGTGGCCACACAATAGCAGCTTTTAGGAGGGAAACTAATGTGATGATTAAATCTTTGACAGTGAAGCCATTGTGTCATGGATCAAATATTAATTATCCTTCAGATGTAAACTTAGGTTGATTTATCCTCTAAACTAGTTGTTAGTCTACATGCATGAGCTAGAAGACAACTGATAAATGAAACCATAGGTTTACTCTTTATGGGATTACTAATACATAAATAATTTTCAAAAGATTTTACATGTATACTTCCAAATTTTGTTTTGCATGGAAATTTATTACTCTTTTAAGGATCTGCTGGCAAAATGGTCAACAGGCCAAACTAAGTGTTAGGGAAGTCAGTCTGTGTTTTCAATTTAAAAGGAATTATGAATCTGTTTAAATCTATTATTGGGATAGAAAGAAAGGAAAATTTTGCCCCAAACTTTTAGAAGGTGTGCAGTCCAAGTAGTGGTTCCATGGAGAGGTCTAGGAAGTCCTCATTTTTTGTTTGTTTTTGCTCATTGATATCTTTGTTCAGTATTCAATATTCTTCCTTGACTACCTTAGAATTTAGCTCCAGCTTGTCTTAGATGAAATGATTCTGAGGATTGAGACACATGTGCTGGCTTGAGCTGCTGTAGACATGCTCTGGTTTGGTCTAGAAGAAAATGCCTGTAAAGCAAAGGACACTGTAAATCGGACAAAACGGCAACCAACAGATTGGGAAAAGATCTTAACCAATCCTATGTCCGATAGAGGGCTAATACCCAATATATACAAAGAACTCAAGAAGTTAGACTCCAAAAAACCAAATAACCCCATCAAATGGGGAACAGAGCTAAAC
>CM052719.1:529852-564540 GCA_028551405.1 Uromys caudimaculatus
GGGTGCATGGGAGGAGGAGTTCCCTCACAGAGATGGGGAGGGGGAGGGGATAGGGGGTTTCCAAAGAGGAGACCCAGAAAAGGGGAAACATTGGAAATGTAAATAAAGTATCAAAAATAAATTAAAAAAAAATTCTAAAAAAAAAAAAAAAAATGCCTTGCCAGGCAGTGGTGGCGCACGCCTTTAATCCCAGCACTTGGGAGGCAGAGGCAGGTGGATTTCTGAGTTTGAGGCCAGCTTGGTCTACAGAGTGAGTTCCAGAACAGCTAGGGCTACACAGAGAAACCCTGTCTTGAAAAGAAGAGAAGAGAAGAGAAGAGAAGAGAAGAGAAGAGAAGAGAAGAGAAGAGAAGAGAAGAGAAGAGAAGAGAAGAGAAGAGAAGAGAAGAGAAAAGAAAAGAAAATGCCCTGTAGAGACTGGGTAAGTCACTGCTAGGTAAGTGCCACCCTTCTGAAAATTCTGAACTCAGCAACTAGATGTTCATTTTAAAGCTGTTCAGTTTCTTATAAGACTCACACAGGTATTTTCTGGCATTCAGTTAGATGATATTATGAAATGTTTTAAAATGTATTATTTTTGAGAAGTCTGTATTTTTGCACTTATGACTGTTTTTATTAGAAGTCATTTGTAGACTGAGACTGTAGCTCATATCTTGAGTTTGACCCTAACATCAGAAAAACCTCCTATTGCTTTGTTTTGCATATATAATGGGAATGAATTACTCACCTCTATCCTTGCCAGGCTATCTGCTACAAGTGGGTGGAATCTTCTTCATGACAGATTGGAGCCTATTCCCTGGTAACCAGAAAGGCTTTGTCTTAATGCCTACTCACACCTCTTAAGGCAGACACTTTACTTTAGCACATGGACTCCGTGCTACAGCCTTTTAAATTTACTGTGGTTCATCTACTCTTTCAGTAGACCTAACTCTTGTAGAGAACTGAACTGTAAAATGTGTAGCAGTCTGATGTAACAGGAGCTTTTAAAAGGAATAATGGAATGCTTTCATTTCACAAAAATATTTGAAATAGACATGAATTAACAAGCTGTCAATAAATCTATATATAAACAAATAATTGCAGTATTATGTTATGCTAAGAATAATAAATCTGGAAAGATTTTATATCTCTAACCTTAAAGGCAACTCTGAAGGTAGTGTGCCCATGTGTCTAACTCATCCCGTTAGGATTCAAAACCACTATTTCACTACTTCCTTCATTGCTGAATAAAGGGTCCAATAGAGGTCAACATATGCTATGAGATTAAAGAGATGAGAACTCTGACAACCAGTAATATGAAGGTATGAAAAGGAGAAAGTTTTAAGACTTTTTCACCTTTGCTGAGTATGTTCTCATTTTTGGAAAGATATGCTGACTAAGAAGAAAATATTGAAAATATAGCAGGTTCATTCTGATGTATGAAGGGTGACTGGACTAAAGTCATAACAGAGACTGAAAATAAAAACAAAAAGCAATGCAGGAAAGCAATTGCATCAGGTATCATAAAAATTTCCCTAAGTCCAAAAGTTTGAAGAAATCATAATTTGAAGACAGTTTTTTTTTTTTTTTTTTTTTTTCAAAAATAGCATTTTAGCCTATTTTCAAAGGCAGGAACTATTGATGCATACAGTATCTACAAGGACCCTATTTACCACAGATTTTACTGAAGATTAGGGATGACAACCTCATGACAACTGAGAAAGACCTGTATTTTTTAACCCTAATGTTATTATCTTCTAAATATTGATGGTACTCCAAAAAATCATTCATAAGAATAAAGGAAAACTCTATAATATAGGAAACTGAACTTGGCACAAATACTGCACTTTCAGAGTTCTGCTTCTGACAATAAAATAAAATTAAAATATGATAATCTGTTCCAGTGCCTGGGAGCATTGGATAGACTACAGTAACATACTTAAAAATGAATAGAGAGTTGCAAATGATGTGTATGAATGGGTTTATAAATGTATAATGTAAATACTAACAAGGGCCAGCAATTAAGATGGCTTCAAGCTGTTGCGAAAGCCAACTCTAATGTATCAGCTGTCCTGCTGTCTACAGACAGAAGAGAGGTCCTGCAAGGGAATGAGTGTGAATTCTCTCTCAGAGATGAGGCAAATACTCCACTGACCAACTATTCTTAGAAAGAAGTTAATATGAAATAAAAAGAGACCCAGGTATAGGAAGCTAACATAATTCAAGCAGATTGAATAAATGGCTAAAATTAGGACATCTTAACCTAAAAGGAAAAACATAATAAAGAGTAAAGGAAAAAGACATTAAAGAGGTTTTGTCATGAAATCGTTTTGATACTAAAAGGACAAGCAGTGGACTTCTTAATAAGAATTTTCCCTGATTGACGTGGAACAATTTCAAATTATGGCATAACTCATCAATTCTGCATTCTTTGATTGTAAAATTAGACAATAAATTCTTATTTAGAAAATAAATACAAAGAACAAGGGCAGTTAAAAGAGGGTCTATAGTAGTGCAAGGTTATTAAGGCTAAAGGATGATACAGTAGAATTCTGGGTTGTTGACTTCCTTCCTTCCTTCCTTCCTTCCTTCCTTCCTTCCTTCCTTCCTTCCTTCCTTCCTTCCTTCCTTCCTTTTTTTTTTTTTTGAGAATTTTACACATGTATATGTGTTTTGATCAAAGATACCCTTTATTTCTTCCACTAAAATTCTTTCTCTATGCCTCCCACATTATTTTCCCTCTTAAATTTATGTAATTTTTTCTTTTAAAGCCAAATAGTCCTGACTAGGTATGCAAGGGTGTAGAACTATCTACTGGAATATGGGTAGCTTCTTCAGGGCTGCATCCCTAAAGAATACTTGCTCTTCTTCCCCCATTGCCAGTAACTTATCATCTAGGATTGAATTTCATGAACTCCTCCCTTGCCTAAATTTGGATTGTGTGGGATTGTGGGATTTTATTTTATACTGGTCCTGTACATGTAGTCAGAACTTCTGTGATTTCATATGTGTAATAAACCTGTTATGTCCAGGAAATAATTTTCCTAAGTAGACCCTAACTATCTCTGACTATTATAGTCTTTCTTCCTCACCTTCAGTGATGATCCCTGTGCATTGTGGGGGAAAATGTGGTGTTTTACAAGAGAGTTTACTTCATTGTAAATCAAGACTCCAAATCTTAAGCAGGGCCCCACTATTACAGAAGACTGGGCAGCTGAGACAGAACCAGGCTTCATACTAGCAGTTTATAAAAGATGATCAAATATCTGAAGCTCAGTTTTTCAGCATGCCTTGTGGGTAGCAAATGGGAAGTACTAAAAATAGAATGACTACTGATTGTCACATAGTATGATGAGTGTAGTATGCTGAGTTCTGCAGGTATGGACTTGAGCTAAGAGACAGCAGAATCTAAGCAATGATTTCATTAGAAACATGCTAGTAAAGGTAGAAGCTATATGGATTACAATCATTTATAGTATAATTGGTATTAGGATAAATGAAAGAAAAAAGCTACACACTCACATACACAAACACACACACACACACATTGTGAACTTTACATCGTTTTTTTCTGGTCTTTCTTTCCTTTCTACCTCATTCTCTTCCTTTTCTTCAAGTCAATAGCTTAAGCAAGTAGTTTAGAAGTGGCTGATATTGCAATTGAAAATCTTGAAGCAAAAGAAAAAATTTCTTAATTAAATATGTGTCTTTAAGAATTCCTATTCCAAGATACAATGCACAAACCACACAATGCTCAAGAAGAAAGAAGACCAAAGTGTGGACACTTCAATCCTTCTTAGAAGGGGGAACAGAATACTCAAGGGAGGAAATACAGAGAAAAGTGTGGAGCAGAGACTGAAGGAAAGGCCATCCAGAGACTGCTCCACCTAAGGATCCATCCCATATACAGTTATCAGACCCAGATACTATTGTGGAGGCTAAGAAGTGCTTGCTGACATCCTGATATAGCTGTTTCCTGAGAGGCTCTGCCAGAGTCTGACAAATACAAATGCACATGCTTGCAGCCAACCAACGGACTGAGCTTGGAGTTCCCGATGGAGGAGTTAGAGAAAGAACTGAATGAGCTGAAGGGGTTTGCAACCCCATAGGAAGAACAATATCAACCAACCAGACCCCCCAGAGCTCCCAGAGACTAAACTACCAACCAAAGAATACACATGGAGGGACCCACAGCCTCAGCTGCATATGTAGAAGAGAATGGACTTTGACAGACAGCAATGGGAGGAGAGGCCCTTGATCCTGTGAAAGCTTGATTCCCCAGTGTGGGGGAACACCAGGGCTGGGAGGCAAGAGTGTGTGGGTGGGTGGGGGAACATCCTCATAGAGGTAGGGGCAAGGGGAATGGGGTAGTGAGTTTGGGGTTGGGGGGACCTGGAAAGGGGATAACATTTAAAATGTAAATAAAGAAAATATCCAATTAAAAAGAAAAAGAATTCTTACTTCTGAATCCATTGTTTACCACTTTAGAGAATGAAAGAAAATTCTAATTAATGGAGTCAAATCATGTTTTCTTGAGTAATTAACTTAGAACTGCAAGGTTGAAAGATAGGCATAATATTAAGGTATTTGCACATTTGTAATAGAGGAGAAATTGGTAGGAATCAAAGCAGAACAATAAATTAAGACAGTTTAAAGCAGTCTAATGCAAAGAATGTCCCAGTAGAGGAATGAATGTAATCTTACCAAATGAAAAAGAAAGAAGAAAAAAAGAAAGACACCTAATCCGTTAATCTTGTTTGCTCAGTAGATAGGAGCTTGGGTGGGAGGAAAAACTTGTAGAGTAACTTTGCAGTCCTGGGCAGCATGCTGAATGGAGATCTGATCAAATTACTAAGGCTAAAATCCATGAAAAGAATTTCACACTGTTTCTGTCTAAGAAAATAGTTTTATCAAGTACATGATCTTAGGTGTACCAAGATTGTTTTTTCTTTTCTCTTTACTGTCTTGCTTCAGTGATCATGCTACCTGTAAAAGTTCAGAGCATTGTTGATGACAGTAGCCTGAACGGAAGACAAACATTGTCTATTGTTAATGTACTGAGTGCTGAACCTGGAAAGACACTGAAAACCTGAGCTTGGGCATAAGTTAGCATACTTCAAAAAGTAGTTTTCTGTTTATTTTCCCATGGTAGCTTTAATTGTATTTTTACTTAACTTTTAGAATGTTAAGGCCAATATGTGAGTTTATGATCACCTAAAGTCTGAAGTACCTTGAATAGGAAATATATATTTATACATATACATTATTGCTTCCCAAGAATGGAGTGAATAACAGTTTTTAGGTTTATGAGAAAATGAATTATTTTGAACATAATGTTTAAAATAGTTCAAACAGGAGGTGGTATTTCATTAAGCAGATCCTCAGCTCAAAAGTAGCCCTGCTGTATTATACCCAGGTCTTTCCCTACTACCTGAAGTGGGAAACTAAGTGGAGAGAGCCCTTTAATTTGAACTTTAGATCCAAGGAATGATAGGAGGGTGAGTTGAGGATGAAGAAACCTTCCTGACCTCAAGTAAGATCCTGTCTAGTCAACACCAGGGAGATGTCTACTTGTTGTATGACTGAGTTTCAAGCAGCTCCTCTTTCATATTATGCTTAGACACACTAGTGTGGTACCAAGACAAGGATGTAATTTTACACTGCTTCCAAGAATAAGTTTAGGAGGAAGTAGGCAAAGATTATTATTCTGAAATACTGAGTAGAGAGTGAGACTGGCAAAATGGGTTTTTCTTTCAATAATGTTTTCATGTATCCGTGTGGTATGAATATGTGTATGCATGTTTCAGTGAGTGTGGACACACATATATACTTGTGCATGTACATGCCAGAAGCTGTTTCAGTTGTCTTTCTAGTTCAGTGGTTTTCAACCTATGGGTCATGACCCCTTTGGAGGTTACATATTAGGTATTCTTCATGTCAGATATTTATATATTACTATTCATACCAGCAACAAAATTACCCTTACAATATAGCAATGGAATAATTTTATGGTTGGGGTCACTACAACCTAAGGAACTGTTTTAAAGGATTGCAGTATTAGGAAGGTTGAAAACCACTGTTCTAGATCAACATTTGTATTTTGAAACAGGATCTTTCACTTATACCCATGATCACTGATTTGGTTAGCTAGCTTGTTCTGTGCATTTCCTGTCTCGGCCTCTGAGGGTACAGGTGGGCCACCATGTCCACCAAGCATTTATATGAAAGCTGTGGACTTAAACCTAAGATCTCACACAATAATGGCAAATGCTTTACCTAATGATCTTTATCCCTGCGCCACTGTGTCCATTTTTTAGGTGAAAACAGTTGAGGAACATGGGCTGGAGTCTGTGTGACCAGACACTCTGGCAAGCAGGACTGGAACTGTGGATTCCAGTGGCTCAAAAAGCTCGTAGCAAAGAAAAGCTAAATGTTTTGGTGGTAATAAAGAACACTAGCTTACCAAAGACAAGAAGAACCAAACTAAACCTAAAAACCAATAAACAAAAATGACTGTTTTCTGATTTTCATAATGATGACAATTGAAAAAAATTATTGAGAACAAAAGCATAATACACACTTTCCCCAGATTAAAAGAAAAGTATGTTTTATCTCTCCAGTAAATTCCTTCTAAAACAAAGGAAGATACAAACAAATGAATAAACAAACAAAACCAGATTGGCTTAAAAACAAACATCAGTAGTTTCCATTTTCAATTAGACTATCCTTTAATTGTTAGGTTGAAAATGTGTGGGTATCCCTTTCCTCGTGGCCCATGAGGGTGGAGGGAGCAGAAGTAGCAAGCAGTGTTTGGGAGCTGAGAGTATCATGAAAGAACTTCTGGGAGTCAGCTTAATGGAGACAGTACTACATTATTGTTCCAGGGGTAGGGCATATAAAGGCTCTTGGGGGTACAGGTGAGAAGGGCTGATTTGTCATAACAGAGAATCTAATTATTATACGGGCAGGGGAAAGAGCAAGACTTGTGTGCTGATTCACGCAGAGCTTGTAGGAAGCTCTGTGCAAGGCTATCATCCAAATAAGATCAGGTATCTGTGCTCAGAGACACTGCCCAAACAATGTCTGATAGATAAAAAGAAAGCCCCACTGAGAAAGGGAGAAAGGAAGTCCTCCATTTTGTGCTAAGCTTAGAGAGCTATGTAGACCTGGTGAACTGTGACAGCAAGGTACTCCCACATAAATGTTCTTTACCTACTCTGGATGAAACGTATAGTCTGTAAATATTTTCTCTCACACTTGGGCTTTCTTTTCACTTTGCTGGCAATTCTTATTGTGTGTGTGTGCATGTACCAATGCAAGACATGTATGTTCATGGATGTGCATGCACATGTGTGGTTATACATGCCTGTGAGTGCACAGGTGAGTAGAGGTCATTAGTCAATCAAGCACATGGCTTTATCCATGTGTCCTGGCAATTAAATTTTGTCCAATTATTTACTTTTTTCTCTTTGTGTTTTTGATGTCACATTTTAGATGTATGGTTATGAGATTTATGAATTATTATAGAATAATTCATTAAAAAGGGAATTATTTGCCCTTTTCTTGATACTAATCAAATGCTAATTGACTATAGACATCAAGATTTGTTTCTAGACTATTGTTCTTCATTAATTCTTAATATGATGTCATTTGTTATTATAATTTCATTTGAGTTTTGAAATCAAAGAGTATGTGACCTCTGACCTCACACTTCATTTTCAGGACTGTCTTTGGAAATTCCCTGTCTTTGGTATTTTTATATGAATGTTAGAAATAGTTTGTCAGTTTAAACTCAGAAAAGTAGCCGTGATTATGTCACAACCATATTGAAACTTCAGTTCACTTGGGGGATAATATGCTTTTCAATAATAATTAATATTCCCATTCAAGGACAGAGATTGCCATTCCAGTGCATAGGTCTGGTTATGTTACTGTTGATTGTACTCTGAAACAAGTTCATTCTAAGGTCAAGGACAATTTAATGAATTGTATTAATGCTATTGTGTCTAAATACTGCACATTTAATTTCTCTGTACTGATTTTTTTTAATTAATTACTTTTTTATTACTATTTAAGTTGTCCCAAAGGGTTGATTTAACAGACACTGGCATCTAATACAGTAGCAATGGTGAATAACATCAGCTAAGTTTCATTCATTCCCAGCCATTCATGTTTCTTTGCTACACTTCTTTTTTTTTTTTTTTTTTTTTGATAGTTTATTTATATTTCAAATGTTTCCCCCTTTCCAGATCTCCACTTTGGAAACACTCTATCCCCTTTCCCCTCCCCTGCCTCTATGAGGGTATTCCCCTACCCACTCTCGTCTTCCCTCCTTGGCATTCCCCTATACTGGGGCATCTAACACCCTCAGGTCCAAGGGCCTCTCCTCCCCCTGTTGGCTAACAAGACCCTTCTCTGCCAAATAGGTGGCCAGAACCATGGGTCCCTCCATGTGTATTCTTTGGTTGGTGGCCCAGTCTCTGGGAGCATCAGGGCTTCAGGCCAGTTGACACTGTTGCTCCCTCCATGGGGCTGCAAACAGCACCTTCAATCCCTTCTTCAACTCCTCCATCTGGGACCTCACACTCAGCTCAATGGTTGCTGTGAAGTGAATCTTGGGTATTCTGAACTTTTGGGCTAAAAACCACTTATCAGTGAGTATATACCATATTCATTCTTTTGTGACTGAGTTACCTCACTCAGGATGATATTTTCAAGTTCCATTCATTTGCCTGTGAATTTCATGAAGTCATTGTTTTTAATAGCTGAGTAGTACTCCATTGTGTAAATGTACCACATTTTCTGTATCCATTTCTCTGTTGAGGGACATGTGGGTTGTTTCCAGCTTCTGGCTATTATAAATATGGCTGCGATGAACATAGTGGAGCAAGTGTCCTTATTAGATGTTGGAGCATCTTCTGGGTATATGCCCAGGAGTGGTATATCTAGGTCCTCAGGAAGTCTTATGTTCAATTTTCTGAGGGTCCACCAAACTGATTCCCCGAGAGATTGTATTAGCTTGCAATCCCACAAGCAATGGAGGAGTGTTCCTCTTTCTCCACATCCTCACCAGCATCTTTTGTCACCTGAGATTTTGATGTTAGCCATTCTGACTGGTGTGAGGTGGAATCTCAGGGTTATTTTGATTTCCATTTCCCTGATGACTAAGGATGTTGAACATTTCTTTAGGTGCTTTTCAGCCCTACGAGTTTCCTCAGTTGAGAATTCTCTGTTTAGCTCTGTTCCCCATTTTTTGATAGGGTTATTTGGATTTCTGGAGTCTAACTTCTTGAGTTCTTTGTATATATTGGATATTAGCCCTCTATTGGATGTAGGATTGGCAAAGATCCTTTCCCAATCTGTTGGTTGCCATTTTGTCCTAGTTACAGTGTCCTTTGCCTTACAGTAGCTTTGTAATTTCATGAGGTCCCATTTGTCGATTCTTGATCTTAGAGCATAAGCCATTGGTGTTCTGTTCAGGAACTTTCCCCCTGTGCCCATGTGTTAGAGACTTTTCCCCACTTTCTCTTCTATTAGATTCAGTGTATCTGGTTTTATGTGGAGGTCCATGATGCACTTGGACTTGAGCTTTGTACAGAGAGATAGGAATGGATCAATTTGCGTTCTTCTACATGTAGACCACCAGTTCAACCATTGTTGAAAATGCTGTCTTTTCTCCACTGGATGGTTTTAGCTCCTTTGTCAAAGATCAAGTGACCATAAGTATGTGGGTTCATTTCTGGGTCTTCTATTCCATTCCATTGATCTACCTGCCTGTCGCTGTACCCAATACCATGCAGTTTTTATCACTACTGCTCTGGACTACAGCTTGAGATCAGGGATGCTGATTCCCCCAAAAGTCCATTTATTGGCGAGAAGAGTTTTTGCTATCCTGGGTTGTTTGTTATTCCATATGAATTTGAGAATTGCTCTTTTTAAGTCTATGAAGAATTGCATTGGAATATTCATGGGGATTGCATTGAATCTGTAGATTGCTTTCGGCAGGGTGGCCTTTTTTAACTATATTAATCCTGCCAAGCCATGAGCATGAGAGATCTTTCCATCTTCTGAGGTCTTCTTTGATTTTCTTCAGAGACTTGAGTCCTTGTTTGGTTAGAGTTACGCCAAGATACTTTATATTGTTTGTGACAATTGTGAAGGGTGCCATTTCCCTAATTTTTTCTCAGCCTATTTATCATTTGAGTATAGGAAGGCTACTGATTTGCTTGAGTTAATTTTGTATCCAGCCACTTTGCTGAAGTTGTTTATCAGCTGTAGCAGTTCTCTGGTGGAGTTTTTTGGGTCACTTAAGTATACCATCAAATCATCTGCAAATAGTGATATTTTGATTTCTGCCTTTCCAATTTGTATCTGTTTGACCTCCTTTTGTTGTCTAATTGCTCTAGCTAGAACTTCAAGTACTATATTGAATAGATAGGGAGAGAGAGGGCAGCCTTGTCTCGTCACTGATTTTAGTGAGATTGCTTCAAGTTTCTCTCCATTTAGTTTGATGTTGGCCACTGGTTTGCTGTATATTGCTTTTACTATGTTTAGGTATGGTCCTTGAATTCCTGATCTTTCCAAGACTTTTATCATGAAGGGATGTTGAATTTTGTCAAATGATTTTTCAGCATCTAATGAGATGACCATGTGTTTTTTTTTCTTTCGAGTTTGTTTATGTAGTGAATTAAATTGATGGATTTCCAGGTATTGAATCATCCCTGTATCCCTGGGATGAAGCCTACTTGATTATGGTGAATAATCATTTTGATGTGTTCCTGGATTCGGTTTGAGAGAATTTTATTGAGTACTTTTGCATCGATATTCATAAGGGAAATTGGTCTGAGGTTTTCTTTCATTGTTGGGTCTTTGTAATGTTTTGGTATCAGTGTAAGTGTGGTTTCATAGAATGAATTGGGTAGTGTTCCTTCTGTTTCTATTTTGTGGAATAGATTGAAGAGTATTGGTATTAGGTCTTCTTTGAAGGTCTGATAGAATTCTGCACTGAACCCATCTGGTCCTGGGCTTTTTTTGGTTGGGAGACTTTTAATGACTGCTTCTATTTCTTTAGGTGTTATGGGACTGTTTAGATGGTTTATCTGATCCTGACTTAACTTTGGTATTTGGTATCTGTCTAGAAACTTGTCCATTTCATCCAGATTTT
The DNA here is from genome assembly GCA_028551405.1 of Uromys caudimaculatus. Classification (NCBI taxonomy): domain Eukaryota; kingdom Metazoa; phylum Chordata; class Mammalia; order Rodentia; family Muridae; genus Uromys; species Uromys caudimaculatus. The sequence goes on from CM052719.1 coordinate 540,996, forward strand.
GTAGTTTTGTTGAGTATAGGCTTTTGTAGTAGGATCTGATGATTTTTTTGAATTTCCTCAGAATCTGTTGTTATATCTCCCTTTTCATTTCTAATTTTGTTAATTTGGATACTCTCCCTGTGCCCTCTGATTAGGGTTTATCTATCTTGTTGATTTTCTCAAAGAACCTACTCCTGGTTTTGTTGATTCTTTGTATAGTTCTTTTAGTTTCTACTTGGTTGATTTCAGCCCTTAATTTGATTATTTCCTGCCTTCTACACCTCTTGGGTCTATTAGCTTCTTTTTGTTCTAGAGCTTTCAGGTGTGCTGTTAAGCTGCTAGTATATGCTCTTTCCAGTTTCTTTTTGGAGGCACTCAGAGCTATGAGTTTTCCTCTTAACACTGCTTTCATTGTGTCCCATAGGTTTGGGTATGTTGTACTTTCATTTTCATTAAAGTCTAGGAAGTCTTTAATTTCTTTCTTTATTTCTTCCTTGACCAAGGTATCATTGAGTAGAGCATTGTTCAGCTTCCATGTGTATGTGGGCTTTCCGTTGTTGTTGCCATTGAAGACCAGCCTTAATCTACAGTGATAGGAGGCATGGGATTATTTCAATATTCTTATATTTATTCAGGTTTGTTTTGTGACCAATTATATAGTCAATTTTGGAGTAGGTCCATGAGGTGCTGAGAAGAAGGTATGTTCTTCTGATTTAGGATGAAATGTTCTATAGATATCTGTTAAATCAATTTTGTCAATAACCTCAGTTAGTTTCACTGATTAGTTTGTGTTTCCAAGATCTATCCATTGATGATAGTGGGGTGTTGAAGTCTCCCACTATTATTGTGTGAGGTTCAATGTGTGCTTTGATCTTTAGTAAAGTTTCTTTTATGAATGTGGGTGCCCTTGCATTCAGAGCATAGATGTTCAGAATTGAGAGTTCTTTTTGGTAGATTTTTCCTTTGATGAGTATGAAGTGTCCTTCCTTATCTTTTTTGATGACTTTTTGTTGAAAGTTGATTTTATTCGATATTAGAATGGCTACTCCAACCTGTTTCTTCAGAACATTTGCCTGGAAAATTGTTTTCCAGCCCTTTATTCTGAGGTAGTGTTTGTCTTTAACACAGAGATGCGTTTCCTGGATGCAGCAAACCGCTGGTTCCTGTTTTGGATCCAGTCCATCAGTCTATGTCTTTTTATTGGGAAATTGAGTCCATTTATATTAAGAGATATTAAGGGATAGGGATTGTTGCTTCGTGTTATTTTTGATGTTTCGATTTGTGTGGTTATCTTCTTTTGAGCTTGTTGACAGATTACTTTCTTGCTTTTTCTAGGATGTAGTTTCCCTCCTCAAGTTGGCGTTTTCCATCTATTATTCTTTGTAGGGCTGGGTTTGTGGAAGCATACTGTGCAAAATTGTTTTTGTCATAGAATATGTTGGTTTCACCATCTATGATAATTGAGAGTTTTGCTGGGTATAGCAGCCTGGACTGGCATTTTTCTTCTCTTAGGGTCTGGATGAGATCTGACCAGGATCTTCTAGCTTTCATAGTCTCTGGTGAGAAGTCTGGTGTAATTCTGATAGGTCTGCTTTTATATGTTACTTGACTTTTTTCCCTTACTGCTTTTAATATTCCTTCCTTATTTTGTGTATTTGGTGTTTTGACTATAATGTGAGGGGAGGAATTTCTTTTCTGGTCCAATCTATTTGGAGTTCTGTAGGCTTCTGTATATTTATGTTCATCTCTTTCTTTAGGTTAGGGAAGTTTTCTTCTATGATTTTGTTGAAGATATTTACTGGCCCTTTAAGTTGGGAATCTTCACTATGTTCTATACCTATTATCCTCAGGTTCTGTCTTCTCATTGTATCCTGCATGTCCTGGATGTTTTGGGTTAGGAGCTTTTTGCATTTTGCATTTTCTTTGACCATTGTGTCAATGTTTTCTATGGTATCTTCCGCAACTGAGGTTCTCTCTTCTATGTCTTGTATTCTGTTGGTGATGCTTGCATCTATGACTCCCAATCTCTTTCCTAGGTTTTCTATCTCCAGGGTTGTCTCCCTTTGTGATTTCTTTATTTTTTTTATTTCTATTTTTAGTTCCTGGATGATTTTGTTCATTTCCTTTGTCTGTTTGATTGTGTTTTCCTCTAATTTCATCTGTTTGTTTTCCTGTAAATCTTTAAGGGATTTTTGTGTTTCCTCTTTAAGGGCTTCTAATTGTTTACCTGTGTTCTCTTGTATTTCTTTAAGGGAGTTATTTATTTCCTTCTTAAAAATCTCTCATCATCATGAGATGTGATTTTAAATCTGAGTCTTGCTTTTCTGGTGTGTTGGGGTATCCAGGGCTTGCTGTGGTGGGAGAACTAGGTTCTGATGCTGCCAATTAGCCTTGGTTTCTGTTCCTTATGTTCTTGCCCTTGCCTTTCGCCATCTGGTTAACTCTGGTGTTAGCTGATCTTACTCTGCCTGGCTATGACTTGTCCCTCCTGCAGACCTCTGTATCAATACTCCTTGAAGACCAGCTCTCTCTGAAAAGTGTTTGGGTTTGAAGTGCTGTGGCACAGGGTCAGCTCTGGGGTGCAGACAGAAATCAGAAGGATCTTGTCCCCAGCTGTCCCTTGGTTCCTATGTCCTGATAGATCTGCAAGGGTCCTTCTTGATCCAGTGAATTTGAACAGAAGTGGTGGTCTTGCCTGTGCTTGAAGGTTTGTAGGCACTGCTGGGATATCAGCTCTCTCCTGGCACTATTTGAGTATGGAGCCCTGTGTCTTAGGATCTGCTCCCAGGCCACTGAAAGAAACCAGAAGACCACTCCTTAGTCCCTGTGTCCTGGGGATTCTTGTTGGGTCCCTCTGAGCTGACAGGCTTGCCCACACTCCTGGGAGTCTGGCTTTCTCCTGACACTATTTGGCTATTGAGCCCTGGTGGCCCAGGCAGAGGTCTCCAGCCACAGATGGAAACTAGAAGGCTCCTTCCCCTGGCTGTTCCTCAGTCCCTGTGTCCCAAGGATTCCAGGTGAGTCCCGCTGAGAAGTAGTGCTTCTCTTACCCCCTCTCAAGGGCTTTTCCACACTCCTGGGAGGCTTTCTCCCAGCGCTCTTTGGCTATGGAGCCCTAGTGGCCCAGGCAGTGGTCTCCCACCTCAGATGGAAATCAGAAGCCTTTGTACTAATCTTGAAGCCTATATTATTGTTTAGCTTGTTTTTCAGCTATGTACTATTTATTTATTAATTAATTTTCTGTGGTAGGACTTGAACACAAGGCCCAAAGCATCCCATACAGGTACTCTACCAATAAACTGTACCCACAGCTTAGGTTTTCTAATCGTCAACTCCTCTGGCTTTTCTATTGAGTTTATGTTATCCTTGTTATTTTATATTCCTGAGAGATCTGATTTTGTTCTTCCCATAGAATAAGCCTTCCATGGCTTTATGTCCTTTGATATCTCTCTGAGGATATTAATTACAATCATCTTAATGTTTTCCTGTTGCTTTTCATTTTTAGAACACCTATCTATTGCGTTTCTCAAATGTTCTTTTTTTTATTTCTGATTATATTTCAAATGTATTTTTGGTTAAATGAAATGAGTAACTGGAAATATATTTCCTCTGACTAAAGGATTAATTTACCTGTCAGTGAAGACATCTTTAGATTACAGTTGTTTTTCCTCTGAGTGCTCAGTAGGCTTAAGACCAAGCAGAGCTTCCTCATATTCCATCTTCTGATAGAGAGCCTTCAAATCAAAGAGAGGACCTTTATGTTCTATTTCCCTCATTTCATCAAAACCATCACTTAGGAAAGAGAGCAAAGCATCATATGCCAATCAAGGGTTGGTACCATCTCACCTGTCATATGTTTTGGTTATATGCCTATTTTATTGAATGTGACTGACTTCTGGTTATACTTTCTCAGTTACCAGAATTACTTCAAGAGATTTATAAAACATTTTAGTTCTTATGTTGTTTGTATTGCATATATGGAGATAACAGTTTCTTCATTTCCTCATTTGCTTGTATTTCACTGATACTATCCTCATCTGTTGACTCTCTTTCAAAAATGACCTACATTTGTATACTGCTAATCCCATATTACTTGGTTTCTAAGCATTATTAAGAGTTTATTTGTTATCTTTATTGTACATAAATGTCATATATTATAGACACAATTTTATTATAAATATTAGTTTTACATATGCATATGAATGTGTGTATTGTTCTTTTATAGAATGAAGTTTTAGTTGAGAAATAAAATTTAAAATTATTCTTTTAATTGTCACTGTAATTTAATTTAATTTAATTGAACTGTAAGTGATAACTTGGTCTATTTGTAACCAAGTTATCTTAAAATTTATTTCCTACATAAAATAAGAAATTTAGTTGAAGGTGATATTATAATATTCTTAGCAGAAAACATTAAATCAACCTGTCTAAATGTCTGTAATAAATGTTCAGGTATTTCTAGTTTCACAGACCTCAAAAAATTCATTTTCAAATACTTCAACTAAGTGGTGAGAGAGAGAGAGAGAGAGAGAGAGAGAGAGAGAGAGAGAGAGAGAGAGAATATGATATAAAGTTTCAGTTCAATGTATATCTTTATATATTGCTTTGTTCATGGAACATTTTTTAATAGATCTTATAATTTCAATTTGACTCTTTCTGCTACAATCTGTGATAATTTAAAATAAGACTTCATAAGAATCACAGGCAGCTCCTTAAGTCCTCTCTCTAACTCCTCCATTGGGGACCCAGTGCTAAGTCCAATGGTTGGCTGTAAGCATCCTCCTCTGAGTTTGTTAGGCTCTGGCAGAGCCTCTCAGGAGACAGCTATAATAGGTTCCTATCAGCAAGCACTTCTTGGCATCCACAATCATGTCTGTATATGGGAGGGATCCTCAGGTGGGGTAGTCTCTGAATGGCCTTTTTTTCAGTCTCTGCTCCACACATTGGTTCTATATTTCTTTTAGACAGGAGCCCTTCTGGGGTAAGAATTTGGAGATGAGTGTGTGGCCCCATCCCCCAATTGGGGGGACCTTCCCTAGCCTCTGGATATGGTCTCTACAGGTTCTCCCTCCCCTTTGTTGGGCATTTAGGCTAATCTCATCCCTGTTGGGTCCTGGGAGCCTGTTGCTTTCCTGGCATCTGGAACTTGCTGGTGGCTACCCCTATTTCCCCATCTCCTATTACTACACACTTCTGTTCAAAATCCTGACCCTCTGTATATCATCCCAGTTTCCACTCATACCTGATCCTGCCCCCTTTCCTTTCCTTCCCCTCCCATGCCTCCATTCCTCCCAAGTCCCTCCCACACTCTACCTCCCATGAGTATATTGTTCCCCCTTCTAAGAAGGACTGAAGCATCCATTCACATTTTGGTCTTCCCTCTTCTTGAGCTTTATATTGTCTATGAATTCTATCTTGGGTATTCTGAGCTTTTGGGCTAATATCCACTTATCAGTTAGTGCATACCATATGTGTTCTTTTGTGACTGGGTTACCTCACTGAGGATGATATTTTCTAGTTTCATCCATTTGCCAAAGAATTTCATGAAGCCATTGTTTTTAATAGCTAAGTAGTACTCCATTGTGTAAATGTACTACATTTTCTGTATCCGTTCCTCTGTTGAAGGACATCTTGGTTCTTTCCAGCTACTGGCTATTATCCCCATAGGAAGAACAACAATATCAACCAACCAGACCCCATAGAGCTCCCAGGGAGTAAACTACCAATAAAAGAGTATATAAGGAGGTACCCATGGCTCCAGCCACATATGTAGCAGAGGATGGCATTGTCTGGCATCAATAGGAGGAGAAGTCCTTGGTCCTGTAAAGGCTGGGTTCTCCAATGTAGGGGCATGCTAAGGCTGGAAGGCAAGATTGGGTGGGTGGGAGGGGAATATCTTCATAGAAGCAGGGGGAGTGGGGATGGGATAGGAAGTTTCCTGAGGGGAAACAGAGAAAGTGAATAACATTTGAAATGTAAATACATAAAATATCCAATTAAAAAGAGTAATAAGAAAACCTAAAAAAAGAGTGATAAGAAAATCTAAAAAAAAAAAAAGTAATAAGAAAACCTAAAACAAACAAACAACAACAACAACAAAAAAGAATTACAGGCAGTCCTACTAAGTGTTCTAAGTGATAAGCTATAGTGGACACCCAGTCCAAACAGGATAACCAGCTTTAAGTATTCAAATATTCATCCAGCTTGTTGTCCTTGTGAATAGTCAGTTATCATGTAACCTATTGTCCAGTGTAAAGGATTTCTACACCCTACATCTTTTGTCACCTTCATTTATTTTGTTATTCAAATATGATGAATGAACAAGTATTTGGGCCCTGGAAAAAGTATCACATAGAAAAAAAAAAAAAAAACCAAAAAAAACAAAGTTCCCATTCTAGAACTGAATGGGAAACAAAGTCAAACATATTCTTTGTTTTCCTTATTTCTTCTCCCATTGCCCATTCTAGTTTCAAGGTTTCTTTGTTATCCATAGTGTACAATTAAGAACTTTTCACAGTTTTTTCTATTCCTTTCTCTCTTCAGTGACTTGTAACAGATACTGAGTTGATTGATTCATTTATATCATAATTTTAAAACATTTCCAGAACTTGAGAATATCGTCCTGAGTGAGATAACTCAATCTCAGAAGGACACGCACAGTATGTACTCACTTATAAGTAGACATTAGCCATATTATACATGTACCATGTTACATTCTACAGACCCAACGAAACTAAATAAGCAGGAAGGCCCAAGTGAGGAAGCTTGAATCTCACTTAGAAGGGAGAATAAAATAGTTATAATAGGTAGATGGAGGGAAGGTACTGGGAGGGAGGTTAATGGGGAGGGGATTGAGGGGTTCAGGATCAGGTGTGGGGAAGAACAGAAGAGATGGCTAGATGGCCATGAAAATGAATGGAGATCTGCAACTCACATGGGTGAGCATCTCCAAGATGAGACAGAGACCTAGGATAAGGGTGGTGCCCAAGAATCAATGGGGATGACCTTAGCTGTGATTCACTACATTGGAGATATGGAACCTGAAGAGGCCACCTCCTGTACCCAGGCAGGAACCTCAGTAGAGCAATAGAAACATCAACTTACCCACAAAACTTTCTTTTGTTTCATATTTTTATTGGTTATTTTATTTATTTGCATTTCAAATGTTATTTCCCTTCCTGTTTCCCCTCCACAAACCCCCATTCCCTCCTCCCACCCCCTGCCTCTATGAGGACGTTCCCCCACCTGCCCACCCACTCCCACCTCAGCACCCTAGCATTCCCCTATGCTGGCCCACCCACAGAACTTTCAACCCCAAATTTATCCTTTCTCCAAGAAATGCAGGCATGGGGGAATAGAGCAGAGACTGAGAAAATAACCAACCAATAACTGGACCAACTTAAGACCCATCTCATGGGCAAGCACCAATCCCTGACAGTATTAATGATACTCTTTTATGCTTATAGACTGAAGCAAGTTGTTCTCTGAGAGTCTCTACCCAGCAACTGATTCAGACAGATACAGACACCCACAGCCAAACTGTGGATGGAGTTTGGGGATCCTTATGGAAGAATAGGAGGAAAGATTGTGGACTACAAAGGGGAAAAGAACTCCATAGGAAGACCAAAAGGGCCACTAACCTGGACCCTTGGGTCTCTCAAAATCTGAACCACCAACCAAAGAACACACATGAGCTGGACCTAGACCTCCTAGCTCAAATATAGCAAATGTACAGCTTGGCCGTCATGTGGGTCCTGAACAACTGGAATGGGGGCTATCCCAAAAGCTGTTGCCTGTATGTAGGATATGTTCTATAAGCTGGGCTTCTTTGTCAGACCTCAGTGGGAGAGGAAGCTTTTAGCCTCACAGAGACTTGAAGCGCCAGAGATGGGGAATACCCATGGGAGCCCCCACCAACTCAGAGGAGAAGGTGATGGGGGGTGAGGGAAGGATTGTGGGAGGGGGTGACCAGAAGAGGGGCAGTGAGAGGGATGTGAGGCGAATACATACAAAATAAAATAAAATAGAATAAAAATTTCCAAAAGGCACATACAGCCTGGAGTTATTTTTCTCTCCATTTCTTCCTTTTCTTCCTTTGTTGTTTTCTCTCTCTGTCTCTCTCTGTCTCTCTGTCTCTCTCTCTGTCTCTCTGTCTGTCTCTCTCTCTCTGTCCCTCTCTCTCTGTCTTTCTCTGTCTCTGTCTCTGTCTCTCTCTCTCTGTCTCTGTCTATCTCTCTCTCTGTCTCTCTCTGTCTCTCTCTGTCTCTCTCTGTCTCTCTCTCTCTCTCTCTCTCTCTCTCTATATATATATATATATATATATATATATATATATACATATATACATATATACATTCTGATAGGCAGTCTCTGTAGGCAAACAGTCTCTCAGGCTGTAAACATTTGCAGGAGGAAGCTGTAGTTACTAACCTTTGCTTATACTGGATTGCCAAAAGGACTCACACTTAGGCTCTGGAGGAAAGCTTTGGCATTTCTTTTCAGCCTAGCCCATATGGCTAATGGCTCTGACAATTTTCCATGGGACCCATACTTTAATTCTTCGACTTGGCCATATTATGTCAACAATTCACATTCACTTAGAATTTCTCTTACTCAAGGTTTCCTCTGCTACCTACAGTATATCTTTGTGTCTGTGTCTGTCTGTCTGTCCATCCGTCCTCCCATCACTCTGTGTGTGTCTGTCTCTGTCTGTCTCTCTGTGTCTGACTGTCTCTCAGTCTCTGTATCTGTCTCTGTCTGTCTCTGTCTCTTACACACACACACACACACACACACACACACACACACACACACACACACACACACACAGGCAAAAGTGTCAGTGAGCTCTGCCTTTTTCCCTGTTCAACTGTATCATACTTCTTGGCACAGATAGCAGATATGGGGGTGAAGAGGGCTTTGAGGTGGCTCAAGTCCAGCTGCCTCTGACTCCCACAGCTTCCCAGAAAGATCCGAGAGCAATTAACTTCATATTTGTTAGAGACATAAATTGTTTACTTTTCAATCATTTTTTGAGTGATTTGTTTTGCAGTCACCGTTAGTTAGAACACTCTATTGTATAAAGATGTTTCATTGGTTTGGTTCAAACTTCTTTCTTCTAATTTGTGTTCAGCAAAGTCTTTCATTTCCCTTTCTGGAAAGATCATGAAGATGTTATTGCTCATGGTCAGGCCTTTGGCTTATGGTATATCTTCTCCCCATGACAGCCCATCTCTCCTGGCCTTTCTGTTCCTCCTTTTTTTCTTTTAATATTTTGTTAGTTTTCTGTAACAAATATGTAACAAATAAATTCTTATTTGATTTTTTTTAAAAGTCCAAAATGGAATACAACATCGTCCCCCCAAAGTATCATTAAGTATTCAACCTATTCTACTCACCCTTAGAGTCCAGTCTTTCATGAGCATATATTTCTGCACACTTCTTTATCTAATGCTGCTTATACAGCACAAGAATCCATTTTCTTACTTCAGCCCAGCAAAGGTGTGGATACAAAAGTCCTTTGTGAGACTTACTTACTTAAGAGCTCAATCCTGTGTTCTTATTTCACTTTTTCCATTTGAAATATGTAGATGATAAGTATTTTTGTGTGTATACAATGCGTAATACCAAGTGCTAGGATATGCATGTATGTGTGTATATGTGTGTGGTAACCTGAGGTTGACATGTGAGTCTTTCTTAATTACTCTCCACCTCATGTATTAAGTTAGTGTCTTCCACTGAACCTGGGGCTCTTTGGTTCAGATGGTCTAATTAGCCATCTTGCTCTGGGGATTCCAGTTGCTATCTTGCACATGTGAGTTACTGTTTAGCTAACCAGCACACCTAGGATTTACATGTGGTTAGGGGATCTAAACTTGGATCTTCATGCTTTTTATTGCAAGGACTTTACCCACTGAACAATTTTTCTTGCTCTGATTTTTTTTATTATAAATCATTATGTGCCACATATGAGAGTAATTCATACGTCAATCTGAAACTCAAGCAAATAAGGCTTTTCTGTTTGGAATGACAATGATCAAGAAATTATATAATTTTATTTGAAATGAGCAAAATAATGACCAATAGTTGAATATTTAGAAACTTGTTGAGGGAGGGTATTTCACTCCTCCATTTGGGGAATGGCAGTTGGGTAGCTTCTGTCCTGTGTAGTGGCCCAACCATTGCTTAGTGAATCCATAATTGTTGGAATATCTCTAATAGTGAATTTATCATGTGATCTGTGTCCTTGAACATCATTTGTAATTACAAAGGAAGAGGCAAGACATCCTCTAGGTCCTGAAAAGCAGCACTGTAATTAGCTGAAAATCAGTGGCTCTTACTCCTGGGGTATAGATGAGCAATTCTCCTCATAATTTCCCAATTCTTAATACCACCCACTTCTCTTTTACAGACAAACAAAGCATAGAAATATGGTAGAATTCCCAGCTTAGCTGTCTCTTAACTCCCTTTAATCATTTCTCCACTCTATATTTTTTTCCCTACTTTGCTTCACATAAAGTGGAGTCTTGCTTGGGCTGGTTATTTCTTTTACTTTACAGCTGACCCAAGGTTGTCAGGCAAAACCAAACTGTCTCATTCCTAAGTTTGCTATGGATTTTTAATTACTATAGAGCCCATCTCACAGCACTGCAATGAAGCAGGTCTGGGCATTGGCAAGAAAGATCCTTACTCTTATTCTGGGGCTTTTTTCATTCATAGAAATGATGACTTAGATTCTGGGAGGATTAACCCTATGAAGTCATTTTTAGGCTATTCTCTTGTGTACATAATTTCTACATGTTCTGTGTCCTAACCTGGGGTCCTGTCCTGTTTTCACCTTTATCTAACTCTCTGCCCATTTATGCTGTGTATAACCACCCAAATCCATAGCATACTCATTTTTTTCTATTTCTTTCAGTAGCATTTTCACATGCAGTAGAAAGGCATTCATTGAGGAAGGCCATCCATAAGGTGTTCCAGAGTTTCCAAAGACTCATTTGCTTTACAAGAATATTTTATTTTAGTGTAAATATCTGCTTTTTTGAGGGCATTGACATTTCAAAACCCAAGTTTCTACTTGAGTAGAATTTTTATATTTTTAATTTTATTTTTATGTTGTTTCATCATAATAAGCTTCAACCCTTGATGTTGATAGTATAAGCACCACCTTGAAAAAGATATGTTAGGAATTACATGACATGAGTGTAGGGGCAGGCAAGTTTTGAATCAATAAGGTAGGTGTGATACTCTGCTGGAAATTCAGAAGCCGATTTATGTTGAAACCTGGAACCAGTTCTACAATGCAGCAGATTGGAGATACAGGCATTTTATTCTTTTATTTTCCCTCACTGTGTGCACAGTGCCCAGCCTTTCCTGAAGCTCTGAGTTTAGAGCAATCATTTTTAAATAAAACATATGCACATTAAAGTAGTATATGAACATACATGTATAATTTACCAAGCTTAATGATATATTTTATACCCTTGAGCTCTCTACTGATTTAAGTATTAATACAAAATGATACTGAGACTACTGAAATTTTTATCTTGATCACACTTTTCTGACTTTACCAAAAATTAATAACAATATGGAATATATTTTTGTTTGTCACTCTCTTGTTTAAAATGTTGATCATTACTTATTAATTTCTCCAGAAACCTTATTCACCAGTGTTTGATATTGTGTGTGTTTTCTGAGGTTTGTTTTTTTTTCCCTCAATAAGTACCAGGTGAGAAAGACTGTAATCATAGTTCAGCTGTGTCCTTGGGGATGGGCCACTTCATTTGAAAATAGGAGGTCCTGAGAGCCTGTTCAGCATTCTACATGGACATACCACATGGGAAAATCAAAGGTTTAAAAGGCAAGAAAGTAGGAACTGAGATATTTCAGATATGTGGTTATCAAGACAGTAAAGAGATAGACAGAATGGGGTGGTGGGAAATGGTTAGGTGTCTACAGTCAGCTTTCAACATAGAATTAGATGACCTGTAGATGTTGGTTTATCTTTTTGAGTTTCCAATTCTTTATTGGGAAATAAAATTGACATTAAATTCTCTTCCATAGTGTGAAACTAGGCTACAATAAATATTACTTTATTTTGCTGTGTCTACCACTTACTTAAATATAAATTTACAATCATTGTTTGCTTTGTATTTTTTATTCCTGCATGTTGTATCATTTGCTTTAAATTTGTCATGATTCAGTATTTGTACAGCAAGACCACAGCTCATAATTTTATATAATTCTTTCTTCTACTGAAACATTTTATGAAATTTTATATTTCTCAATTTACCTTGTCATCTTGCTTCTTAGCTTGGTTAGTTATTATGGCATTTTTACTATTTCTAAAAAAATATTAAATTTTCATTTGTCTCTAATGTGGTAGTGACCAACTTTAATAAAGCTTTGAGTGTGCATATGAACTAAAGCTGGATGAGTATAGCAGCAATGAGAAGAACATTATGTGTCAACAGTAAAATTGATTCTTCTTGGACTGACAGTCTAGAAAGAATTTTGTCATACCATTACTATCCCTCAAGAAAGGGTAGAGACTACTAATAAATTGACCTAAGAAATTATATGCCTACAACAGCTTGTGATTTGTTTTATAGAAAAGGTGGATCCAACCTTCTGGATCACTGAGCCTCTGCAAAATGTAGTTGTATGCACAGAGTTAATAAGCAGATCCGGCTGATGACTGAACAGTGTGAATATTTGAGACATAGAGGAGAATGTAGGTCTCACATGAAGAATGATTATTATTTCATGCATTTGAAAGAGAGATGTGATGAGATGATGATGTATCAGAAGAGTGCATATAAGGGCCAGATTAGTTAATATTCTCCTTATAATTCTTTTTATATAGTTGTACTTGGATCAGCAAATATCTACCTAAAACAATAATGATAGCTGACAAATTCTGTGGGTCAAGTGTCAGTATCAATTAACATATTAAAAAGTGCCCTGCACTTACATAACATATGCTATTAATTTATTTTATTGAATTTCTATAGGTCTGTTAGTGCTATTCTTCACTAGTTGTTTTATATCTAAAAGCACAATTACTGCTGGTAGCCCAGGGCTTATTGAAGAGTATAGGGGATTGAAGGATAGCACACTTTGACACTGATCTTATTTATTCAAGAAAAGAGGCTGCTTAGGGAATAAGTTCACTAGAAATTACAAAATTCTGAGCATACAGGAATCTAGAGAACCAAATATACAATTCAAGAGATTATGATCATGTTTGAAGCATTTGGACATAGGGTGTTTAAAGACCTCATTGCACCATGTTTGTGCTGCATGTAATGGGATGTGGATGCTTAAATTCTTTTTTTTTTTTTATTCTTTAATCTTCCTTTACATTCCAGCCACTATTCCCCTCCTGGTCTGTCCCCAACCACTCCCAATTCCATACCTCCTACCCCATCTCCAAGAGGATGTCCCCACCCCCTTTACCCCCACCACACTAGACCGCCCCACTCCCTGGGGCTTCAAGTCTTTCGACAGCTAGGTGGGTCTTCTCTCAATGAAGCCAGACCAGCGGTCCTCTGCTGTATATATGTCAGGGGCCTCATATCAGCTGGTGTATGCTGCCTGGTTGGTGGCACAGTGTCTGAGAGATCTTGGGGGTCCAGGCTAATTGAAACTGCTGGTCTTCTTATTTGGGTCTCCTTCCTCGTCAGCTTCTTCCAGCTTTTTCCTAGTTCAACCACAGGAGTCAGCAGCTTCTGTCTGTCAATTGGGTGTAAGTATCTTCATCTGTCGTGGTCAGATGCTTGTTGGGCCTCTCAGAGGGCAGACATCCCAGACTCCCATCTCTCTGCACAGGTGGGTGCATGAATTCTTAATCTGCACTTCAGTTTGCACTGTTTTAAATGGTGACTCTGCTACTTTATTGACTGTCCTTGAATATGTAACTGCTGAAGTTCACAGTAAGATGAAGTTTAGAAACATGTGAGGTGAATTGATCAAGAAGTTAGGAGAGGCAAGTTTTACAAAAGGGCATGGGAAGGATAGAATATTCTATCCTTTAAAAGCATTGATGGATGACAAAGCAGATGATCAATACTAGGCCGGGAAGTAATTTTTCTTCCTTATTTTCTATCAATATTGTTGCAGAGGACATGGAGGAAAACCAGTCATTAAAATAATTAAGTTAAACTACTACACCTTTCTTCAAATATTTTTGAAAAGATTTATTAAATTTTTGTGAATGTGGGTGTCATTTATCTATACTACATATACGCCAGTGTCAGTGGAGACTAGAAGAGGGTTTCACATCCATTGGAACTGGAATTATAGACAGTTTTGAGAACTGAACCTGGGTCTTCTGAAAGAGCATACTTCTGACTGCTGAGCTATCTCTCAAGAACTGATTTCCTCTCTTTTTATTCTCTATTAAAAAATGTTTAGATCCATGACCTATTTTTTAAATTACAAAAATTATATCTTAAAAACTACTAGGAGGTATGTATCCCCAGCTGATATTAGAAACTAATTTGAAATGAAAGGTCCCATGTCAATTGGTTTGCTCATTGATTAGATGGTAAATCAAAGACATGGCCCCAATAGACCCAGGGAGGAAGCAAGCAAATGGTGACCTAGATCATATTCCTTGACTGTATTAATAATATACATATCTATCTCGTCCTAATTTTATTTATATCAATGAAATTCAAATATTAGGCTCTGTGAAATAATAAATATATATTGCACATAGAATATATATCATATATTTATAATAAATATATATTTCTATAATTATATATTTATATATACTCTATGTATTATAGTACAGAGCCTATATTTGAATATTTATATAAATCAAATTAGGAACAGATAAGACATGTCTATCATTATTATTATTAATATATTATTGATTATTAATATATTATGACATGATTAATACTATATATTTATAAATTATTATAAATAGTATATTATTTATTAATATTAGGCTCTGTTAATGCATAGAAAAAATATATTTCAGGAGATGAAAAATTATTCTACCTTCATGTTCACCCCTTTCTAATGTATTTCAATGTTTAAATTATTTTCAAGGGTTGAATGTAAGCTAAATCAGAATATTAAAAATATGACTAAAGAAATCAATATGATTAAGTAACACTTGATTCAGATTCACATTTCCTTAGGGTTTCGAGACTTTTTCTAATATTGAGACTGTAAAACAGGCTGCTCTGCTCTATCTATGCTGCACGTTACCTCCCGAACTCTATATTTTACTTTCCAGGACTCTTCACTGCTTCATCTTTTCTTTAGACCATTGGTTTTTATATTAAGTATTTTTCCTCTCAGCCCAAATAATACATTTTATTATTTTATTAATCATTATGGTCTTATGTGAGATATAACTTTGACAACCAAAAGTTAAATAGCCTTCTGAATACTGATTTTTGAATTTTTTTAAAAATTGAATTGCAAATAAGTTCACTTTATAGTTTGATTTAGTCAATGACTAGATAGGAATTTTATTTTTTTTATACCTATGATGATTACATGTATGAATAGATGCAGTGAAATTAGAATTTCCCTTCCTTGAATG
The DNA here is from genome assembly GCA_028551405.1 of Uromys caudimaculatus. Classification (NCBI taxonomy): domain Eukaryota; kingdom Metazoa; phylum Chordata; class Mammalia; order Rodentia; family Muridae; genus Uromys; species Uromys caudimaculatus. The sequence continues at coordinate 556,540 of CM052719.1, forward strand.
GACTCAGTATTCAATGGTGAGGCAATTATTATGATACATTTAACTTGAAGCAGATGAGGTGCCCTCAGCATTGAACACGCTTTTGTAAAGCAGGAAATTGTACCTGCATTAGTTATCTTTCTCTATGTACTTGACTTTCTAAAGACATATTTGCTCAAAGACATGACACAAGTAAAATAAAATCTTGTTTCAATTCAACCAAGTATCGGGATAATTTCTAATCAGATTTCATTTACAGTTGTGTACTATAGTGATATCCATTGAACTGATGTTTTATAGAATAAAGAATTAAAATAATAATTATATCAAAAGCTAGCAATGATTGAGACACATGAATTGACCAGAAACTTCACAGTGTTCATGTTTTCTGAGGAGGCTCATAACCTTATAAATTGGGCACATACTAACATTATTATTCCCAGCAGAGAGTTTGTAGAAATTTGCCAAAGGGCAGGCAAGATGGCTCAGAAGGTACAGGCACTTGCTGCCAAAACTAATGACCTGAATTCAATGTCCAGAATCCACATGGTGGAAGGTGAAAACAACTTCTTTATATTTATTTATTTATTTATTTATTTATTTATTTATTTATTTATTTATTTATACTTTATTTACATTTCAAATGTTTTCCCCTTCCCAGATCTCCCCTTTGGAAACCCCCTATCCAATTCCCTCTCCCCCTGCCTCTATGAGGGTATTCCCCCACCCACCCACCCAATCCTATCTTCCCTCTCTGGCATTCCCCTATACTGGGGCATCTAACACCCTCAGACCCAAGGGCCTCTCCTCCCACTGATGGCCAACAAGGTCCTCCTCTGCCACATATGTGGCCAGCACCATGGGTCCCTCCATGTGTATTCTTTGGTTGGTGGTCCAGTCTCTGGGAGCACCGGGGGGTCTGTCCAGTTGACACTGTTGCTCCCTCCATGGGGCTGCAAAACCCCTTATCTCCTTCAGTCCCTTCTCCAACTCCTCCATCTAGGACCCCACACTCACTACAATTGTTGCTGTTTATTGAATCTTGGGTATTCCAAACTTTTGGGCTAATATCCACTTATCAATGAGTATATTCCATGTTTTCTTTTTGTGACTGAGTTATCTCCCTATGAATAATTTCAAGTTCCATCCATTTGCCTGTGAATTTCATGAAGTCATTGCTTTTAAAAGCTGAGTAGTATTCCATTGTGTAAATGTACCACATTTTCTGTATCCATACCTCTGCTGAGGGACATCTGGGTTATTTCTAGCTTCTGGCTATTATAAATAAGGCTGTCATGAACACAGTGAAGCATGTGTTCTTATTACATGTTGGAGCATCTTCTGGATATATATGCAGGAGTGGTATAGCTGGGTCCTCAGGTAATATTATGTCCAATTTTCTGAGGGTCTGCCAAACTGATTTCCAGAGTGGTTTTACCAGCTTGCAATTCTACCAGCAATGGAGGAGTGTTCCTCTTTCTCCACATTCTCGCCAGCATCTGCTGTCACCTGCGTTTTTGATCTTAGCCATTTTGACTGATGTGAGGTGGAATCTCAGACTTGTTTTGATTTGCATTTCCCTGATGACTAAGGATGTTGAACATTTCTTTAGGTGCTTCTCAGCCCTTCGAGTTTCCTCAGTTGACAATTCTCTGTTTAGCTCTAAAGCTCAAGTCCAAGTGGATCAAGGACTTCCACATAAAACCAGATGCACTGAATCTCATAGAACAGAAAGCGGGGAAAAGTCTCGAGCACATGGGTACAGGGGAAAAGTTCCTGAACAGAACACCAGTGGCTTATGCTCTAAAATCAAGAACGGACAAATGGGACCTCATAAAATTGTAAAGCTTCTGTAAGGCAAAGGACACTGTCAATAGGACAAAATGGCAACCAACAGATTGGGAAAGGATCTTTACCAATCCTATGTCCAATAGAGGGCTAATATCCAATATATACAAAGAACTCAAGCAGTTAGACTTCAGAGAACCAAATAATCCTATCAAAAATGGGGATCAGAGCTAAACTGAGAATTCTCAACTGAGAAAACAACTTCTGAAAATCTTCTTTTGAACTTCCAGGTGCAGTGTAATATGTGTCCAACCACACATCTCTTACATAAATAAATTAATGAATACATGTAAAAATATTCCTAAAAGGCAACTTGCACAAGATGACCAGTTCTAGAAAAATGATAAACCATTAGATCCAAGCCACCCGGACCATATACTTTAAAGGTATCAGTCTCCTATGTTAGTTACTTCTCTATTCTTGGTGATGAAAGAAGTTAATGGAGGCTAGATTTATTCTGGTTCCTACTTCTGACAAATGTATTCCATCATAGTGGAGAAAACATGGAGTGGCATGTGTGCACTCATGGTAGTGATGAAGAAACAAAAAGGATAATGTGGACTTAGATGTCCTTTTCCCTCCCACACTCCCCTTTTTTTAGTTTAGATCCTGGTCTGTTGGGTGCTGTTAGTCTGTTCTTGGTGGGTCTTCCCTTCTCAAACTAACTTCTCTTGAAACCTCTTCATTGATAGTTCCAATAATTTATCTCCTAGGTAATGTCATGTGCAATCCAGTCCATGGTGAAAATCACCTACTTCTCCTTGCACTATGAAGTTTGCTAAAAGGCAGACAATTCCTGTACTACTGGTAGTCTTTGTCCATGCAGAATCTCAGGTTGTAGGCTTAATTCACAATGACTTGTTGAAAGTGTTCCAAGTTTTACCACTGAAAGATTTTTCTTCAAGCAACTTTTAAAACATTTATTTATCTGTTTGTTTGTTTGTTATCTGCTAGTATTAAACATTGCACTAGACTCCTATGTACTGTCAAACACAATACCTCTGCTATAGCCTCAACTCTTCTTCAGACATTTTGCCAATCTTGGGAAAATTCAGCTCCTTCCCCTTGAACACTGAACAAGTAGTTGCACCCTTGATGGCCAAACTGCTTGGGACAAATAAGAAAAGATTGTGATCTCAATTTTCATGTGCTAAATGACTATTTTCTACAAAGACTTTGGCAGAAATGAGATGTTACAATCATTCTTTTTATTGCTGTTTTTTTTGTGTGGCATTTATGACACTCAAATAAGCAGGTTGCTTGTAATACAAGCAGGAAGGAAAACTCAGATTTATCTGAGTTCTCCCTCCAAAAACCTACTCTTACTTGGCAATACATTGTCCTATTATAATAAGAGGCACTTAGTGTCTTTACTACTTACACTAACTTTAGCTACCAACATATAAAATTAGAAGCAGATTATTCTCCCTGATTACATCAGCAAGATGTTGGCTTTAAATAATTGTGGTTTTAATTGAGAAATGATATAAAAATGTACAGACCATCCATGACACCCATCTTGGCTTGTAGTCTTACTAGATTAGAATATAGTATCAAATTATTAGTGGAGAGTGCACTCATTCTACCCTGCTTTAAATGGTATCACTTGAGTAATAAGAATTTCATATTTCTTGTTTGCATTTTTATGCCCTGGTTGTTGCAGATAAATCTCTTTCATCATGAGAAATCCTAGGGGACATATCTAGAAAGTGAGGGAAGTTGGCAATGACTGTTTGTGTCTTGAAACAGAGATTAAACACAGTTAGACCTAGCAGAAACCTTGGGGCAAAATGCCCATTTATTTTATGAATTAGGGAACTGAGAAATTTAATTAAATTACTTCCTTTGGCTATCTAATGAGTTTGTTGCTCATGAAGGCTTAGAATTTAATGTTATTGAGAACAGTACTGACAATATTGAATTTAACTCATGTTACTTGAGAAATAAGTAATAAATTAATAGTATCCTGGATGAAAATTTTAGACTCTTAGTGAAAAATTATATGACACTGGTGCTTGTTTAAAGATGCTGGAAAATGGTATTCAGAAAGCTGCATCAAGAGCATACTGAATTTTTTCCTTTCTACTCACGTTCAGTTTGCATAGTCAGGTAGCAATAGATGGCTAAGATTCAGGAATTATGCATTGTGCTTGGTGCAGATTTTGTGTCATAGCTCACTTTACCTATAGGTCTACAGACTAGACTAGGTTGTGTATGAACATTGGTGCTAAGGTAAAAAACTATGGACTTGGAGAGACACCAGTATTTACCCTACAGCATTTGTAAAGGTGTGTATGGTGTGTGTGTGTGTGTGTGTGTGTGTGTGTGTGTGTGTGTGTGTGTGTGTGTGTTTTGTATGTATGTGGAAGTCAGATGTTGACATCAGATATCTTTCTTTTATTGGTCTTCATCTTATTTTTTGAGACTGGATCTTTGTTGAACATGAATTGCTTTGATGTAGCCTGATTAGCTATCTAATGCACCTCTGGGATTTAATCATGTCACTGTTCCTACTACCCTAGTGTTAAGGTCATAGATATGCACTGCCATACTCAATTTTGAACATAAATTTGGAGTATCTGAGGTCAGGTCCTCATGCTTGTAAAACAGGAATTTTACTACTAGAACATCACCTGCCCTTTTCCTTTAACTACAAAGTCCTTTTAAAAAAGTTCTTTCCTTCGTTAAAGTGAATGACAAAAGCATGGCATAATTTCTGTTGCTTAAGCATGAACATGGCACAAGAAGGGGAATCTGTGGGACATTCTCACAGCTATGTAATTGTTCCTGTCAGAGAAAAAGAGGGAGAATACAGGATGAGGATTCTGACTCATGAGAAATTACAGGAAAATATTATTCAGAAAGGAATGGAGCCACAATCAAATCTACAAGTCTTTATTTCAAATTACAAGATCAAAACCAGTAAAATAATGGAACAAAGGTGTTAGAAAATTCAGTAAGAGTAATAAATGTTTTGAATGCTGAAGAAAGGAAGCTACTATCTCCATAGGTAAAATAGGCCACATTTAATTTTTTTGAATAGAATAAAATTGTTAAGGGACTTTTATTTTATTTTTTGACTACCATTGGAAAGATTTAGAGCAGAGGCTTTCAAGGGTCTGCAAAGTAACTTTTGAAAAGGAATTAGAATTGGAATACAGAGTTTCAGCTATTGAAGGTTTGGTCCTAGGATGATGCTATACAATTGCTTAAGGTTTTAGGAACTTTATGAATCAGAACTTATCTGGATGAAATACATTGCTCTTCTTCCTGCTCTCTCCTCTCTCTCTCTCTCTCTCTCTCTCTCTCTCTCTCTCTCTCTCTCTCTCTCTCTCTCTCATCATATCATACATGTATATATCATCTCTATCTATATTTCATCTATACCTCTCTCTCTCTCTCTCTCTCTCTCTATATATATATATATATACACATATATTTCATCTCTATCTATCTCTATCTATCTATCTATCTATCTATGTATATGTATATATATATACACATATGTATATATGTATACACACACACACACATATATATATATTGAGAGAAAGAGAGAGAGAGAGAGAGAGAGAGAGACTGTTTTCAGGCTGCCATGGTTTGAGATGCTCTGCTTCAGGCACTCCCACTAATACAGAATAAAACTGTGAGTCCAAGGATGTATTTCTTTCAAGCTCAAGCTGTTTCACTTAGTTATTTGAACTAGACAGTCTGGCTAGCATGCAGGACAATGTTGATTAAAAGCCAGAGGAGATGGCATAAAGACACCTTTATAGGGAGGCTGAACATAAAGTGTGTGATGTAAGTGAAAAGTGGGAATATTATAATTTACCTGTGAAAGAAATTTGTAGAGAGAAAAATGAAAACTGCTAGCTGAACTCACCAAAATGCTATAAAGCAGTAGCAAGTTAATGACTGTTTACATATTACTTACAAATGAAACAGTTGCTAGAGACAACATCTGGCTATAATGAAGAGCATGTGAATGGAAAATTAGGGTAATAACATAGGAAAACATTTGGGCTCAGGTAAAAAATAAAATATCTATTCTGAAATTTTTTATGAGATGACCATAAAAGTAGCTATGGGTGGCCACTAACTTCAGCCGTCAATATAATAGACAAGGTACTCAGGTGCACATCCCAGAGAGTGCCTTGTGCCAGTAAGGGTGCTGGTGGGTTGAATAGAGCTTAAAGAAACTTATAGGGTACACTTGAAGGATGGACACTACAGAAGAAGTGGTGCCAAAATGGCTGGAACTTTCCATGTGAATAGGAGGCATTCATTAAACATTTATTCTTTCCAGAGATTGCATGAGGCTTCAGGTAAATTATACAATCTTTACAGCAGCTCTACAGGGTAGGAACTATTGCATTCATATTTTATAGGTAAGGGCTGAAGCTCAAAGTCAGATAATTCCTTTAATGTGATAGTTATGGGAAAGAGGACCTGGGTATGCACTCAGGGTATTCATTGAATGTGTGGTTCAGAGAGATACTCACACATGCATATTTGAACATATATTTACATACACACACATGTGAAACTAGAGTTTCTCAGATAGCTCTGAGTCTCCATGGAGACTCTTTCTTTGAGAAGCACATGTATACGCATATACATATATGCATACATATACACACAAACATACATAGACATCAACATGCACACACTTGATAAGAATTGTATCATAAGATTTCAGAAGAACTCTCATATCTACCATGAACAAGCAGGAGAACTAGGAAGGATGGTGGTGAAGTTTAGAGGGATATTGGAGTCAGCTCTAAGGATGCCTCTGGACAGGAAAATTATTCTTAATTTGTTTGTTTGTTTATTTATTTATTTATTTTTTGGTTTGAGTTGTATCCTTTATGATTGGAAGATACCTAACCTATCTGTGGAGAGGGTTATTTCTCTTTTCCTCAGTCTAGTAATTCAAATTATAATCTCTGCTGGGACTATTCCCATAGGCACATGCAGAAATATTTGACCTATGCACTGGGTATCAGTTTTTTCATTGAAGCAAACACCCAGGTTCAACTAGTGGAGGTCTTTGAAATTCAGTTTATGGTGATATGAAGAACACAGACCTGAAAACCCAGAGGCTTAACACTTTCTGACTGTGCAGCTCAGGTAAGCCAATGGAACTTTACCTCAACTTCCTCACTTTAAATGTTTATTTTTTTAAAGAAGAGTAAGTTAGTTAACAAAGGTAAAGTTCTATGTGTAGCTACTGACTGACTGTGATGATTTAATGAATATTAGCTGTGGCTACACTATGGAATAAACATTGGACAAAAATGAGAGTCTGTTAATGTACCTATTGTCCCTATCTGAATGCTAATTAATTACCCAACAAGGGCAGGGTCAGCCATTCCTTGGAAATTACATTACTTTCTTTACATGACACTTGGCTAAATCAATCTTTAGTAAACAGACCCATGACTTCTGTAAAAGATGAAGTCTCATGTTTTAGACAGTCATATTGATCTTAAATTTATATTCTTTTTTTATTTTTTAAATTATTTTATTTTTATTTTATGTACATTGGTGATTTGGCTGCATGTATATCTTTGTGAGGGTGTCAGATACCATGGAACATGAGGTACATACAGACAGTTGTGAGTTGCCATGTGGATACTAGGAATTGAACCACAGTCCTCTGGAAGAGCAGCCAGTGCTCTTAAACAGTAAGCTAGATGCAAAATTACTCAATAAAATTCTCATAAACCGAATCCAAGAACACATCAAAATGATTATTCATCATGATCAAGTAGGCTTCATCCCAGGGATGCAGGGATGGTTCAATACCCGGAAATCCATCACTGTAATCCACTACATAAACAAAGTCAAAGAAAAAAACCACATGGTCATTTCATTAGATGCTGAAAAAGCATTTGACAAAATTCAACATCCCTTCATGATAAAAGTCTTGGAAAGATCAGAAATTCAAGGCCCATACCTAAACATAGTAAAAGCAATATACAGCAAACCAGTAGCCAACATCAAACTAAATAGAGAGAAACTTGAAGCAATCCCACTAAACTCAGGGACTAGACAAGGCTGCCCTCTCTCTCCCTATGTATTCAATATAGTACTTGAAGTTCTAGCTAGAGCAATTAGACAGCAAAAGGAGGTCAAAGGAATACAAATTGGTAAGGAAGAAATCAAAATATC
>CM052719.1:564640-575039 GCA_028551405.1 Uromys caudimaculatus
TATGATTGTATACTTAAGTGACCCAAAAAACTCCACCAGAGAACTCCTACAGCTGATAATCAACTTCAGCAAAGTGGCTGGATATAGAATTAACTCAAACAAATCAGTAGCCTTCCTATATTCAAAGGATAAACAGACTGAGAAAGAAATAAGGGAAATGACACCCTTCACAATTGTCACAGGCAATATAAAGTATCTTGGTGTGACTCTAACCAAGCAAGTGAAAGATCTGTATGACAAGAACTTCAAGTCTCTGAAGAAAGAAATTGAAGAAGACCTCAGAAGTTAGATTTATATTCTTAATGCTTCATTAATTGTGCTATTTTCCTTTAAATATTCTGAAAATCTCCTTAATACCACTAACAAAAATTACCAAACACAAAATTAGGTCTTCACTCTCAGGGTTGCTTTACTTTTCCCTAAGCACTCTCTATATGTTCTGCTCATAATGATTCAGGCCCTTCAGTGGAAGAACTGTTCTTTGAGCACAGTGTGAAAAAACTCAGTTTTTGTTTGATGCACACTCCTTAGGCACACCTGTACATTCCATGTTCACCACAGTGACCTGAATGTACACACTTGTCCATTTGTCCTTTGCTGAGACCTCGCTCCTTAAGATTACAGATTTTTTTTCCAGTTTGGAAAAATTTCACTTGGTGTTTATAAAGTAAGACTTTTAAGTAAAGGTACTTTTGGACTGCATTTTATCCAAATATCCTCAAGTAAAGTAATAATAATTCTGATGATTTATATATGCTTGGCCTGGGGAATGGCACTATTAGAAGGTGTAACTTTGTTGGAATAGTTGTGGCCTTTTTGGAATAGGTGTATCACCATGTGTGAGGGCTTTAAGACCCTTGTCCTAGCTGCTGGGAAGCCAGTCTTTTAGCAGCCTTCAGATGAAGATGTAGAACTCAGGTCCTCCTGCACCATGCTTGCCTGAACACTACCATGCCTTGATGACAATGGACTAAACCTCTGAACCTGTAAGCCAGCCCTAATTAAACATCCTTATAAGAGTTACTGTGGTCATGATGTTTGTTCACAGCAGTAAAACTCTAAGAAAATAATAAACTCTTGAGGGATGAATATAGTTTTAGACTGTCTTTGCCTGAAGTAGTTGTATATGGATAAAGGATTATACAAAAAAACCCAAAAAACCAACCAACCAAACAAACAAACAACAACAACAACAACAAAAAACGATTCAGAAAAGGGAAAATAAAAAAATGTCCACAACTAATGTGTGTAAGAAAAGCAGAGAAAAATACTGAAAAATCATCAAGATTTATAAAGCATGTTGGGGATAAATTGATTAAAAAATGTCTGGGACAAAGGTTTGAAAATCAATACTCAAGAGAGAAATTTCTGCTGATTTGGCAAAAACATGTTATATTGAAAAGAAAAGATTCTAGGAATGATGATTAGACAATAACCACAGATATGAGCAGAGTTAACACACAATTACAAGTGCGTTCTGCAAACATGACTAATATGTGGATGAACACATCTACAAAGGAGAAAGTTTGCCAGCCATACAGATGATGACTACCATGCAGAGTGATGCTATTCAAAATCACCCAGGGAGGCAGGTCTGAGAGCTAGCCTCATTGCTTTAGGCTGCTGGAAAACCACAGTTAAACTGATTTGGATTTTTTTTCTCTATAATACCAAAGAGTTAACATAGGACATTGCTGACACAGGCAAGATTGGAAGTTGGGATGTTCCTGTTTGTCAGGTTTATGGGAGACATGAGATCCAGCCCCAGATTTTGTCTAAAAACATATTGCAAAGAAAGGAAGGAAGTGTTTCCTGAGGACCATGCTTCCCCACACAGACACACTAGAAACGTGACTGAGATCTTTGTTTCTGGGTTTTGCAAGATTAATGCCTTGTTGAGATTTGCTGCTTGACAGGGAAGCAGACCCCAGCATGGATCAGAAAAATAAAAATTGCATATGAAACAAAGTATTTGGAGACTTTCTGAAGGGAGGCAGAGATTATATACATCCCATACACCAGGGAAATTTACTTAGAAGATAAAATATTGAGCAAACTGCACTGGGGAAAAATTATTTCCTCACCCAGAAAAGAAAAATATGACATATGTTATAGTTTCATAATGGTGGCATTTTGCTTTTAAAAGAGGAAATTACAAGAAGAGACCTAAACCCAAGAGTAGGGGGTAAATGAATCAATGGGGAAAGAACTTACTTAGTGGGTGAAATGTTTGAAAAGAGCTAAAGGAGAGGCAACTTGGTATAAAATCAAAGAAAGGCAATTTTTAAAAGAACACATCCTGAGACTAAGAAAAATTCCCAAGAGACTCTGAAAGGAAATGCAAATATCTGAATAGCAAAATTTAAAAAAATGAGAAAGGGATACTTAAAGAATGTGAAATAATAGAATAAAAGGCTGGAGATAAAGTTGGGCAGTGACTGGGTTACAGTAACACTCCATCGCTGCTGTTGTGCTTAAGCCTGGTATTATGTTTCTATCTTACACAACTAGTACTTAGCAGATGCACGTGGGAGAGGACTCATGGTAACTTGTAAAGTATGTGATCAGTTTGTTTTATAGACTTTTTAAAGGTGTATGATGATAGGAGGAAAGGGGTAAGCTTTGGGTGAAGAATATTTTCTAAATAAATTGAATTATATCTGTCTTTAATTTTTAGTATGTCTGTTTTAAACACATGACTCCAGTTGCACCTAAGGAAATGGTTTGTAAAGTGGCACAAGATACATGTAAGTGGGATGATGCCCCCATCTAAATAATGCTATCTAGTCATTTTTGCAGAATTGGGTGGTGTTGGACAAGTAGTACTCACTCTTAATATGCTTGTCCCACTGTGTTTAACATTACCAAGTGGAAGTAATGCAAGCAAAGAAAGTAAGACTTGTGAGGCATGCATTAAATACTCCATAGAGAGACCTCTTTGATACTAACTTTTATCTCTTATGGACATTGATACATATATGCTATTTTTCTTTACATCAGTCTCCAATTTAGATTACCTTTTTATTTCATCCATATGTTCAACAATGATTGAGAGTTATTCAAGCATAACTCTGTGAGCCTGGTTTCCATGTTGTTAGATGACAACTGAGAAAACAAACTGAGTAATTAAAGGTCCTTACTCTGATGACAGCCTGTCAGACCTGGACAATTATTAGGTGCGTCCTACATATGTAGGGTAGAAATATGTAGGCAGATATACATTTAGGGCCTGGTTTGTGGTAACAAACAGGTAACTGGAGAACATAAAGCCATATAATTAGTATATATATTTAAATTTTAAATTAGTTAATCTGTGGATTTGTAACCATACACTCAGGTGAACATGTACAACAGCAGCCATATGGATCAGAGGGCAACTCTCAGAACTTGATTCTTCCTTCTCCCCTTTCTCCTTTGGAATTAGGTATTTAAGCATGGTAGCCAGTACCTGCACCCACAAGGCAACCTTGTCAACCCCCTCAATAGGATATTATAGAATATTTCACTTACAGAAATGATTACATCTATACTTTTTCATTTTTCTAAGAGTCTAGGTATTTGCAAGCAGTTCCTGTGTCTTCCTTTTCTAGAAGTTCTAATGCATTTATGTTCGGTAACTAATGTCAATCATTTGGCAGACAAGAGGTGGATATTGGAACTGAATCAAAGTTTCTTGACCACAAGCTCAGACTTATTAGCCATCCAATTGTGTTTTAATTTTTTTACTGATATTTAAGTACTAAATGCTTGACTATCTAGAATTTTGTTCCAAACAAATATGTAATCTAAAGGAAGAATCAACACTTAAAAGTTGCATTTATACAATCCTAAATATTAGATAAAAGAAGAAAAAAGAGAGTGGTGGTTAAATATCTCAATACATATGTATTTGGATCATTTGATGGGGAGTATTTGGGATTTGAACATATATCATAATTTGATGTGATAAAAACTTGGATTGTGTGATGCATCTATAAGGTGTGCATAGGAATATAAGATTAATGTTAAATTAAAAACAGTAAAATAAAAAGTAATGCACTTTTTAAAAGGCCACAAAGTATTAACAAATATGAATTGTTTTGAAAAAATTATGTATATCTTTTTGTGCGTGTTCTGTTGTATGCAGAGGCCAGAAGAGGCTGTTGGATCCTCCAGAGATGGAGTTATAGACAATTATAGGCCACGTGACATTAGATCAGAGAACTGAAATTGTGTACCCTGGAAGAGCACCACCAGTTCTTCTTAACTGCTGAGCAATCTCTGCAGTCACACCTCTAACATATAAATGTGATGGGTCTGGAAAAATGTTCTGGAGAGGAAAATCAGAAAACACATATATTGGCCAGGCCATTTATCGTTTTAAAATAATAAATAAAGTTAATGAGGCAAAGAAGTCATGTTTAGCTTTCAAGGTCATGACAGAAATATAGAATATTCAATAGCCAATATCAATAATTATGTATGAAGAAAAATACATTTAGGGAAGAAGAAGAATCAGAATGTGAGTTGACCTTCTAATATCCTAGCCATATTTAGGGCCATTCTTAGTGAAGAAAAGATATAGGAGTCAAAGCAGAATATATGCTCAAAAAAGTACCTCTACAAGGAAATAGGAAGGAGGAGTGCCTGCCTTCTCTTTGAAGTAAAAAATTATTCAAGTGGATCTCTGAGGAATTTTAGTATTATGCACAAATTGCTTTGGGAAGTACAGAGAGGGAGTAGCTGGAAACCCTACCATCTGATTGATTCTTCCATTCAGGATATAGACATGGGAAAATCTTATAAGCTAGTCTTCAAGGATAAACAACATTTAGTTTGAAGGTAGATGTCTATGTTTACATTCACAGGCCCACATAAGTAGCATTATAGTTATAGTTACCAGAGATTGTACTAACTTTCTATGTACTCACTCAGTCATTCTATGGCTAGTGAGCAAACCAACCTCTCAGAATCTGTTCAGTGAGAAAATATGAATTCTAGAGTTTGCATTTCTGCAGCCTACTCTTTCTGACTTGCTTTCAGTAAGAGAGGGATTTGGCTCAGACATAAACCTGAAAACTCAGCTCATTTCTAATAGTTCAAGTTCCATGATCTAAAGAAACAAAAACCACTACTATCAGTAAATAAAGGTCACCCATCTGGCAGCAGTATGTCTTTTTGGCTCAGTTTTGTTTTTCTACACTGTGTTATAAAAATATTACAGTCTAGTATGACATTAGCAAAGTGTGACATCTGGGCTTATACAAAATATAAGAGTTGGCAGGGGGACTAATTTTCCTTCTGAAAAATTGCCATGGCAGAGAAGGGACAGAGGACAACTGATGGCTGAGAACAGAGACCCGGACTCTTGTAATTCAGCCAGACTGGCTTTGGAGCTTAGCAGCATCTTTCAATAACTCTGCCTGGGAAGGGGAAGTGGGCCTAATTACCCGAGAGGATAACACTGATGGATTGCCATGGACCTTTGAGAATAGAAACTATTTTAGCACAAGAGAAAATTTTCTCTACTTATACTGCTAGGTGGTCATGCATTCAAGAATTAAATGAGACTGCTTGCAAAGATTCTGTTGGTGTGGCAGTCATAAAGCTGAGCATCTTTTCACTGGGTATAGATATTAGAGTATGCTCTTTGGAGGGTTGAAAAATGTATAATTAAAATTTGGCATTGCTTTTACATGGTAATGGTTTTTATTAAATTCTTTTTAGAATGACCCCTTTTTATGAGTTCAAGACAAATGCCCGATTTATTTTCCCTCTATGTTCTCTGGGTGCATTTTAATGTACTGTAATTTCAAAGATATTGAGAACCCACAAAAATATATATTGGACAGGGCCATATGTGCTCTTAGTTAGAAGCTGATCTTTTTTTTTAAGAAATGAGAGAAAATAAAAATTTAAAAAGATCCCACAGTCAAAAATTCTGATCCAGAATTGTTTCTGTCTTAAAAAAAGAAACAAACAAACAAACAAAAACCTCCAGGGACAAAAATGGAGAAGAACCTGAGGGAAAGGAATTCCAGTGACCAGCCCAAATTAGGAACCAGGCCTGACTATTACTGATGCTATGGTATGCTTACAGAAAGGAGCCTAGCATGGCTGCCCTCTGAGAGGCCCAACGAGCAGCTGAAAGAGTCAGATGCAGATACCCAACCAATGGACAGAAGCTGGGGACCCTTGTGGTTGAATTAAGGAAAGGCTGGAAGAAGCTGAGGAGGAGGGCAACCCTATAGGAATACCAGCAGTCTCAACTAACCTAGACCCCAGAGATCTCTTAGATAGTGAGCCACCAAACAGACAGAATACACTAGCTGATATGAGGCCCCAGACACATATACAGCAGAGGACTACCTGGTCTAGCTTCAGTGAAAGAAGATGCACCTAACGCTCAAGAGACTTGAGGTGCCAGGAGTGGTGAGGCCTGGTAGAGTGAGGGGTGGATACATCCTCTTGGAGACAAAGGAGAAGGAATGGGATGAAGAACTGTTGGAGGGAAGACTTGGATGTGGATGACTGGACTGTAAAAAAAAGACTAAAGATAATTTTTTAAAAAAGATATCTATGTTCATTTCTAGTCATTCAATTTTTAGAAAGGCTCAGACACTATCAATGACTGGTGGTACTTGCATAAAGGTGAAATTATAGTGACAAATTTTTATTTTAAATAAGAGTTTAAATAAATCCTTAAGCTTTGAGAGGTTTGGATGATTAAAGCCCAAACTGGGGTGAATATTGTTTAATTAGTAACCCACATTATTGAAACAATGAATGTTCAGTGAGCTTGTAAAAGGTTCTATGATGGAAACAAAGAATAAACAGATTTGGGAATGGGGAGGTTATACAGAGGCCAAGATGCAATACCAGTAGACTCTACCTTGCTTTGGAACCTTTTTTGACTACCCAGCCTTCCTCAATGTAAAACATACTCTTCATGGCTTTGACCATTCTCAAAGCAGAAAGAACAGAGACTGCATTTTATTTTATTTTATTTTATTTTATTTTATTTTATTTTATTTTAATTTAATTTAATTTAATTTAATTTAATTTAATTTTAATTTAATTTTATTTTATTTTATTTTCTCTTCTCTTCTCTCTTTTCCTTTTCTTTTCTTTTCTCTTCTTTTCTTTTCTTTTTTCTCTTCTCTTCTCCTCTCCTCCTCTCTCCCATTCCCCTCCTCTCCTTCCCCTCCCATCCCCTCACCTGCCCTCTGCTCCCCTCCCTTCCCCTTTCTTTTCTTTACTCTTTTCTTCTTTCCACAGGAAGGACACCAAGACAGGGCTTCAGAGAACTGCCAGGAAAGGTTAGGAAAATTGGACCTGGAGGGCAGATCTTTAGGCTTCAAGCCATTAGTTCTTCTCAGCTAATTACCACTACTCAGACCATTGGACCTTGTCATTTGTCATATTCCTCAGACTCTCAATAATTTTCATTTCTGTAGTCAAAGACCATGTGCATTTTCAATTAATGGATATAGTTGCAGAAGTTCTGATGGGATGCAGACACTGGGATTTTTTTGAGAAGTAATGTCTTCATACAGGACTGGCTCACCTTACCCAATCCTTTGTTAGTTTAGAGAAGTGGCACTTGCTGTGGACAGAAGCTGATGCACACATTTGACAGGGGCTTTTTCTGTTCTCTATCAGACATGGCTGTTCTACTCAATGTCCAATTTTCCTAACCTTTCCTGTTGCTGCTTTGCCATTAGGACATTCTGAGCCACCTGCTACAAACCTCAGTCCCTTAAGAAAAGTTCAACAGCTTGTTCTCTTGACTTTTTCCTTCACTGGGTCCACTTACAACTCTGCCATGTGTTGTCTGGTCCTGTTTTCTTATGTGTTTCTTAGGAGTGTCTTCTCTCCTAATTTTGAAGTGAGAAACAATGGAGGAAAGAAAAATCTTAATACATATTGAACATATTGACAGAAATTTACAGACATGAAGGTGGGTCTGTACTGCAAACTGAAAATGCTATCCTGTTCATTCCTTAAGACACTTTTTCCTTAGACATATCTTTGTCTAAGTGGAAAGATAGAGGGTTAGAGAAGTCAATTAACAAATTAAAATTATCTAACTAGTAAGTTAGGGTCTGGTCTTAGATAAGAGTGATATGAAGGTTCTTATTCTTTCCTGGACCCAGTGATCTCAGCTCCATAATCAATGCCTTACTATAATAGCATGCCACATAAGGATACTTTAATAAGTTCCCCTAAACTGTGCTGTGCTCAATGGGCAATCTCAAATCATAGTGGTTACAACAACCACAGCTGATTCTCATGTTTAAAACTATATCTACATCTAAATTATACATTTCTATCTATGAGGTTTATGCTGAAGAAACATGTCCTACTTGGGATACAAAGTTCCTAATGTTAAAGGAGTAGAACAGAGGCTGTACTGAGCTTAAGCTTCTGTTTTCCTTTTCTTTTTTCTTTTCTTTTCTTTTTCTTTTTTTTTTTTTTGATACTTTATTTACATTTCCAATGTTTCCCACATTCTAGGTCTCCTCTTTGGAGACCACCTATCCCTTCCCCCTTCCCCATCTCTATGAGGGAATTCCACCTCCCTCCCACATGCCCGCCCACTCCCATATTCACCTTGACATTCCCTTTACTGGAGCCTCTTCTCCCCCTGATGGCCAACAAGGCCCTCCTTAGCCACATATGTGGTCCGAATCATGGATCCATCCTTGTGTATTCTTTGGTTGGTGGTCCAGCCTCCAGGAAGACCGGGGGAGGGGCGTCAGGCCAGTTGACACTGTTGTTCCCTCTAATGGGCTGCAGACTCCCTCAGCTCCTTCAGTCCCTTCTCCAACTCCTCCATCTGGGACCTCACTCTCAGGTAATATTATGTCCATTTTTCTGAGGGTCCGCCAAACTGATTTCCAGAGTGGTTGTACTAGCTTGCAATCCCACCAACAATGGAGAAGTGTTCCTATTTCTCCACATCCTCGCCAGCATCTGATGTCACCTGAGTTTTTGATCTTAGCCATTCTGACTGGTGTGAGGTGGAATCTCAGACTTATTTTGATTTGCATTTTCCTGATGATTAAGGATGTTGAGCATTTCTTTAGGTGCTTCTCAGCCCTGAGAGTTTCCTCAGTTGAGAATTTTCTGCTTAGCTCTGTTCCCCATTTTTTGATGGGGTTATTTGGTTTTCTGGAGTCTAACTTCTTGAGTTCTTTGTGTATGTTGGATATTAGCCCTCTATAGGACATAGGATTGGTAAAGATCTTTTCCCAATCTGTTGGTTGCCGTCTTGTCCTATTGACAGTGTCCTTTGCTTTACAGAAGCTTTGCAATTTCATGAGGTCCCAAATGTAGATTCTTGATCTTAGAGCATATGCCATTGGTGTGCTGTTCAGGAACTTTTCCCCTGTACACATGTGTTCGAGGCTTTTGCCCACTTTCTCTTCTATTAGATTCAATGTATCTGGTTTTAGTGGAGGTCCTTGATCCACTTGGACTTGAGCTTTGTAGAGGGAGATAGGAATGGATCAATTTGCATTCTTCTCCATGTAGAACACCAGTTGAACCAGAACCATTTGTTGAAAATGCTGTCTTTTTTCCACTGGTTGTTTTTGGCTCCTTTGTCAAAAATCAAGAGACCATAGGTGTGTGGGTTCATTTCTGGGTCTTCAATTCTATTCCATTGATCTACCTGCCTGTCGCTTTACCAATACCATGCAGTTTTTAACACTACTGCGCTGTAGTACAGCTTGAGGTCAGGAATGCTGATTCCCCCAGATGTTCTTTTGTTGTTGAGAATAGCTTTTGCTATCTTGGTTTTTTTGTTGTTCCAAATGAATTTGAGAATTGCTCTTTCTAAGTCTATGAAGAATTGAGTTGGAATTTTGATGGGGATTGCATTGAATCTCTAGATTGCATTTGGCAGGTTGGCAATTTTTACTATATTAATCCTGCCAATCCATGAGCAGGGGAGAGCTTTCTGAGGTCTTCTTCGATTTCTGTTTTCAGAGACTTGAAGTTCTTTCATACAGATCTTTCACTTGTTTGGTTAGAGTCACAACAAGATACTTTATATTGTTTGTGACAATTGTGAAGGGTGTCATTTCCCTAATTTCATTCTCAGCCTGTTTATCCTTTGAGTATAGGAAGGCTACTGATTTGTTTGAGTTAATTTTATATCCAGCCACTTTGCTGAAGTTGTTTATCAGCTGCAGCAGTTCTCTGGTGGAGGTTTTCGGGTCACTTAAGTATACGATCATATCATCTGCAAACAGTGATATTTTGATTTCTTCCTTTCCAATTTGTATCCCTTTGACCTCCTTTTGTTGTCTAATTGCTCTAGCTAGAACTTCAATTACTATATTGAATAGATAGGGAGAGAGAAGGCAGCCTTGCCAGTCCCTGATTTTAGTGGGATTGCTTCAAGTTTCTCTCC
>CM052719.1:584729-614290 GCA_028551405.1 Uromys caudimaculatus
CATAGAAAACATTGACACAACAGTGAAAGAAAATGCAAAATGCAAAAAGCTCCTAACTGAAAACATACAGGAAATCCAGGACACAATAAGAAGACCTAACCTAAGGCTAATAGGTATAGAAGAGAGTGAAGATTCCCAGTAAATATCTTCAACAAAATTATAGAAGAAAACTTCCTTACCCTAAAGAAAGAGATGCCCATGAACATTGAAGAAGCCTAAAGAACTCCAAGTAGATTGGACCAGAAAAGAAATTGCTCCAGTCATATAATAGTCAAAACACCAAATGCACAAAACAAAGAAAGAATATTAAAAGCAGTAAGGGAAAAAGATCAAGTAACATATAAAGGCAGGCCTATCAGAATTACAGCAGACTTCTCAACAGAGACTATGAAAGCTAGAAAATCCTGAGCAGATGTCATACCAACCCTAAGAGAACATAAATGCCAGCCCAGGCTATTATACCCAGCAAAACTCTGAATTAACATAGATGGAGAAACCAAGATAAAATCAAGTTTCACAATATCTTTCCACAAATCCAGCCCTCCAAAGATAATCAACGGAAGAAACCTCCAACACAAGGAGGGAAACTACATCCTAGAAAAAATAATACTCTTTCAACAAAAACAAAAGAAGATACTCACACAAACATAATATCACCTCTAACAACAAAAATAACAGAAAGCAACAATAACTTTTCCTTAATATCTCTTAACATCAATGGACTCAATTCCCCCCCCCCAAAAAAACATAGACTAACAGACTGGATAAGTTAACAGAACCCAACATTTTTCTGCATACAGGAAATGCACCTCCTTGACACAGACAGACACTACCTCAGAATGAAAGGCTGGAAAAAAAAATTCTCAAGCAAATAGTCCCAAGAAACAAGCTGGAGTAGCCATTCTAATATTGAATAAACTCTACTATCAATCAAAAGTTATCAAAAAAGGTAAAGAAGGACACTTCATATGCATCAAAGGAAAAGTCTACCAAGAACTCTCAATTCCAAACATCTATGCTCCAAATGCAAGGGCACCCACATTCATACAAAAAACTTTACTGAAGCTCAAAGCACACTTTAGACCTCACACAGTAATAGTGGGAGACTTTAACACCGCACTCTCATCAATGGGCACATCTTGGAAACACAAACTAAACAGAGATACAGTGAAACTAACTTAGTTATGGACCAAATGGATTTAAGAGATATCCATAGAACATTTCATCCTAAAACAAAAGAATATAACTTCTTCTCAATAATTCATGCTGTCTTTTCTAAAATTGACCAAATAATCAGTCACAAAACAGCCCTTAACAGATAAAAGAAGATTGAAATAATTCCAGGCATCCTATCAGAACACCACAGACTAAGGCTGGTATTGAATAACAACAACAACAACAACAAAAAAAAAACCACCAAAAAACAAAAACAGAAACCCACATACACATGGAAGATGAACAACACTCTACTCAGTGGTAACTCGGTCAAGGAAGAAATAAAGAATGAAATTAAAGAGTTTGTAGAATTTAACAAAAATGAAGGCACAACATATCCAATCTATGGAATAGAATAAAAGCAGTGGTAAGAGGAAAACTCATAGCTTTGAGTGCCTCCAAAAAGAAACTGGAGAGAGCATACAATAGCAGCTTGATTGTACACCTGAAAGCGCTAGAACAAAAAGAAGCAAATACACCCAAGAGAAGTAGACAGCAGGAAATAATCAATCTCAGAGCTGAAATCAACCAAGTGGAATCAAAAAGAATTATACAAAGAATCAACAAAACCAGGAGCTGGTTCTTGGAGAAAATCAACAACATAGATAAACCTTTAGCCAGCCTAACCAGTGGGCACAGAGACAGTATTCAAAGTAACAAAATCAGAAATGAAAAGGGAGACATAACAACAGAAACCAAGGAAATTCAAAAAAATCATTAGATACTACTACAAAGCCTATACTCAACAAAACTGGAAAATCTGGATGAAATGGACAATTTTCTAGACAAACACCAGGTACCAAAAATCAGATAAACCATCTAAACAGTCCCATAATCTCTAAAGAAATAGAAGTAGTCATTACACGTCTCCCAACCAAAACAAGCCCAGGAGCAGATGGGTTTAGTGCCGAATTCTACCAGATCTTCAAAGAAGACCCAAAGCCAATATTCTTCAACCTATTCCACAAAATAGAAACAGAAGGAACTTTACCCAATTCGTTCTATGAAGCCACAACTATGCTTATACCTAAACCACACAAAAACCATACAAAGAAAGAAAACTTCAGACCAATTTCCCTTATGAATATCATGCAAATTTACCAAATAAAAGTCTCACAAACAGAATCCAAGAGCACATCAATATGATCATTCGACATGATCAAGCTGGCTTCATCCCAGGGATGCAGGGATGGTTCAATATAGGGAAATCCATCAACATAATCCACTATATAAATAAACTCAAAGACAGAAACCACATGATCATCTCATTAGATGCTGAGAAAGCATTTGGCAAAATTCAACACCCTTCATGGTAAAAGTCTTGGAAAGATCAGTAAGTAGTTCAAGGACCATATCTAAGCATAGTAAAAGCAATATATAGCAAACCAGTAGCCAACATCAAACTAAATGGAGAAAAACTTGAAGTAATCCCACTAAAATCAGGGACTAGACAAGGTTGCACATTCTTTCCCTACCTATATATAGGACTTGAAGTCCTAGCCAGAGCAATTAGACAACAAAAGGAGATCAAAGGGATGCAAATTGGAAAGAAAGAAGTCAAAATATCACTATTTGCAGATGATATGATAGTATACTTAAGTGACCCCAAAAATTCCACCAGAGAACTCATAAACCTGATAAACAACTTCAACAAAATGGATGGATAAAAAATTAACTAAAACAAATCAGTAGCCTTCCTCTACTCAAAGCATAAACAGGTTGAGAAAGAAATTAGGGAAATGACACCCATCACAATAGTCACAAACACTATAAAGTATCTTGGTGTGACTCCTTTGCATATACCCAGAAGATGCTCCAATATGTAATAAGGACACATTCTCCACTATGTTCATAGCAGCCTTATTTATATTAGCCAGAAGATGGAAATGACCCAGATGTCCCTCAACAGAGGAATGGATACAGAAAATGTGGTACATTTACACAATGGGTGTATTAGTCAGGATTGTCTAGAGTCACAGAACTTATAGGTAGTCTCTATACAATAAGGGAATTTGTTGATGACTTACAGTCTGTAGTCCAACTCCCCAACAATGGTCAGCAGCAGCTGTGAATGAATATCCGAGGATCTAGCAATTGCTTAATCCCACAAGGCAAGCAGGTGAAGAAGAGTGAATCTTCCTTCTTCCAATATCCTTATGTAGGTCTCCAGCAGCAGGTGTGGCCTAGATTAAAGGTGTGTGTACCACCACACCTGAAACTTGTGTCTTCCAGACTCAAGATCTAGATCACAGGTGAGCCTTCTAATTCTGGATTGTAATTAACTCCAGATATAGTCAAGTTGACAATTGGAAATAGCCACTACAAGGGGGTACTATTCAGCTATTAAAAACAATGACTTCAAGAAATTCTTAGATAAATGTATGGAATGAGAAAATATCCTGAGAGAGGTAACACAATCACAAAAGAACACACATGGTACGCACTTACTGATAAGTGGATATTAGCCCAAAAGCTCGAATACCCAAGATATAATTCACAGACCATATGAAGCTCAAGAAGAAGGAAGACCAAAATTTGGATGCTTCAGTCCTTAGGAGGGGAAACAAAATACTCATGGGAGGTAGAGGACTGGAAGGACTTGGGAGGAACAGAGAGGGGAAGGGGGTAGGAGCAGGTATGAGAGGAGACAGGCATGATATACAGATGGTCAGGAATCTGAATAGAGGTGTGTAGCAATGGGGGATGGGGAACTGGTGGTAGCCATCAGCAAGCCGCAGATGCCAGAAAAGCAGGAGGCTCCCAGGACCCAACAGGGGTGAGATACCCTGAAATGCCCAACAAAGGGGAGGGAGACCCTGTAGAGACCATATCCAGAGGTTAGGCAAGGCCCCTGGTTGGAGGATGGGGCCACACACTCATCTGAACATTTTTAACTGAGGATGACTCCTTTCTAAAGGAAATATGGGGACAAAGTGTGGAGAAGAGACTGAAGAAAAGGCCATCCAGAGACTGCCCCACCTGGGGATCCATCCCATATACAGACACCAAACTCAGACACTATTTGGGATGCAAAGTAGTGCTTGCTGTCAGGAGCCTGTTATAGCTGCCTCCTGAGATGCTCTGCCAGAGCTTGACAAATACATAGGCAAATGCTCACAGCTAACCATTGGACCGAGCACAGGAACCCCTATGGAAGAATTTGAAAAAAGGACTGAAGGAGCTAAGGGGTTTGCAATACCATAGGAAGAACAACAATATCAACTAACCAGAACCCCTCACCCCCAAGGCTCCCAGGGACTAAACCACCAACCAAAGTGTACACATGGAAGGATCCTTGGCTCCAGCTGCATATGTAGCAGAGAATGGCATTGTCTGGCATCAGTAGGAGGAGAGGCCCTTGTTCTTCTGATGGCTTGATTTCTCTAGTATAGGGGAATGCCAAGGCATGAGGTGGGAGTGGGTAGGTGGGAGGGAGAACACTCTCACTGAAGCAGGGGGAGGGGATATAGGATAGGGGGTTTCTGGAGGGGAAACAAGGAAAGGGGATAACATTTGAAAAGTAAGTACATAAAATATCCAATAAAAAATTGTTTAAAAAAGAAAAAGAAGCAGAAATAATCAGGATTTCTATGAAATAATTCTCTTAATTCTGAAGAAATATTGCATCAAATCTCATGATTAAATTCTTAGATTTTTTTCATATTATAAATTTAAGTACTAATACATGAACACATCATCTTGAAGGATTCATTATGGACAATATCTTACACATTAACATCATTTTAAAAAATTTCATCAAATTACTTTTCAGATTAAATGGACGTAGATCTCCTACAACTTAATTCTTTGCTCTCAAGCTATAGATTCTCTTTACCTTTATGTGGCACCTGGTCTGTGGTAGTTTGAAAAAAGATGACCCCCCCCACACACACTGGCTCATATATTTGAATACTTGGTTCCCAGTTGGTGGAATTGTTTGAGAAGGACTAGAATGTGTGGCACTGTTTTAAGAAATGTGTCACTGTGTGTAGGTTTTATGGTTTCAAAAATCCATGCCATTTAACATTTTATTCTCTAACTTCTACTTATGGACAAGGGTGAAAGGTCTCAGATACTTCAACAGTGTCATATCTGCCTGCCTGCTGCCATGCTTCCTGTTGTGTCATGTATTCAACTCTGAACTTGTGATCTCCAAAATTAATGCTTTCTTTTATAAGTTGTCTTGGTCATGGTGTTTTAGCACAGGCAATAGGAAAGTAACTATAATGTGGTATTACAGATGAATACTCTTAGGCGACTCTGATTCTTCTCCCACAGTAGAAATTTATTCTTTATCTCCTTCATATAGCTTCTCAATGATGGCATTATTGAGCACTGCTTGACTAAATCCTCATCATGGAGGTCACTCTGCACATTGTAGGATATTTAGCAGTGTTCTTTGCAACCTACTAGATGTCAGAAGCAGCACAACTGCTTGTGACAACTAAAACAATCTCTGGATGTTGCTGAATGTCTCAATAGGTCAAAGTGCTTCCAGCCACTGACCTACACGATTATAAATTTCATTTTCATAAGAAGAAAAGATAGCCCATTATAAGAAATCGAATTTTATTAATAGTTGTCTAATTATGTCTTTTTTTTTCTATAAGGACTTATCCTAAGTCCTTATTTTTATCGAATCTCTAAAATTATCCCTTCTCCAATAGACAAGGAGTTATAATTATTCTGAGCCTCCAACTGAACCCTTTACGAAAAGATTCTCAACTTATGATGAATTTTAAAACATATACCCCATTCTAAGTCAATATGTAATATATGGATATAAAATAAATATGTCATTTCAAAAATAGAATAAGACCTTAAGGAGAAAACAAATTAATATTTACTTTTTTATATAAACCAAATGTAAAATAATAAAAAACTATTTTTTCTTTTTATTAATTATTTTATTTATTTACATTTCAAATGTTCCCCCCCTTCCCAATCCACCCTCCATGAGCAATCTACCCCCTCCCCTCTCCCCTTTGCCTCTAAGAGGGTTCTCCCCCATCCACCCACCCACTTCCACTTCCTCTCTAGCATTCCTCTATTCTGGGGTATCTAGCCTCCACAGAAACAAGTGCATCCCCTCCCACTGAGGCCAGACAAGGCAATCATCTACAACATATGTAGCAGGGGCTATGAACCAGCCCATTCTCTTTGATAGATGGCTTAGGTTCTGGGAGCTCTGACTATGTCTTTGAAAACACTGTTGGAATTACAGTACCTCAAAGTCCAGGAATATCTTAACTAGACTATGAGGAATAAGAAATTGATCTCTTCCTGTCCATGTTAGATTTTATTGTCAGCCAAACATAATCTAGAGTCACCTAGGAAGAAAGAATTGTCTAATTCAGACTGGCATATATCTTTGTCTGTGAGCTATTATCTTGATAGATTCGGGAGCCCCAGCCCACTATGGTTGGCAACATCCCTAGGTCAATAGGGCTGGGCTAGTATAAGAAAGTTAACTGAACATGAGCTAGTGATCAAGCTAATACACCACATTCTTAGATGCTTTTCCTTCAGTTCTTGCTTGAGTTCCTGCCTTGTCTATCTTCAATGATACACTGTGACCTGTAAATGCAAGCAGAAATAAACTATTTCTTCACCTAAGTTGCTTTTGGTCAAAGTGTTTTAGCATAGCAATAGAATGAAACTTGAATATTCTCCTGTTGTTTTTTGTTATGTTTGCCACAGATAAGTACAAGGAGATATCACACATTCTCAGATCAATGATTCTCTGCCTTATGTCATAATGAGAAATTAAAAATATAACTAAAAACTATCTATATATTATCTCCTTAAGGAGTTGATTCTCAACCTTCCTAATGCTGCAAACCTTTCATACAGTTTTTCATGTGACCACCAATCATAAAATTATTTTCTTTATTGGTACTTCATAACTGTAATTTCACTACTGTTATGAATCATAATGTAAATATCTGTGTTTTCTGATGGCCTTGGCAACCTCTGTAAAAGGATCATTCAACCTCAAAGGGACTGCAATGCACAGATTGAGAACTCACAGTCTCACAGGGAAGAAGTGTAAATAGAGACATAAAGTACACAGCACCACTCATCTTTTAGCGGCCATGGATGAATTTCAAAAGCTAGAGTTGGGGAACAGGAAAATCACTAATGGAGAACCCAGAAACCTGTCTTCTCTAGAGAGATGCCTCTGTGCTTCTTTCAGCTATTTGTACCAGGTCCAAATTAAAGCAACATAAATACAAATGTCAAGCTCTGTAAGGTCTCAACCAAGTTAATTAGCCTAAGTTCATCCTATAAATGATTGTATCTACCCTGCATATTATCTGTGAACAAAAGCTATGACTATTATCAACTCCATATGAGTAATGAATGGAAGCAGCAATCCACCCTCCTTGACCAATGAGCAATATATGACATAGAATTAGGTCAGACTAAACTTCTCAGTTGTGGTGCCTGTGCTTTGCAGCCCCAAATAGATTGCCATTGTAAATTATTTTAGAG
Source organism: Uromys caudimaculatus (assembly GCA_028551405.1). Classification (NCBI taxonomy): domain Eukaryota; kingdom Metazoa; phylum Chordata; class Mammalia; order Rodentia; family Muridae; genus Uromys; species Uromys caudimaculatus. Next base: position 592,440 of record CM052719.1, read on the forward strand.
ATTGATATGGATGTTAATAATCATACCCAACCTATCATTATTCATCTGAAATAAAGCTAGAATACTATGTGTGTCATAGAAAGAATAAACAATCAGAAGAATTTTCCATGTTATAGTAGAAGCCTGAGTTTATATTTATTGGTGACTATCAATGAACACATTGGTTATATATGGATTTGAAAATTATTTTTACATTCATGTTCTTTACTTATCAAATTTTCCCAACACTCAGTAATATTCATGTAGACCCCGTATTTTTCATTCTGTAAAGTAATCTTCTCTATGGCATCTCACTTGTTTTAGTAAACAAAAATACAATATAATTATAAAAATGCAGGTTTCAGTCACGCAGAGAAATAATAACACTAGTTACATGCTCTCTTTCAAACACACTCAAACTCAAAGACATTGTGTTCTATGCTACCCAGGTTGTCATATCTTCATTAGTCAACAAAACACACTTGCTAACTGACTTCTCTCTATAGAATACAGTTAGGTTCTTACTGGATGTAGACAAGGAAGAAAACAAGTATTTTCTTAAAAGGCAGGTTACTTATTCCTGATAATCTGTCCAAAAAAGGATAAATGGTCATCCTTTGCTATTTTAGTCTCCAGAGGTTTTAACTGAGCAGAAATGAATAGACCCATCAATAAAAATGGAAAGGGACAAAAAGAACAACAGAAAATCAATTAAACATTCATAGATACAGAAGATGCAGAAATTATGAAGATGAGCAACCCTAAAGTATTTTATGCAGCTCAAATGCATTCTTCAAATTAGGCAAATGAACATAATAAAATCAATATTCATTTAAAAGGTGTGTAATCTACCATCCATCTCTCCAGGCACAGAACTCTCTAGCCACCTACCTATTAATATTTTTGTTAATCAGGAATGGTAAATATTTAACCCTCTATGTCATGGCAAACAGATATCTTATTTCATAGGAAAAGTAATCAACACTTGTTATGAAAACAAACTAAAGTGAATTACTTCTCTATTCAATGAGAAAGGCATAAGTGAAGCTATGTTCCCTTAAGAAAAAAATAAATATAAATCTATACATGAAGACTAAAGGGGCAAATAACCAATAAATTCTAAGTTCATAAAAGGGAACCAGCTAATAGATAATTTAAATTTGTTAAGTCATGCTCACTTCATAATTCTTTGTATGAAACCAGAGAAGAAATAACCAAGAACCTAAGAGACAGAAAAGAGGAAAGGAATGGGAAAAAAGAAAACTAAAACAAACAAACAAACAAAAACAATTTAATTTGCACTGAAACAAAGAAAATGAATTTGTATTTGTAGATGTCATTATAAAAGATAGTTTAAATTATATTTTAATTGTTCTCATGTTTATAATTGCTATAACTTTAGAATCCAAACTGAAGCTAACATTTTTCATGCATATGTGGTCATTACTGAGCATTTGCAACAGTATAATCTACATCTGTGTAAAATCACAAAGTAATGAATTATCCTGCCTGCCTTTGTTTGTATTATCAATTCCTTGGCTATAAATGTCTTCTTTTTATAAAGAGGATAGAGGTAAATATTATTCTATGTTAGCTAATTATCTCTAAACCCCAATTAGGAGAGTTCAACTCAAATGCCTAGTGCTACATGATATATTCATGGTACTGTCAACACAAGCATGAAATTATGTATGTACAGGTATGATTTACAACAGTGCTCAAAATTTTCATTACAGTGGCCTGTAAAATATTAGCTTACAATGGTAGGAATGCAGATTTCACAATTTTCTTCTTATAATCACAGATCAGTTATATGAATGAGGCATCACAATGAAAAAAAATGCAGTTAAGTAAAAATGGCATGCTTAATGCCCATTGGGAGCTCATATTTAAAATGAAAATACAAGTTTACCTCTGGAAAAGACAAGAAAAAAATGACCTTACATTTACAGAAAGACAAGATAAATTATTTTTTCCTCCTGCTTGTAGCCCCTACCCAGCTTACCTAGTATTTTGCTAACAGTCAGCTGAAATGAAGAAGAGAGTGAAAACACAAAACAAACTTAAGCTGATTATAAATTTAACCTAATGTAGAAAAACTTAAAAAGATTCTACTTCTACCTCTCCTTTCATTTAGACAATATTTCATAACTGAGCCCCAAACAAGAGACATCTAAGAGATCTATTACAAAGTACTTTAACACCTAGTGAGAAAAATTAATTGCGGATAACAGTCAGAAAGCACAGCTGGAAATCATGGCAGTTGATCCCCAAACATCACAAAATTTAGATATTTGTTTGTTTGGGAAAAACTCCAATGGTTTTGCAATCAACTCATTATTGACTTCGGAATCCCACTTCCATTGTTCATCTCTCCAAATGAAACCATCAAACCAAACTCTACCAAATTGCTTGCAGCATAATTTTCATGAAATACATGAAACCAGACAGAATAATTAGTCCAATAAAAAAAGGTGTTTTGAAACCAATGTGGTGACACAAACTCATCACAGAACACATTGGATCTTAGCACCAGTTTAAACATCAGCTGTGAGAACTGAAAAAAAAGTTTTCTGTTTGTTTGTAAAAAGCTTTTCTTATCTGTAAAATGGGATATTATATTTGAGGATTGGAGAAACAGTATACAAATAGGAAGGTTCACACTCCTGAAGAATGGTAAGATAGCAAAGAAAACTAGTATAGAATGACAGAGTAAATCTCTAGAATATAGAGACAGAAGAGAAGAAAAGGAAACAACTAAGGTGTGTGATCAGAGGGGAGAAGTTAGATAACTGAAAGCAGGAAAGCCACAGACAAAAGGATCATTGTACAGAAGACAAAAGTTAGTGAGTAAAGCATCTGTCTTGAAAGCAAAGGACCTGAGTTCCAACCCAAGAACCATTCAAAAACAAAACAACAAAAACCAAAACACACAAACAAACAAATTAAGAAAGATGTAGCAGAGGCACGTGGATCTTTAGGCTCTCTAACCTACTTGGCATGTTTCAGGAAAGTGGAAAAGAAAGGAAGGAAGGAAGGAAGGAAGGAAGGAAGGGAGGGAGGGAGGGAGGGAGGGAGGGAGGGAGGAAGGAAGAAAAACATCATAGAGCAAATATCCCTTTGTGTTCCGTATGAACATCTCTTACCTACAGGAATGCATAAAACAACCTACAATTCCTTTTCTTTCCATCTATGCTCAATACTGATTTGTTACATAATTATCTATGATGATGATTGGGTGAATAGAGCAATTGTCCCTATTCTAAACGACAAATACCTGTAAAATGATGTAGACATCTTTGGGTATTTTACAAAAAACTGAAGGCCCTTGGTTTATTTACTTTTATATTGATGTTCTAAGATACCATGACCAAAGCAATATAAAAATAAATTATTTGGAGCTTACAATTTCGAAGGGTTATAGTCCATGAGCATTACGGTGGGGAACATGGCAAGTAGACAGGCATGACAGTGAAGAAGTAGCTGAGAGCTTACATCTTGAGACATAACCAGGAGGCAGAGCTAGTGCAAGAGTGAGAGTGCTTTTGAAACCTCAGAGCCTACCCCTAATGACTTACCTCCTCCAGTAAGTTGTACCTCTTAATCTTTCCCAGACAGTGCTAACAACTAGGACTACAGTGTTCAAATATATAAACCTATGGGGACCATTTCATTTCAAACCACCACAGTGACAGAGAAATACGGAGCTTTCTCTACCAAATGGAAATAGAAATCAAGTAGTGGAAGACAGACATAAAAGTCAAAATGTTTAGTGGAGTAATAAGATAAAATATTAATAGCATAGCAAAGCCATGTATAAAATCTGTGAACTAAAATAGAAATACATTGGCTCTGAAGCCATGAACTCAGTATTGAAAGTAAGCATAGAAAACTCAGTTTCTTTCTCAGTTGGCCTAAGAATATCTTTCTCAATGGGGGCCATGATCATTGTAATTATATTTAATAACAATATAATCATCACCTTTTAATTTAAAATGCAGTAAAGAAATAGAAGATGGATATACTAACGGTGAGCATGCCACAGAGAAGAGTTGTGTATCTGCAAATGAGAGAATGAGAAATGAGAAGGGTGGTACTTAAAGAGATATGCAAAGGTCTGGGGGCACAATGGACCTGAGGGCAATCATGGAGAGAGAAAGAGAGAGAGAGAGAGAGAGAGAGAGAGAGAGAGAGAGAGAGAGAGAGAGAGAGAGAGAAACTCTGCTGGCCAAGCTTTGTACCTTACCAATGGTTAAGTCCAATTTCCAGTTTCTCCATGTGCCCAAGCTGTAGAAGGTATAATAGAGCAAAAAGAGCTTGTCCCTGTCCCCAAGAGAAGTCAGAAATGTTATGGTGAATTAGTAACTCTGGTTTACCAATAGGGAATGAGAAAAAGAGGAGTTTCTCTGTTCAAAGAAGAAAGAGGCAGAAAAAAGCATGTGTGTTGAACACCCAGGATTCACAGTCTGGGTAATATTTGTTTCGTCACTATTATTTCCTTCCTTTCAGACTTTTGCAAGTTTGATGGTTTTTCCCCTTTATTATAAAACCCTATATAAGAGAGAGAGTAAAGTTAATTTTGACTTTTTAATACATTTAAAAACTTGAATTCTAGACCTAAAACAACAGTCAAATATTTCAAGGTGAAAATGAAAAAAAGTAGAAAATCTTTGCTTGGAGAGTCTACAACAAAAGAAAAAGCTCTGTGTTAATTAACTAATCATTAAGATAAAATTAGATAAAACTCTCATTTATTTAGTTTTTAAATGGTATCTCATCAATTCCCATTAATAAATTTTAGTATACTAAATGTATTATTTCGAATGAGGCTTCATTTTGTTGATTATCTTATATTTCTATTTGCATGAACATTTATCTATGTGGTTGGATAATGTAGTTCACTAGGCAGACTTTTGCTCTTAAGCAGGGAAGGTTTGATTCCTGCAAACTGCCTAACATTTAGTGAATATTTAGTCCAGGCCTGTAATCCCAGCTCTCAGAAGGTCAAGGCTGGTGGGGTGGAGGGAGGGGATGAGAAATTCAAGGTCATTTTCAGCTACATAGGGAATTGAGAGTCAGCCTGGGCTATGTGACACTCTGTCTCAAAAAAATATATTCTCATGTAAGCAAATAATAGTAATTTAGATCAAGGGGTGAAAAATATTAATTCTTATTTATTGTCATCTATCTTGAGGTATGAGAGCCAAAAGGAGCAGACTGAAAATAGCATAATGGTAACTGTTCTCTTATGTCATTGTTGCAAGAAATTGAGTTATTTTAAAAGCACCAAAATTATTTGTTTTGTTAAGTATTGAGATGATCTTTTAAAACAGTTTCTTTGATCACAACTTTTTGTATAAATAAAAAGATAAACATGTTCCTAACTAGAGTCACATTGGCAAAGTATTTTAAGCTCATATCTATCAGGGTCAGCAGCAAGAAAGCTATGCTTGAACTCTGATATCTATAAACCTATATAGTAATAAGCAATTTTCATACCTTATTTGTATTGTGTTGTGGCTATATTTTAAAAAAAGAAGGTCATTACGGATATGTCAAAGAGCCTATAAAGAGCATGTAGCAAAATATGAAAGATTTCAAAACAAAATAAATTTTATTTTAATAGACTAATTGTTTTAAATGAGAGTTATCTTTTAGGCATTGCATGCTAATCCGTCCTAGGCAGCAGAGCTGTGCTGAGGCCCAGAACCTGACCTAATGAGAGAATAACTATTTTTCTTTCCCTTATTTATTATCATCATGAAAACTTCCAACCAAAGAGGATTTGAATCAAAAAAAATAAATAAACTTTAAGTGTGGATATAAAAAGACTCTAGCATTAGATGTCCTCTTTTGTTTTTTGGTAACTTTCCTTCAGTTTCTTCTGAGATTACTGACAAATTGTGTAAGTGTCTTCCCATGTTGTATAGATGGAAACTCTGTGCTTTTGCTTGCACTACATTCAGGGTCTAGCCTAGATACTGATGACCACTAAGTGCCCAATACATGTTTTTTTCTAAATCTTGTAAGTTAAATATAATGGACCAACAAGCAAATGTTTAAGGGTTGACGGACCATATGGTCTTTGCTGTAGCTATTCAAGTCTGCCCTTATAGTGTGAAAGCAGCTTTGAACAATATGTAAATAAATGAATGTGGCTGCTTTCCAATAAAACTTTATTTACACAAGCATGCTTATTGCCAAATTTGGCCCATGGGTGACAGTTTGATGGCCTCTGCTTTAAAGTGCACATATGGTGGACAGACAACCACACTCAGTGTTAAAACAAAGAGCTTATAGGTGGGTTAGAATTGTATTCATTGAATTTCAAGAGCAGGGTAGGGCTGAATAAAAGCATTGTGGCAATAAACCTATCTGGGATCCACAAAAAAATTATGTTTCATCAGAAATTCCTCTGATATTTGATGTATTAGCTCTCATTCTTAACTGCTACAATCTCCTGACAAAGTTCAGAGGCTATCAGTAAAATTCCCCAGACGGTGAGTCATTCCAAAAACATTCCTTAAATAACGTGGCTGTATGTCATTCCTATAGATAAAGTTAAACTACAAGAAATTGGAGAATGGGACCATATAGCTAAGATATCAGCCATGAGCCCTATAATACCTTTCAGTTCTCTAAAATCATAGAAAAGGAATGAGGAACAGGGTGATAGAAAAGGAATTACATTTTGTAGCCGATTATTTAGCAATAGATTGTGAGCCACCTTCACTGATTTTTTTGTTTGTTTGTTTTTATTTTTGACTTGATTTTAGGTTCATTTGTTTTTTTATGTGTATGAATGTTTTGCCTATACATCATGTGGATGTCTGGTGTCCATGGAGGCCAGGATGTCAGACCCCTTGGACCTGGAATTACAGTTGTGAGCTACTATGTTGGTGCTTGGAGCTAAACCAAAACTGGTCCTCTGCAAAAGGAATAGATGCTCTTAACCTCTCACTCTTCTCCAAAACCAAACTGTGAGTGTTTATTATGTGTTTGTTCATCTTTCTATTTCAGAAGACTAATATTCAGTGATTTTTAGTAACAAGTCACCCAGATAAATAGATTTAAGCTTCACATGCTGGTTCTTATTATTCTTTCAGCCATACCTTGCACCTATTCTCTAGACCCACGAGAAAAGAATATGTTTTCCAGGTACCCTCCCATGGTAGGTGATGGTCTAGACTGAAACCAGAATTATATTTCAGATAATGGCCACAGGGTTTGCTGCACCCAAAGTAGTGATGCTTAGTGTTATAGCAAAATGGGGAGAAATTATTTGGAAGCTGTACAAAAGGTTGAGAAATAGTGTAGAAGAAACTGAAACCTTATTACCCTAAGACAGAAAGGTACTTCACCTTCTTGAGAACTGTACAGCAGATCCCATGCAGGATGCAGAAATGCAAGTGTGAGCTGAAGCAGAGTGACCAACAACATGACATTTACCCTAACAGATATCGTGTGGCCTAGATCATTAATGTAGGAAGCATAGACCTTAATTATAAGGTCAGAGGGAAGTCAATAGAGGTTATTGGAGATGGAGAATAATATAATATGAATAATTTATTTACATTTCATTCAGGTTTGTTATAAAATGTGGAATAAAAGACACTAAACATACAAGAGTGAAGGGACATTGATGATGGCTCAGTCTGTGTCACCTTGAGTGACCCAAATGACTCTCCTTATTTTGGATGTCTTATTTATCCATCAGGATGTTTGTGGATAAGGCAAATATTTGGATCAGTTGACTAAGTGAAGATTGTGTCATTCATCAGAATGGGTGACACATCTGCAGTCTTTACAGAACCCAAAGAGAATACAAGGCAGAAAAGGGCAAATTCCCTCTCTCTACCTGTCTCCAAGATATTGACATTGGTCTTTTATTGCCTTTATACAGGCATGGCTTGGAAAGCAAACCATCAGTATTCTTGGTTCTTATAGCTTTTGACTTAAACTGGAACTCTACATTGTCTTCTTCCAAATCCCTACTTGCCAACCATAGATCTGCAGATATTTCAACATACACACTGTATGCCAATTTCTAACTAGAAAAATATAGTTTTTGTTATATTTTCTAGGAAACATAAATATATAAGATCTAGGAAACATAAATATATAAAAAATGAACATATAGATACAAATATATTATCTTATTGCTCTGGAAAACCCCCACTAACACAGCATATAAATGACAGTTATTGAAGTTCTTAAGTACATTATTATTTGGGTTGAAGAACTAAAAGCAAGTTTATGTTTTATAATTGGAGGTGAGGGTAAGTAAAATGTTATTAATAATACCATAATTTACTTTTGTGTCATTACTTAGAATGACTTAGTGTGAAAAATGAAAAAGTCCGAGTCCATAATCTCTACTGGGGGCCAAGATGAGAGTAACAGCCTGAAGTTTGCTGTTAAATTAAGATTTCATGAGAATAATGAAGACAGGTAGATAGACAAGTGATAGATTATAGATTGATTGATTGATGATAGATAGATAGATAGATAGATAGATAGATAGATAGATAGATAGAATTATAGATAGATAATAGGTAGAGGAAAGATGACAAATAGGTGGATGGTAGATGATTTAGTAGATGGATACATGATAGCTAGCTAGCTAAATGATAAATTAGATAGATGATAGATAGATCGATAGATATACAGATAGACAAGTAGATAAGAAAGCAGATGATTGATAGATAAATAGATGTTAGAGAATAAATAGATGAGATAGATCATAGATCATAGATGATAGATAGGTAGATGATAGAAGAAGGATAATACAAGGATGAGAGGAAGAGATAGATGTTAGATTCATATACAAAATGATAAAAGATAGGCATATAACAGAGCAAATTAGTTAAATAGAAATATCAGATAGATAGGTAATAGATAGTGCTTGGAAATCAGAAGCATAATGACCTTAGATCATTTAGTAGAAAATATAAAAGAAAGGGCTAAGGTATGAGCCCTCAACATTGAAACTCAAACATGGAAAGCCTCAAAGAAGAAGCTATCATTCTAAAGATGTACATTATTCTGATTTAATCTATATTATCCAATACACATATGGCAGAAAGTATATTAAATTTATGTAACACCACATGTTAAATATTAACAGAAAAATATGGGAACTACTAAACACATATCACAAATGAAAAATGATCTATTTTGAAATAAATGTTCACTATGACATCATATGCAGACATGAATTTGAGGACACCAATACTCAAATAAAACAACTGATGAGGCTCCTGCATCAATTCAGGGAAGGTATAGAACTACACTCTCCAGCATCATGCTCTCCAAGGTATACCCTGTCTCTGGTCTCCATCAGTCTGCATTTAGATCTGTTTTTCCATGTGCTCTGCTAATGAGTCATTGTCCCCTGGAAAGTCATCTTTGGCATTCTTCTAAGTTTTGCCATTCTCACTATGGGACATTGATATGCTCCAACTCGATTACAACTTCAGATATGCAGAGGATAGAATCTTTGTTTAGCCTCAATATTCCCCTCCGCTCCTGGCTCACACTCAAGATTGCCTATTCCATAACAGCTGATGTATTTCAGATGGAATCTATCCACTCCCTCTCACTCTATTTCTAACATTCTCTTCATTTGTCAGTGGCATCCCTTACTACCCAGGCATCCACAGTAGAAATATAAGAATTGCCTATGAATTTTCAATTTCCTTTGCCTCCCACATACAATCTGAAATGAAGTTTTCCCAACCAAAACTTATCTCACAAATGTATCTTTTCTTTCCCCTTCCCATGACTGCTACAAATTTTTCATCACCTTTTTGCCTAGTTCTATAAAATTTTAAGTTCTATAAAAGCATGTAGAATGAAACTTCCAAAAGATAATACATCTACATTTCTCAAACATGTTCAACCTGTTTGTGCTATCTTTGTTTTCTCTGTCAATACAGAACTTTGCAAATATACTTTTAGGGATATTATTAGTATTGGACTTCTAGATTTCTCAGTACAAGTAAATATGTGCACTTCCAGTGATCATCTAAATCATATATATCAGCATATTACTTAGGATGAAACTGACATAGCACTGCTACAATATTCAATATGTTCATTGCTATGCTGGTTCAAAGTCTCATTATAAACTAGTGACACTAAGTTCACTGTTATGGCTGAGATAAAAACAAACATAGAAGACCTTACTATCAGAAGCTCAAATGTCATTTCGGAATGACATATAAACAAATGAAAGTTTCCCTCTTGTTTAAGCAGAGAGCTGTGGCATGGTTCATGTCACTTCCAGTGCAGACATGCCCCAGTCAAAAGAGTCTATGCTGTATAAGATTTCTCACTAAAAAAAAAAAAAAAAAAAAAAAAAAAAAAAAAAATCCTTTAATTAAAAATGTAAAGTGGCTTATACCCATATCTGAATTTTAATACTTCAATAATTCTGTTGTTAATTCATAAGTATGATTTGGTGATGTTATATATTCACAGCTAGCTTTCTATATACACAGAGTTTGCACAAAGTTTTATATGTAACACATGTAAAATATGATAGACTTAATTCAAGTGAACAATGTAAGACATAGGAGCTATTTTCTCATAAAAGTCATCCATATGCCTCAAGGCAAAATACCTTAGGATGACAAAGTGTCAAATTAATTTGCAATCCAGATTCCCTCATGGCCCCCAACTCAGTCACCTCAAATAGCCTTTTTAAATTGCCCTTGATTTCTCTATACCTTTGCTTTGCATATTAGGTGTGCCCTGTCTCTACAGCCTCTTATCTTCTACAATTACCACTTTATGTTTGAAATCCTTTAAATATATGAACTATTTTCTAGTTCTTCCTACTCTTTGTACTTTTGACATAAATCAGTTAAGTAAACTCATGTGTTCTTTTCATTCTTTACAGAGTATGCTATGCTTTCTTAGGATGCTAAAAATGAGAATATTGAGGCTTAGAAATGATACCTAACTTGCACAAAACTACATAGCTAGAAAGTTGCTGTGGTGGTTTGACAATGCTTGACCTAGGGAGGAGCACTATTAGGGGGTATGGCCTTGATGGAAGAAATGTGTCACTGTGGGAGTGGGCTTTGAGACCTTTCTCCTAGCTGCATGGAAGACAGTCTTCTATTTGCCTTCAGAACAAGATGTAGAACTCTCACCTCCTCCAGCACCATGCCTGCCTAGATGCTGCTATGCTTCCTTCCATGATGATAATGGACTGAACCTCTGAAATTGCAAGCCAGCCCCAAATAAATGTTGTCCTTTATAAGAGTGTCCATTGTATCACTTTACAGCAATGGAAATCTTAACTAAGTCAGTTGTATAGCAATAGTTCTTAACCTCTGGGTTGAGAGCCTTTTGGGGGGGTCTCATATCATATATCCTGCCTATTAGATATTTACAATATGATTAATAACAGCAAGTTATTTGTATAATGTAGTAGTGAAATAATTTATGGTTGGAGGTCACCATAGCATAAGGAAGGTAACATAATAGAAAAATAAATGCATATGTGGATGGGTGGATGGATGGATGGATGGATGGATGGATGGATGGATGACTAAATTAATGTATAGAAATATATTGTCACTTCAGGAAATAATACATTTTATATCAAAGACAAATGTCCTTCTTAATAATTCTCAGAAATTCTTTGAACTCCAAACTACTATAGCATCTTTATTGTCATCAGGAAAGCATAATAAATTGTATCTTATATTGCAACTTAGAAACATTTTAACACATATATCAATACAATCAAAAATCTACAATAGTTTAATCTATATATTTCTAGATTTCCATCAATTAAGAAACAGAAAAGAAAATAATTGGTGACTTACTTAAAACTTGAAGAATGTATCATTAAGATTTATATTATCTTCTGATAAAAGAAAAATATTTGATAGTACTTACTCTTATTTTTATTTATACTTATTTGCTTACTTACATACTTTGTGGCCTGGGGGTCATTGAACACAGAGTCTTACACATGCTTATCAAACCTCCTACTAAGCTAATTTAGCTAACCCTTCTGTCCCTTTTGAGACAAAATTTTACTGTGCTACTAAGGCTGTTCTCAATCTTTCAATCCTCTTACCTCAGTCTTTTAGGTGCTTTGGATTATGAGTATTTATCAACATTTGTGTCCTATATTTTGTATTGGTGCTTCCTCAAGTCAAATCTTATAGGGTATCCTACAACACAGGCTGAGATGCTAAGTGTAAAAGGCCCCTATTTCCAGCAATAACTCATGATTCTAGTTCGCAATTGACACCTTGGCTAATGACTTGGACTTTGGGTAACAGAACTGACAAAACAATGATCAGTTGCAAATCAGAGGGGAGAATGAGTGGACAGAGTTAGCCAGAACTGGGCTGACTCTATAATAGGCTGCAAACTGGCAGCTGGGAAGACTAGGCCTAAGTTTCTGTTTCCCATAACTGGAAAAGTCCAAAACAAGTCAATTCCAGGAAAAAAAAAATACCCTTCACAGGCAGCCAATCAGGAAGTCATCATATCACCTAGCCTGAGCCAATCAGGAGCTGTAAAAGCTGCCCACTACCTAACTTAAGCCATGTATAGTTAATCAGCAAAAGTTCCCCAAATCCCCCAGAGCCTAAACAAATCACAAAGGCACCTATAGCTCTGAAGATAGAATCAACCAAGGGAAAGAAAGGTAAAATCATCCACTCCTACACTAACAGTCTTTAAATTAACCCTGTAAAGTACACACCACTGTCTTCCATGCCAAAGTATGGTAGACCCCTACATGCAGTTCTCTGAAGAATAAACATTCTTTGCTATTGCCTACTAAAATAACAAAATAAAACAAAAATCTTACAGAGAACAATTAGCAATAATTTTTATATAAAACAAATACATAAAAGATGTGTGTTAAAAGCCAAAATGTAAAAGAATAAGCTAGGTCAGTATTAGTAAGGGATTCCACTGGGTTAATTGAAATTTTCTCCTCAGCCTCAAAAGCATAGATGATTAATTTTAAATGCAGATCAAATAAATATTGTTTATTTAATTGCGACCTTACAACTATTCAACAGTTTGCAACATTTTATGGTTTGGGCTTTGAATTTGTATTTGGCAGTTGAGAGATTATTTTCTTTGGGCCAAGATTGACATGTAAAAATTATGACTACTCACAAGGTTATAACATTCCTCTTCTATTTTACTCTATGCATAGCAGCAACTATATCTATTACCTGTGAGGTATAATATACTGCCATGGAAAAGACATATAACTTTTCCATTATTTAATGGAAAAGCCCTTTCTTAATATCTTATTTAGAAAATTTGCAATATAGAAAACAAATGGAAAGAGGAAAGAACAAAGGATGATGCAATTAAATTTCTCTAAGAATAGTCATATAATATATACCATGTATTATGCTAAAGGATATGCCAGTAACATTTTACTAACAAAAGAAAAATGTATTAATATATTACATTGTTCTCTATTTTGTTTTTACTTTAGGAAGTAATGCAATATATTTGGGAACAATCCTAACTAATCATTTTAAGTTTTCTAATGGATTATAAATTGACATGGTGGAATTTTACTGTGCATTTATTTTTAAATAAGAACTGTAACTAATTTTTTGATAGCAGTTGTTCCCAGTATGTTTTATTGTTTCATAAGTTGAAGAAGTGTTGTGGATAGCCCTGGGGCTGTTTGTATTCTGCTAATTCTGCCCTCCTGGGAGGAGCTTCAGACAAGGATTGAGTTATATACTCATGTGACTTCTTGTGACCCAATCCCCTAATGAATAAAGAAGCCAATCACTGGGCAAGGAAGAGGAACTTCCGAGTTGGAGGGAGGAAGAGAGGAAGAGGAGAGAGAGTGGGTCTTTTTGGAACAGGAACAGCAGATAGGTAAGATGTAGCTACTAGAGTCTCCTGTTATCATGGCAGATCCGAAAGGATTCACCACCAGAGGAATCAGATTTTGATAAAGCTTATAAGATTAGGTTTTAGTTGTTTCACCCAGAGATTGAGTTACTATCCTTTCTGAGCTAATTTTGTGTTGCATTTTCCTTCACATGGTAACTCATCTGGGTTCCAGAGAGAAAGGTACAGTGGCAAAGTGTGGGTTTGCCTGATGTGCACCACAGAGGCCATGGGGGTATTGAAGCTTGGAGCTGGCTTGGTAGTGACCCATCAGTGGGAACTGAGTCAGAGCTCCATGAGATAAAAGCAGGCCAGCCATTGCTCACCAGTGCATGGCTGGCCAGGCCTGCCAGGGCTGAGAGAAGCAGGGAATAGTGCTAGAACATGCTGTATTTTCCTTCTTTTTAAATATATCCCCCAACAAAGAAGTGAGCTCTCTAGCATCTTAATAAGAAAGCTTGCAGTTACTTAGCTGAAAAAGAAAAATACTGAATTGGAATATACCCAGGTGTCTACAATGGAAACATAGGAGGGTTACACAATTTGTAATTGATATGGTTAGTGTTGACTATCAACTTGAGAAAATCTAGTATAACTGGGACTGGATATCTGGGCCTGCCTGTGAGGGCTTATCTTGATTACGTTAATTGAAGTGGGAAGACCCACCCCCTGAGGGTGGCTCCATTCCCTGGGTGGGATCTTGAACTATATAAAACAGAGAAAGTAAACTGAGCTCTAGCCTGGATTCATTCTTTCTGCTTGATCCTGGATGTGATATGAGCAGCTGTCTCAAATTACTGCCACTCTAACTTTCCTACTATGATGCAGTGCACCTCTGAAGTGTGAACATTATCAATGGAATCACTTCTTTCTCACTGAATTTAGATATTCACATAAGGTATTCCTGACTTCCATATTATGCTCTACTGTGAATATCTCTCTTTAAATGATACACATGACACCACATAGTTAAAGGTGCACTTATCACGAGCAATCCATACTATTTTTATTTTAAGAGAGTTGCAAAAGATAACATCAGAATCCTTTTCTGATCCCAACTGATAAGTCTGATACAGTTTTCTCCTAGAAAATGCAGAGATATTCACTTAGAACTATTGGGAGAAAATCTAAAACAAAATAGAAAAAAAAGCAAATAAAAGTTTCAACATTAGAAAAGATATTGAGAAAAATTATTTATTTATTTTTATCTGTTTGAGGCCAAAGACTCTTAATGAATCTTGTAGAAAGTCTACATATATTATTAAACTTATTAGAGAAAAAAAATTATGGAATTATTTATTCCCTAAGCCCATTCAGCCAAAACTATTGTTTTCTGCATCCTGAAAAGATATTCATGTACACATTTGTTTCTAAGAGTATTCTTCCACTATCATTTGCCAGCCATTCTGTTCTGAGTCTTTCATTAGAGGATCTTTGGCACTGAGAGCTTATCCATATCCCCCAAGTGCTGGAAATTATTTTCAGATGAAGCCCAACTCTCCATTCCTGTGAGTTTGCATGTTGAGGAGCTTCCTTTCTGTTTTTAGGACACTATCAGATTCCCCATCTTGGATTAAACATAAATGTCCTGTCTTAGAAATGCAGATACCATGTGTCTCTCTACATGGATCATATATTTATCTTTTCTTGTTCCTAGGAAGCATCCCAATTCTCAAGTCCAGAAAAGACTACAGAGAGACTGAGACCCAAAGTTCATTGTGGATTATCTTCACAAACGATATTTTTCCTTTTAGGTACTTAAGTATTTTAACACTTAAGGCCACTTAATTCTAGTATAGTAAAAAGGAAATCCTGTAGATTTTGAAATAATACGTTTAGAAGTAGATGGTCTTCCTAACTAAGTTTTGAAGATGGATTTTCTGTCTTACCTTCCTTTGTATATCCATGTACCAAAACATTCCTGGCATCTAAGAGGCACAGGACAAATATAATTAAGTGGAACTTTGACTCATGTTTGTACCTGTTCCTTTAACTAAATCTTATTTTAATGAGGAAAAAGATAGGAAAGGTTTCAAGTGCAAATCAGAAAAATGGTGCTTCTGGGCAACATGATCTTTCCTCTCAAATCTACTTGTCTCTGTTGTAGTGAGTTGTTACTCCTACTGCATAGGGTAAGTTTGATATGGATATGTAGGTAATATATACAGCAAAAATAGAGAGCTTTTCCTCAAAGAAGTAAGGAGTATAACTGATATTGTGATATAGTTACACTTTCTTCACCTGTCATTAGATTTTTTTTTTTGTATTTTGTTTGTTTTTCTTTATTGAGGATTGAATCTTATACAGATGGGTCTTGTGTATGAGGTTGTATAATGGGTAAAGTTGTTTTACTTCAAGCCTGATACCTTGACTTCAACCTCTAGAATTTATATGTTAAAAGAAGAGAGCTAACTTCTGAAAGTTGTCTTCTGATATTCATACTCACACCATAGTGCATGCCTGTTCCCCAACACACACACACACACACACACACACACACACACACACACACACAATGTTAATGATAATAAATATATGTGCATATATGTAATAAAATGTGTAATGTAATGTTTCTTGAATATGAAGTAGATGTTTGTATATGGAACAGAAAGTTGTCTTTGTAACTCTTGTTCATTAATTCATTTCAGGGTGTTTTACATTCAAGCTAACTGCTAACTTGAAGAAGCTAAAATAGAGAAGAGATGAATTTCAACAAAGTTCTTGAGAAAGGGAGTTGGGAGTGTTTGAATAAATGTTGAGTGTCAGCAGAAGTATAACTGTGATCGTTTGTGGCTACAGTGATTAGTGGAGGTGATAGGCAAGGTATCTTGAAGAATAAATCAAAAGAGAAATAATAGATGATGAAAACAAAGATGGACAAACCTGACTTTCCCAAGAAGACATTTTAAGTCTGCCATATTGTTTGCAATTTTTGGCCTAAAACAAAACATTCAGTTACTTGTATTTTTTAATGAATTGTGTAAACAGGGACAAGCTGATTATGAGAAAGTTTCTACCAAGAACAGTCTCAGACTCCATAGTACTATTATGATCTTTAAACCCTGAAAACACTGTGTTAAATAATGAAGACCAAAAGAGACAACCTCCTTCTCTTCCCAGGAATAAAACCTTGTTCTTCAGTCCAGAGCAAATGTTTCCTCTGAATTACTTTCTGGGCTTTATAAGGTGTTGACAGAGTTTCAACTCTCACATTGTAAATGTGTCACCCTAATAATCCCTGTTTAATTATTGTTTATTATAAATGGATTCTCTCAGCGTTCCTGTGTGGTGCTTTTCATTTCTCTGCAAGTGAAATTTCTCTTGTGGAACTTGGCCCTACCTGCCAATGATAAGTTCCCAATCATGTACTGACCCAGAGACTACAGGAAAACTGCACCTGGAATGCTGATGGCAGCACCTTTGTTAAAGTCTAAAAGCATAAAAGCAAACAGCCCTTTAAAAATAATAGAAACCACTGAGAATTAATCATATATTCATGAGTTAGTATCATATTCATTCTCACCAAATACCCTCTCCCTAAAAGACTAATTATAATCAGCAGAATGAAAATAAATTTCCTGAGCTATATGACCTCACTCTGAACACACTATCAGTGCAAGCAAAGACATGAGCCAATCTATTTGTACTCTTGGTAGTTAAATATTTTAGAGGTCAGCTCTAAATAGAGCTGGTTTTATAAAAATCATTCCATATAATAAATACACTGACCTTAATAGAATGTCATAGACTAAAAGTCAGCCTAACATAATACACAAAAACTAGAGATAAAAATGAAGTATATTAAGATTATTTTTTGCCAAGATCAAATGCACCCAAATACTGTGAAATAAATATTTGTGATAAGCAGTGTTCACAGTAAGACAATGGGGCTATTCATTATCACCTGAAAAGGACATTACCACCAATAGAAGAAGCTGTGATTTTAAAACGTAGAGTAATTAATTTCAATCAGAGCTGGATTCAAGGTCAGGTGTGGAATGCCAGCCATTAGTTTTCCTTTGCTACCTTTGGCAGGCTTTTCTCATGGCTCATCCATAAATAATTAAAACCAAAGTATCTGCTGCATCAGCTTAACTATTGCAGTGGGACAGAAAGGCCAACATTTTATTTCATTTGGAACTTCTAATAGAAAGGACAACAATCTTCTTTATGTGCTATGAAATGAGTCCTACTTCCTGCACAAACAACAAAAAAAATTTCTTTTTAAGTGTTCAATATGTTCATTTCCATCTGGAATTTGTGGATCACTGGAACAAACTGAGAAAAATTATTGAGCAAAAGCCACATGCACATACAGCCAGTATGAAATAATTCACCTCTGAAGTAACTTCCAATTGACATCAGTGACTGACTAAGGTAATGCTTGTTGGGACACATGATGAAATATCAATTTAAAATTCAGTAATATGAATCACATGCACAAAACACAAAAAAAGTGTCCCCAAGAAGCTCTGGGGCTCCCCAACTTCAGGATGGCTTGTGACCATGGCAGTGTCTGGGGATTCCATAACACAGGAAGGAGAATGAATGGGGTTAAGGTGGTTTATGAATAGGTCAGAAAGTTTACTTGACAAAACTTTAATTTCTTAAGAGGAAATGATTTTTGTTTTCTTCATTTTTAACAAATGTATCATTTAATTTGCAACAGATGCACCTCAGAAACATATAAACATCCAAGTGAAAATATCCAGTTTCAACCTAAACCAATATATCTCATTTTTAAGTTTTCTTTTTTGGGTGGAGAAGAGGATAAGTTTTCATGTTTGAATATGCAGGACTCTAGATGATGACCATGATGCAGAACAAAAGTACATGCTTAGTCTAGACTTAAACAAAAGTGAAATGTGTACCTTTCTGACTTAAAGAGGAGTATAACCAACCATTATGGTAAAGCAGAAAAGCTGTAGGTTAAGTCATAATTTTGATTTAACACATGTGAATTTGGCCAAATGCACAAAGTATTCCCAATTGTAATTTATTGTAAATGTTAGGTTATATAAAGATCACTAAATGAATTTAATGAAATAAATGGGTAAGGTAAAAAGGACTATGTCATCCACTGGTTTCTATTGTTACTAGAACCAGGGTTTGAGAAGTAACCCCTTTGACTTCAGAAGTTGTGAGACTGAAAATTCAAGGGTGTACTGCTAGATACGCATACTAACAATGCCATCATTGCAGGATATACCTATTCACGTGGCTTTAGTAATATTCTTACTCTATATAAACAATTTATTAAGGGTTTACAGCAAAACTGAAATATCATCATAGTCATTGCCATTACCAATAACATCATCATCATCATCACTGTAATCTACAACCTTTACTACTAAAATAATATTTTAATATTAAAATAAGGGACAACAGTCATAGTAACATAGAAATATATACATGTATATGAGTGCATATATGATATTTATATGTACATATATGTATATATGATTATGCTGGAAACAAAACATTGGGGTATTAACCTCTATGAATAAACAAAGCAAAGGTCATAGTATGTAATATAACAGTGTGTAATTTTTGAAGAATTATTAGCATTTTCTTGCACCAGTTATGAACTACCCCCCCCAAATGAAATCAAGAACAGAAATGGACTGTCCACTGAAAAACTATATAAACAAACAAACAAACAAACAAACAGCTAGCACATTGTCCAAAAAACTGACAAAGATACAAATGAAATGAAGGATATTCCACCTGTATCTAGCCTTTTACTTGGTTAATAGCTCTCAAAGACATAAATTTTTCCTTAAAAGAATTTTTTAAAGGATTTAGCATTACTTAAGTTCAGCTATATAACTTGAGTTTACTGTAGTTCACTTTTTTTTAGATAAAACTTAAAGCATATAATCAAGAGAGTTTGTAGGAACATCTGGGAGAGGGAAGGCAAAGTCAGCTTATCCTCATGAGGCTTGTTGCCTTCTGAAGTGAGTCTGTAACAGCCCTAAGAAGCTATGTGTTACATGGCTTCCATCCTGGGAGTCCCTAGTGTAGGCAGATTTATAATGAAAGAGAATTATATAGTTTTACATGTTCCACTTTTAAACTCTAATGGAAAGTTTTTCTGTCACAAAGAATTTGCTACTGTACCTGGTTGTTCACACAGCCTTCTATCTCCTCAGTTTGAGTATGTCTTTCATTCACAACATGTTCATATTGTTCTTTTATGTGAATTATAGGCCATTAGCAACCAGGATGCTTTTATGGTTTGTATGAGAATTCCCCCCACCCATAAGACCATCTGTTTGAATGCTTAGTCCCCAGTTGGTTAACTATTTTGGAAGGATTAGGGAAGTGTGGCTTTTGTAGGGAAGGGTTGTCATGAGATGTCATTTTAAGCCCAGTTATCTTTTCCTTTACCTTTTCCTGCCTCATTATGTTCTTCTCTCAACATGTAAATTCTTAGCTACTACTTCAAAACCATGTCTGCCTGCATGCTTCCATGCTCCCCATTGCAATGGTCATGAACTCTAACCCTCTAGAAACATATGCACCCCAAATTAAATGCCTACTTTTATAAGTTTCTTTGTTCATGGTGTCATGTCACATACTTTAAAGACAGAAAGCAATGAGAACTTCACTCAGACTGGCTCTTTCTTTAGTTCATCAGAACATGTGGACTTAGTGTCTCAGAGGATAAGTTAGCATCTGCAGGTGTTGTGGTTCTTATCATTGAGAAAAAGTATATGTTACTCATATAAGATTCATCTAATAAGATATACCACCTCCTGAGCTTTATTTTTCTACTTTTTAGATCTTTCCCACAGAGATCTCAGATGTGTCCTCTCAAAAACAGGCAGATGGTTTTATGTCCGTCCAGTTTTTGATTACTTGAAACATAAGATACTAATATGTAACTGTCAGGATTTAAAATGTTTCTATACTTACATGTAAGGTTCATGAAGGAGCTCTTTGTTTTATTAATGTTTTAAGTAATCCTGGAAAGTAATCTCACAAGCATATGAAATAAGAACTCTAAGCTGTTTGATTGATTTTTTTTTTTTTTAACCACAGAGCTACTATACACTGAAAACTACCAATAACATTCATATTGCTGCATTTCCTTTTTCCTAACAGGCACTGGTGACAAAGTCTAGATTCAGAACCATGTGGATATGTGTTATCATCAGAATTCTGTGTTGTTAGAGATCTGTGTTTAGAAGTTCACCTGGAAGCTTGACACACATTCTCAGATGCAGACTTCTGCTATCCAGACTTCTAATCTAAATTAGAGAACTATAAGTCATTCTCATAGCTTAGAAACCAAATAAAAACTGCATCCTTTCTGTCAGAATTTCTTCTAATGTATGAAATTTGAAAGTAGAAGATAAGTCACCTGGAAAGTCCTCGCTGTGAGACACATTGACCCTTCATCCCTATAACAATGCAAAGAAAAAAATGTTTTTTTCCAGCATTGCTTTTATTTTAACACTTTTATTTTAATTTAGATTTTTTAAACATACAGTGAATCTCAAATACTGAGTAAACCTTTTATATTCTAAAAATCTAACCCTGAGTTGGAACTAACTGTTCTTTGAGATTATCATTAACAGTGTCTCATTGAGGTTCCAGATAGACATGAATTAGGGTAGAGTTAACCAATGTTGTCCAGTTCTCAGGTGTCAATCATACAGGAACTTACATACTGTCCTCTGTACCACAGAAGCTTCAGGCACAAGTATCTCTTATTTGAGATTTCTTATCTATAGAAATAGATGATGAGAATAGATATACATTAACACCTTCCAAATATACTTAAATAAAATATTATTAAAATGTGTAGAACATAAGTATATTAGGAGGAGTAGAAGCATATACTATGTGCAGGATTCAATCCTAGGAAAGCTGTAGGATACAAAAAGAAGATCAAGTTAAAGGACCATGAAGAAAAGGGTTGAGGAAAGAAAGGGGAGTATTTTGTAGCCTTTCTTCATGGGACG
>CM052719.1:614790-721217 GCA_028551405.1 Uromys caudimaculatus
CCGAAAATACAGATTCAGACTTCAGCCGGCACAGACGAACAAGAAACACACAGAATCTCACCTCCAAGTAGGTTTTCGGAGACGAGGGTGGTCGCAAATCCCGGAACGAGCCCCCAAATGAAAGACCCCCGAGCTGGGGAGACCCTTGCTCAAGTCTTGGGATGGCGCGACTTCACCTTCACTTCTTTCACCTTCATCACTCTGGGACACTCAACTCTGTCCTATTTTCACCAACTCTTTCATTCTAACAGCCAACTTTTGTTTTATTTTGTTGAAACCCACCTACAGCCTACTCCTTAAGACTTAAGTTTCTTAAAATCTATCACTGCTTTTTGCAAAATCTGTCAGATGTCAGACTCCAACTCTAGGTTTCGTAGCACCCCCTTTCCTACCCATCAGGCTAGAGGGACTGGAACTGACTGGCATCTTGACTTTACTCACATGCCCACTGTCAAACTTGCTAAGTACCTCCTGGTCTTGGTGGAAGCCTTCTGGAGGTGGGTGGAAGCATTCCCCACAACTAAAAAAAGGGCTACACAGTTTCTGATCTCCTCTGAGAAATCATACCCCGATTTGGTGTCTCAGCCTCCCTCTAGTCAGACAATGGTCTTGAATTAATTTTCCAAATTTCTCAAACTCTATCTAAAGCCTAGACATCCCCTTGCATTTTCATATTCCCTACCACCCCTAGTTTTCAGGACAAACTGTCACAGGAACTTCACCTTGACTGGGTAAAACTCTGGCTCTTTTTAGGTTACGAGCTCTCCCCAAGGGACCTCTCTTCATCTCACCTTTTAAACTCATGTATGGACTTCCTGTCCTAACTCCTGGTCTTTCACCTAAATGTTCTCCCCTCCCTGATCATCTACTTACCCCATTACTCTGCCACCTCTGCTCTCTTTTATGCAACTTTGCTGACCACTGTCTACCAAGGCCACACACTGTCTCCTGTCCACTGCCTGTCAACATTGGAGAACAAGTTCATCTATCCCTTCCAGATCATTGGCCCTCACCTCTCTCTCCTAAATGGCAGAGCCTTTTCAAGGTAATTCTTGTGACTCCTAAAGCTGCTAAACTTCAGGGACTCTCTCATTGGGTCCACCTGTCTAACCTCAAACCTTTCACCCCTCCACCTCAAAATGGCTCTTCTTCCTACACATTGACCCCAAGAGGACCCTGCTCTCTTAAGCACCAGAAGAAGACCACCTACCTTGTCTCCAGTCCCAGAAAAATGAGAACCCCACTGAATTGGACGAAGGCTTCTTATCCTCCCCCTGCTGTTTGTTTCCATACAGGGTAGCCCTTACATATGGAGATTCAAGGTTCAAGAAACTCCCACTGAGAACAGTTTTACAAGTAGCTGGATGCAGGAAACTGATCCAAATTGCTGTCATCCCTATATCAGTCATTCCATCTAAATATTATGATCTCTTTGTTTGCTTCCTCTTTGACCAGACTAAGGATGATTGTTTAAAAAAAAAAATGGCCAAATGAATATGGGGATTGAGCATATTGATCTTGCCAGATACGTATGTTATGATCACAGACCAAGGCACTTCTTCTATCAGCAACACAAGATCCTCTTCTTCTGTATACAAGACCCAGTTCCTTTTACAGAATTACCAGCCACTATCCATAGGGGAGCCTGATGCAAATGACTGCCAAGTGGATCCCATAATGAAAGTCAGTTACACCCTGAAATTGAAGATGCCCCTAGACAGCAGGAAGCAATTCAAGAGATCCGATGCTCCTATTCCCCTTTCACCATCGGCTTTTTCCACGTCCCCTTTTTTCTTCTCTTTATGATAAGAAAAAGGGAGGTATGTTAGCATCAGAAATAGTTTACAAGTCAGCTTCTGAATTCAGAGATGATGTCATCCCTAGGCGACAAGGACACTGCATCTGTTGCTATGGCAACCACCACACACTCCAGGTGGATGCCTCACTGTGAGGTGGTGCATGTCATTACTTGGTATCTACATCATGACATGAATAAAAGACAGAGACTCTGACCCTTTGTTCTCTTTCTTCTCTTCCTCGCTTCCCCCACCCCCATTCAATAAAATCCCTCTTCTTGTGGGAGTGTGCTGGCCTGGCGTGATCTGTTTGGAAAGGAGCCATCTTCCAACTAACACTGACACTGTTAAATGGTATGAATGATATTCTGTTTTTGTTTGCTGACAGAAGCCTAGTATAACTACCTTCTGAGAAGCTTCATCCAGCAGCTGATGGAAATAGATGCAGAGACCTATAGACAAACAATAAGCAGAGCTTGAGCTCGGGAATCCTCTAGAAGAGTGCAGGGTAGAAAGCTAGGGTGGTTGAGGACACCACAAGAAGGCCTACAGAGTAAACTAACCTAGATCCATGGAGTCTCACAGAGACTAAACCACCAACCAAAGAACATACATGGGCTGGACCTAGTCTTCTTATACATATGTAGCATCTGTGCAGTTTGTTCTTTATGTGGGTCCCCTAATAATTGGAATGGGGACTGTCTTTGACTCTGTTGCCTGCTTTTGGATCCCTTTCCCATAGCTGGGCTGCCTTGTCTGGCTTCAGTGGGGATGATATGGTTAGACCTACTGTGACTTGATGTACTATGGTGAGTGGGCACCCATGGGGTGGACCTTTCCCCCATGAGGAGAGAAGTAGGAGGAGGGAGTGAGTGTAAGCATGGGACTGGAAGGAGAGGAGGATGGGGACTGTGATCAGACTGTAGAGTGAATAAGTAAACAAATGGAGCAAAAAAAAAAAAAAAAAAAAAAAGAAGAAGCAGAGCAGGAAGGAAGATAGGTTGAAATATCTTCAGGAAACTATTGTGAAGAAAAGAGACTTAGCTGTATTGCTTGGCACTTCACCCTCTAGGGTAGCAGAGACCACTTATAGAGGAATGGGATCTGCACTTGGAGCTATACAGAATTTACTTCTTTTGGCAACTCTCCCTCTCCATGCACATATCCTTATTGTGACTTTATACTTAAGGAATCAATATATTGATTCTTTTTTGTTATAAGATCCATAATTCCAACCATTATCCTTTATGTTTGTGACTATATGAATGCTTCAAGTTTTAATACAGGTTTATTAAAATTTTGTAATATATACACATAATAGTGTAGTTACTGAAGAACACAACTCTATTTTAAACTTTTTTTAACTATAAAATTAAAAAAATAAAAATTTGAGGGTACTATTCTGGACCCAACTCTGTTGTCAATGCTGTCTACACATTGGCCTAGACTGCACTGTAACCTTACTTAAATTTTGGATAACAAATTATTGAGAGCTGAAGTTGGGAGGGGGATGGAGTAAGGGCACTGAGCAGAATTGGAGAGAGGTAGTGGGGGATAGATATGCTTAAAATACATTGTATAACTGTATGAAATTTAAAAAAATGTTTCTCTATTGAAGATGTTTGTAATTCCCAGAGTATTTCATATATATTCTTTCTGTTTTCTGGAGAAAGTAATTGCAAAATATATTGATTGAATACTTGCACAGTTTTACTTTAAAAATACTATGTGGTGTAAGATTTTTCTTAAAGGACTTTTACATTTACTTTGTGAGTGAATGTGTCCGGGCACATGTACCACTGTCCTTTTTAGAGATCAGAGGACAAATTGTATGAGTACTTTCTTTATACCATATGAGTCTTGAGTAACCAAAATCAGGTCCTCAGGTTTGTTAGCAAGCACTCTTAGCCACCAATCTACCTCTCTTGTTTATGATGTGAGATTTGAACACTATTTTTAACAAAATAATAAGAATGTAACTTTTAGATGTTACACGATAGATTTATTTATGCACAATATTTATTCATATGAAAATCTAAAAGTATTTTACTCTCCAAGGCACATTTAAAAGAAGTATCTAGACAAATTCTAGCAGTAAAGTAGGCTAAAAATCTGACAATGTGTTTAACTCTATTTAAAATTTAATCATTACCACAATAAAGACATCATTATGGAATGATAATCTGAATGGTAATTAACATTTCTATTTTGTTGCTTCAGGGTTAACAGGGTGGACCAGTTGCCTGTTCTTTCCTTTGCTTTGTGACAGTCCATTTCACTGCACTAAACATTCACAGCTAGATTGATTTGACTTTTGGCCTTTCTCTCTGAGCTGTATCTGAATACTCATGGTTAGAGTCAGGGGAATTAATGAGTCTATCTTTTTACCTCACATTCTGCTCCTCTCTTTAAATGATAATTATAGTGACAACATTCATGTTATTATGGCTTAAGCATTTCCATTAGAAAACCAGTCTTTCATCTGTTATAACAGTCTAAAAATTTAAATTGGAAAAAGATAAACAATAATGGAAATCTTAAGCTTAAAAACAGGGTGACTATGTGGTAGTGTAAGCTGTACAAGAGAAAAAAATCTGAAAATGCCATTCAAATGCTCATATGTAACCAGAGTTTTATGGTAAAAGCTCTAGACAGGGGAACCCAAGAAGGCTAGGCTCAGCCACCTATCTCAAAATCCAATGAAAAAGATGAGTAAACATGAAAACCAGAGAGATTTAATCAAGTGGTCACATTGGGAAGAGCTGATGAAGGGGCTCCAATTCAAGCTTCCCTGTAGTGACATGAACTTTAGGTTTAACTAAAGGAAGCATTAGGGCAAAGGCAAAAGGATGCATAATGAGAACCAAGCTTGAAGAGTCATGCCTGTCATTGTTGCACTGGGAAGGATAAGATAGGGTGTTCCCTGAAAGTCTCAGGCCTGATGGGTTTGGTGAATTCCAGACTAGCTGCAGACTGAGATTTGTGTTTAAGGTAGAACAAACAACCAGGCAGCATACACTGGCTGGTCCAAGGTCCCAGAACATATATAGCAGAGACTGCTGATCTGGCCTCAGTGGGAGATGTGCCTAATCCTCCAGAGACTTGAGGTCCCAAGGAAGGAGATATCCTAAGCTGGGGGGTGGGGGGAGAGGGAGCATCCTCTCTTGAAGCAAAGGGGAGGGGGAATGGAATGAAGAGCTGTGTGGGGGAAACAGGAGAGGAGGCAATGGCTGGAATGTAAATAAAATAATTTTATAAAGGTAGAATAAAACCAAACTAAAACCAAAACCAAAACCAAAACCAAAACCAAAAAGAAAAATACGCATAGTTAAGCAGTCCTTAAATGTCTAGTTGATAACTGTCTTGACTCTGGTTCTACAAGATAATCATTAGAGATCCTTAAGAGACAAACAAGTCCTCATAAAATGACTACTTCTGAGTCATCCTGCAGTCTCATTCTCATAGATGATTTTTCTCATCTGTGAAGTGGTCTGTTCTGTGGGATCCTGATGTTTATGAAATCTAAGGTGATTGGACTTAGAAAAATCACTTATCTATATGCCATCAATGTAAATGGGGCATTAGGTAGATCAGGAATCACCAGCTGGTACCAT
Source organism: Uromys caudimaculatus (assembly GCA_028551405.1). NCBI lineage: Eukaryota > Metazoa > Chordata > Mammalia > Rodentia > Muridae > Uromys > Uromys caudimaculatus. Next base: position 620,201 of record CM052719.1, read on the forward strand.
TCTTAAGTGCAAAAGTAAGGAGTGAGGCAAAATAAAGAGGGCAACGAAAACAATGATAGGGCTGGAGATAGCTCAGTTGTTATGAGTGTTTGCTGTTTGCAGAATACCAAAGTTCATTTCCCAGTAACCACAAGGCAGCTAATAACCACCTTAAACTCCAAGTCTATTGGATCTGATATTTTCTTCTGGACTCCTCAACATCCACAAACAAGTGTACACACACACACACACACACACACACACACACACACACACACCCCTAACTCATACCCATGCACATGTGGATAGTACTAACTTTATGTAATAGGTTATAAAAAAAGACATCAAGTCAGGAGGGGACATATTGTAGGAATATGGAGACAGATGGAGTAAACAATGTGTAGACATAATCACCTTTAATTCTATGTGTATATGAAACAATAAAAAAATTAAAAATAAGAATACAGCAGTTTGACTCAGTATTGGCTAATGAATGTACAATTGACTACCGATAAAATTAAATAATTAAAAATGTCAGATAAAACTTTTTATAAATTTAGGCAGTTTGCTAGGCTTTCATCATTATTTTAGTTATCATAGAAGGCAGTGGTTCTCAATCTGTCTAATGCTGAGACTCTTTAATACAGTTTTTCATGTTGTAGTAACTCCCAACCATGGGATTACTTTGTTGCTATGTTATAACTATAATTACTACTGTTAAGAATCTTAATATAACTATCTGTGTTTTCTGATAGACTTAAACAACCCCTGTGAAATGGTTGTTTGACCCCCAAGGATTTGTGACCCACAGATTGAAGCCCACTAATGTAAGCCCGAAGAAGAGTTAATGCTTTTTAGTAATAGAAGTTTTCATGTATCCACCATATATCATTTTTTTCAAAATCTTCATGAGATTAAACCAGTAAAGAAGTTTAAGAATGAAAATACCTTTATGATAATATAGAGGTCAAATTATGGATGTTTACAAATATTAGTTGACATTTCAAATGGCTAGCAAAGCTTAAAAGACAATTTCTATAAGGTATTGACTACTGAATTTGACAAGTGAGATCAGAGTATAAGCTTCCCCTATGCTCCACTCCTATGCTTGTTACCATGGTATAAGATTCCTCATTGGGGCTGGGAATCTGACAAGATTTGCCTAAACTGTTAGAGTTAATGAGATGTATTTATTTAAAGATTAATTCTTCTAACATGACAAGTGGTCTAGCAAATACAGTGTTGTCTACATTTTAGAGCATAATTTCTGAACTTCTGTTTTTTATTTATGTGAGTCATGATGCCAGGTGCTCCAAATTTCTATACCACAGTAATAGTAAACACACAATTTTAAGTATATATTGTTAATATGGATGATTTAATTATGATATACATGTGATTGTAAAGATACATCTAGAATAATACTTTGCGTAGTTCACATTGCCTCAAATATAGTGTTTTATAATTTTATTCACCCAACTTTTGAGTGTATTTATTGGATTCCCTACTGTAAATGTAAATAAGTTTCCATTTGTTTTGCAACTAGAAATAGCTCAGCTGAGAACAAAGACCATAATCCCATGGGCAGGTGAATGAAGAAATAGTTTATGGCATAGTGAACTATGCAAAGGTCCTTGGGAAATCTCCAAACTGTCTTTTCTGGACAAAAGCTATGCTAAGAGTAAACACCTGAGTGCCCAGAGCAAAATGCTCTCTGCTCTCTGAAATACCTTGGGCTGAAAGTCCAAGGGTAGCCAGGGAAAGAAGATGAAAATTGAGACTCTTCAAATTTCTGAGATCCTGAAGACAGGACTGTGTCTCAGTTTTCTTCATAGTCTCACTTGGGAATTCTTCTAACATCTGCTAGCTGCCTGAGGAATGTTTCTGGAATAAATGAATAAATAAATGTGTGTCTCTCCAAACACATTGTCTCATTTATTTTGAAAATAGATTTTCTTGAATTTTTATTGCAATGAATATTGCTGAGCTTCTAGAAGACTGATTGACATATTCAAGAGTACCTCTCTGACATCAGTTGGGTATCACTGAATTGTCAGTATCTTAGGTGCACATTAAGTCACCAGGGATCAGCAATGCAGTTGAATATAACTCTTTGAGGACACCAGGTGTTGAAGAAAAATGCCAGGTAACAGCTAATATTGTATGCATATAAGTCCTGAGGATAAGCACTCTTCAGGCTGAGTGAAGAAGCATATTGGAAGAGATTCTGTATATAAATCCATCAATCACTTAGATCTTACTCAGATGCAGAATCTATAGATCAGGTAGGCAGTGGAATCTACATTTGACTTTGCATTTCTAATTATCTGTATGTATTTGTTTGAGTGTATGCTCAGTTTTCTAGTAGTGACGATTAACAATAAAAGAACAAAGTGAGGTGTTAAGACAAGACTTAGGTAACACACAAGCAGAGGCCACATGGGGATCTTCATCTCTTTTTATTAGTCTAAGACTGTGAGGTTGTGAGATGTCATAGGATTTGCCCAGGTTTACAAAACTGAGATCTGAACACAGACCTTCTGACTCAGAGATTACTGGTCTTTCCTCTTCTCCCTGCATAGAGCACTTACTAGATAACTAAGCCATAAAACAATCCCAAGCACCAGGGAGAAACCTCACCTACAAATGCATTTTTCTTCTGGCCTCTAATAAAACACAGGCAGAAAAAGAAAGGAATAAAAGCTAGTTTCTCTTATGCAAGCATCTCATCTGGGATAAAACCCTCCTTGCTGGCAACTCCTTAATCACCTTATCTCTCCCCTTCCCCTATGATTCCAAGTAACAGAGCAACTACAACGGTGTTTCTATCTGTACCACAGATAGCTAAAGCTCAATTAGCATTTTTAGATTTGTCTTAGAGAAGGGAACACAGCATACAAATAAAGTTATCTGATGCCACTGTGTGGCATGCAAAATTTTGAAGAATACCAAAATGTTATCTTCTCTCCTTATCATGCCAAACAGATCCTTAAATATGACCACTTATGAGTTTGTGCTAGTGAAAAAATAAAGGCATAAACTGAGGAGGGCAGGAGACAGTAAACATTATTCATGAAAGTCTTGCTTTATTAGGTAGCCTACAAGTAAAGTTAAACAAAACTAAGCATGGAAAAACATCATGGCTCACATTATCAGCTTATAATCAACTTTAGGAAATAAGCATAATCTGATATATATTGAGTTATAGTTACCAAGAGAGGTGTGAAAGAAACAGAATGCCACCCCTACCTACCCAGTGCCACCAATTAGGTAGGGCAGCAGATGAACACTGTCCGATGGAATATATAGTGGTATAGAACAGAAACAATGACAGAGAAGAAGAAGAAGCTTGAGATCTTGAGATCCTGAGATATTTAGAAGTTGAAGAAAATAATTTTGAAAGGTTTAATGGTGTTTTTGAACACCAGAAAGTTCCATAATTTAGGAAGACAAATGATATTTACTGAGTGCTGGGCTAGCTACATTACACACACAGAAAAATTAAACCAAAGTTGTCTGCATATGCCTTTAAGTAACTTATGTATGAATACAAAGTATATGTACTTTGAATCTAGCTTTGAATCTAATTGTTTGATGTTTGGAAATATAAATGTGTTAAATAATTGTGTATATATTTTTAAATCACTTGTTATGTAGTACCGGGAGGCATTCATGAACCCCGAAAGACTGACTAATCTTTTATATGTATGCATGTACACACACACACACACACACACACACACACACACACATTTGTGTGCATTTGAATGTTATATTGTACTATAGACCACAACTGAAACATATATCTTTATCTGTCACTCCTCTGTTTCTTCTCCTTCTCAGCACCTGAAATTCTCCATTCTATTCTTTGTTTCTATGAATTTGACCCTTTTACATTCCACGTTTAAGTGAGATCATGTGGTATTTTCTTTCTGTGCTTGAATTATTTTACATGATATACTGTCTTCCAGGTTTATCTCTACTGATTCCATGTCTATTTATTTTGTTACTGTGAGACGAACGTTTTTGGGTTCAGACTCCATGTTAGAGAACCTGACCTAAGTTTAAACCCAAATAAACTAACAGGACGGTACTTAGCACCAGTTTCCACACACACACCCCCCCCCCCCCCAACAAGACCTGTGTCTAGCACCAGTCTCCAGGTTATTCCCCCAACATGTCCAGGTTACAAGCCCACCCCTGCCTACCAACCACCAATCATGAGGAAAGCAGAAGTTAAGTTTATGGTTGGCTCCCAGCACCAGCCAATTATGCACACAGCCACAGTAGCAACCCCCCCCCCCCCCGGCCCTGCTCCTCCCCCCCAGTTAGATGCTTGCCAGGCTGCTAAAACACTCACTCATCACTTGCCATTTTTAGTAAAACTCTGTCCTGTTAAGTGTTGGGGGCTTTTCTCCACCAGAACCATCCTGTAGTCCTGTGGGTTGGCAGTGAGTTAAACAGATGCTTGAGCTTGTAAATAAAGACCCTTGTGTGCTTGCATCAGATCAGCTCCTGACTGGTCGGTCTTTCTGGGTTCACAAACCGTTTCTGGTACTATATTACAAATGATTAAAAAGTATAAACACAGCTATATTAACACATTTGTATTTCCAAACATCAACCAATTAGATTCAAAGATAGAAATTCTAAACTATTATCAGTGTGATCCTGAATATGCTCAGCACTTGCTCTGAAGTGAACAGTGCTTTTGGTAGCCATTTCTTAAATAGAAGACATTACGGCAAGTAATTAACTCCTTGCCATTAAGACTCTGAATACATAGAATGGAGTTATTGGTGCTGTTTCAAGTTTCCTCCATGAGAGCTCTGTGCTTGTTTCCTTTGTGTCTGGATCATTTCTTAGACTTTGCATCACTATGTATACACAGCACTGATGTAACCCTTTTCCTAAGCAGATGGATTATCAATGAAGAATTTTTCATGGAGGCCACCCAATGACATATGCCTAAATGACGGAGGTTTGCATATTAATTCTCTTTTGGAGCCTTTGGGTCTCAGATAATTATTTTGCTAATTTAGAATGTTCAGAGCTGTGTGTGTGTATGTGTGTGTGTGTGTGATGTATGTGTTGAGTACAGGCATTGAAAGACCCGAGCCCATTATAGGGAAGTTAGACCCCCCCTTAGCAAATTAAAGCCAGAGATAACATAGCCATATTCCACCGCCTAATGGCTAACATACATCCTTGTGTCCCGGGAAAATAGTTAACAGCAAGGTTGATATCGCAACAATCCATATCTTTGTCCCAGGAAATAGCTAATCTACACCTTTTGTCTCAGGGAATAGCTGACTGCAGGAATGAATGGCTAATCGACACCTTTTGTCTCAGGAAAAGGCTAATCGCGGGAGTGATGAACTTAAGACATTCTATACCTTCCCATGACACAGAATTTCCTTGCTTCATGGCTTTTTCTTTAAATACTCCTGACTTCAGCTGCTCAGGGTCGAACTCCTCTGCCTCTGCGTAGGTCACGAGCTCGGCCCCAGTGCACTGGTCGTCCCCCCCCAGGAAACCTCATGTGATTGCAGCAAGGACAGTCTTTCATGAGTTTTTGGGTGGTCGCGCCGTCCCGAGACTTGAGTGAGGGTCTCTCCAGCTCGGAGGTCTTTCAGCATGTGTATACCACAACATTTCTCTGGAGGTCAGAGAGTAATTTTTGGGAACATCTTGCTGAAGCATAGTCTCTGGTCTCTGATTGCTATAAACTCGATTTTTTTTTTTTTTTTTCTGTAGGAATTCTGAGATTGCAGATGCATGACACTACATCTGGCTTCTTACATGGGTTTCTGGTATTAAACTCAGGTTGTCAGGACTTTCTACTCCTATCTACCATATTCTACACCATCTTGATGTAACATCACCTCTACCTACTATCTTGAATTTGTTTATTAACATTGCTGAGACTCCAATCTCCAGTTTCTCTGAATTCTCAATACCAATAATCAAGAAGTCACAGAAGTGGTATTGCTTAGCACAACCTTATTCAAAGAAAGGGATCCTTTGAGCATCACTAAAATATGAGCTCATTGAAAGGCTGGTATATATATATGGACTTGAATTATATGAAGTTTTCTAATTTCTCAAGCTGGGAAGTTCAAGAAGTTTCTTGTATGGAATAAACACTTCATCTTTGCCATTGGATCAGACAAGCTGGTCAGAGGTTTATTTCAGGGCTTGTGCAATGTAAAGAAAATAAAAAGGGTATTCCCAATGTAGTGCTGTGTAACCTCTCAACTCTGAATTTTTTTCTGAAGAGGGTAGAGACACAGTAGTTACTTGTAGTGCCAAAATTGTGTGCAAAAGTGGTGTTCAGATGGTGCAAACTATAGAAATATTTTAAAGGTGTACTACACAACTTTGGGGATACTCTACATCTCGAATTTTAGAATCCGCTATAACATTGTAAAATGAAATTTTTTTCTTATTCCTTAAAACATTGCTGTAGCATGATGCAGAAAATCACTGAAAGGATTACCACTGCTGAGCAGACTCAGGCTCATGTCTTCTGTAAGATCCTGTGAAGTTTCTGCTCTTATTTTGGGGGGAAATTGGAAAATAATCATGATTTTAGAAGCAAGAAAAATAACAGCGTGTCCTGACCATGATTGTTCTACCACACTGCAGTTCTTATTTGATAAGGGTTATAATATCTGGTTTTAAATGTCAGCCGGAACTCAAGAAGATCATGGTTCCTGTCATCAGACTTTGCATGGTGGTGATGAATTTTCACTTTCCTGTCATGGTAATGAGGTTTTTTGCCACTACAAGGCTCAGGACAATTAGATTTACAAACCACAGTTCATCAATTGATTGGAGGTGTTTTCCCTTGGAAAACAAAAACTGTCATGCGCATACTAAGGAGTGAGGGAAAATCGATTTACAACTGCTATGCAGTCTAGTAAGATTTCAAATGTGACTGTGGGGTGCAAATCCTTCTGCACTTCCATATAAATAAATTACATTTGTAAAAAATGCCATACCAAAGATGCCAATACTAATAAGAATTTGTAAACTGAAAATTAATTTTAAAATACTTAGGAAGGGAAGGGACAAACCTTTTTCCTAATTGCTGAAAAAATAAAATCTCGAAACTATCTTATCCAGTCTTACTCTTATGGAAGTCATTTATGGTTTCATTATACTTGGAAATTCTTTATACAAAATATTTCTTAACATCTATAAATGAATGACTTGATGGAAAACATGACCGAAATTCATTTAGGAATCTGCTAGTAATATAATAATCTTCCATTTCTCATTTTGAGAACATCATTCTATATCTATATTGTTTTCATTTCTTAGATTTGATGTTGGCACAGTTCTAACCCTTTGGGAAGTCTTTTCAGGTCTGATTTTCTTCTGAAGCAACACTGTTAGGTTCTTAGTGAAGATCTACTCTTTCTCTTCAATAACCATTGTCTTTATCCCTCTCAATGAGGTATCCTCATCAGAATTGCAGCAACATAGAGTTCTTTCAGCAGTGTTTCACACCTGTGCCCAGATGCCTTAGGGTCTAAGTCATGCACTCTGTGGAAGTATCACTAAAAAAGTTGAAACAGGTTTTATCGGATGCTCTTTTCCTTTGTTTTGATTCTGAATGGTTTTTTTTTAATTTGGAAGACTGTTTACTCATTCTTCCCACCACAGGGTTCTGTGCCACAAGAAGGCTACACATTGGTTGATTAATTGATTGATTGATTGATTGATTGATTGATTGATTGATTGATTTGTATGTGGTGTGTGTGTATGTGTGTAATGGGTATGTCCATGTATGTGTTTGTGTGAGAGTTCAGGTAAGTATGTGTCAAGGCACTTGAGTTGAAGTCAGAGGTCTGACTCCAGTCACTATCTTTGCTTTCTACCTTCTTAGAGATACAGGAATAGTTGCGTTCTTATTGCTGGATATACCAGATTAGCTGGCTCAAAAGCTTCCAAAAAGAGTTCTACTATGTTTGACTTTGTCTATATTTTGGGGATTCAAATTCAGATCCTCATACTTGCTCAGAAATTCTGTACATTTAAGTATACCTGGTGAAACATGCAAGAAATATTGATACTTTATAGACATGTTACCCTCATTGATTAAGGTCATTCTTCATGTCTGCCACCCATTATTTCTATGCCCCAATAAAGTCAATTTAAAACTCATTCTTTCCATGATAGCTTCTTGATAAAATTGTTCCCCTTCCAGATTCAGTAACTTTTTCTCTGGAATTTTCTTTAGAGCCAATTTATGAGTCATTCAAGGAAACAAGTCTCATTACTTTGTAATCACACCTCATTTCAACCCCAAATAGAATTACATAGCTTACGCACTCATTTAATTCACTAGATTTGGCTCTAAAAGACTTCATTATTTCTGAACACAGAAGCAATATTCTGAAGATGGAGACTCATCAGCACTGACTATGTGGAATGACTGTTGTAGGCTCTGAAGATGCTTTTACATTCAGGGTAGCCAAGTATGGGCCTTGACACACCACTCACATTACTCTTGTTAAAGGCACCGATGGACACTCTCTGGCTATATATAAGAGTAACTCTGTTCCCCTTACTTCTGATTCAACTAAGAGGGTATAAAACAATTTGTCAGCTTTTCCCCTTTTGGAATATTTTCTTCATTTGGTTGTACAGTCTCCTTTCTTTGATTTACTTGTATCTTTATTCATTTGTTCTGTCTCATCCTACTACCTTTCATAGCCAAAAAGACAAGAAGTTATTCAGGATTATCTTTTGTTCTGTAACAAAAGGGTTGTTTGCTTATTTTATTGAGTGTTTTATGTAAGTTTTGGTTTATCATACAGTGTAAATACTGATTTCTTTCCACGTGCAGAGTCAAAACTGAATTTGAATTCGAGATTCCATCTCAGGATTTTTCATTTTCTCCTTGACTATCATCAATGAAGTCTGACAAATTCAGTAACTTCAAAATGAACTCTTGGATCTACCCTGTTCCACCAGACACACCTGTAGTTTTCCTTGCCCACAGAGATGGCAGTCCATCATTACAAATGTCTTGGTCTATAGGCTTTATTCTTTTTCTCCCACATGTTTTGGTCAGTGGGGTCTTAAATACCTTTCTTCTCCCTCTTTTAATATGTCAGGAAGTCTGTCTTCATAAATTTTTCAGAATATGGATCCCTTCTTAATACTTTAACTTCTACTATCACAGCCTACCCAGATCTCCCTTTCTTTTGGAATATTCTAACAATTTCATGACCTTCACAACTTTACTGTTAGTTCCTAGTGGTAGGTTGCTGTTGCAGTATTCAGAACATTATCTTTAAGAATCTCTTTCGATAATATTCCTCCTCTTCTGCTTTACTCTACTTTGTATTGCTATGAGAAGAGAATGGTGCTAAAGTCCGAGGGACTGTGGCATTAATAGTAATGGAGCAGAAAGGCAGTTACCCTTACATGGAAGACATCAAAACATGAGGTAGCCTTGTATTATAAAAGGGGTTAGAAGATGGTTAAGAGCACTAGCTCCTCTTTCAAGAAACCTAGGTTTGTTTCATGTAAAAGTAATTGTCATCCTAGAGTCTTACTGAGTATGCTTACCCTTTTTAGTTCTTTCTGAACTCTGACTGGCTGGTTTAATTCAACCAAACTCCTCTCCAAGGTGCTTGAGTGAAAATGCCAAACTGGCTTCACTCAGCTTCTCAATTAATTGCTCTTCTAGGCCTCAAATTACCTCTGGCATTCTTTTCTAACCTTCTGGCTTGTTCTCATTCTCTGACTTATTCTGTCTTCAGCAACCTGTCTCTATAAAACTTTTCCGATAAAACTATTCTCTCTCTCTCTCTCTCTCTCTCTCTCTCTCTCTCTCTCTCTCTCTCTGCTGCTCTCCTAAATCATTCTTTTTTTCTGTCCTCAGGAGATATGAGTGTATCCTATCTCTATCTCATTCTATCAAATCTTTGATTTTTTCATTTTGTCTGTGCCTAAATGAGATATCACTTTGAAACAACTCTTTCTTCTACAAACTAACCTTATCTACACTGTGTGAGATGAAAGGTGTGTACATTCTTGTCTGTGCTTCACTCATAGAGATTAAAGGTATGTCTGCATTCTAGCCAGATCACATAGACCTCAAAAGACTTTTGATGTGATCCCTTGCCAAAGCCATTGTGCTGTTGGATTAAAATTCCTCTACAGATTCCAAGAATCCACATGGCGACTAAAAACTGTTACTTTAGTTTCAGAAAGTGAGATATATTTTGTAGCCTCCCAGGTCACCACACCCACAAATGGTGCACAGACATATATGCAATATATGTAGGCAAAACACCAGCATATATTAAATATTTCAAAACCTATCCAAGAATTAACTTTCCTTTGCAAGTCCAAAGTCACTGTATGAGACTAGCCTGAATCTACTCATGAAAGAGTCCTTGCTTTTCACTAAGTATTTCTTAAAGATCCTACACTCAGCATTGCACCTATGAAAAAGTAGATGCCAGCACATGAAACTTGGCTCACACTCAAGTCATATCATATTCTCAAACTGTTTTCTTCTTCAGAATAAATCCAAATGTTTTTACAATGTTTACCGGGGATCTACCTATCTAACTCTCCTTTATCCTACCTATGCCATTTTTATAACTACCAATTATCTTCTGTATGTTGTGGCACAGGCCTTCACAATGCTTATAAAATATTCCAAGAGTGAAATTGATTTTATTCTTTCACCAACTCTCTTAGCCTCACATACTGTTTTAGAACAGCTATCTATCCAGCTATGTCCCACAGATTCTCCAGAACGAATACAGAAGATGTGGTTCATTTATAAAATAGAATACTCTTCAGCTATTAAAAACAAGGATATCATGATTTTTGCAGGCAAATGGATGGAACTAGAAAATATTATCCTGAGTGAGATTACTCACACCCAAAAAGACATGCATGGTATATATTCACTGATAAGTGATATACCCCATAGACTCTAAGAAGTTAAACAAGAAAGAAGGCTAAGTGAGGATGCTTAAATCTCACTTAGAAGGGGGAACAAAATAATCAAGGGAGGCAGCAGGGGGGAGGGAACTGGATGGAAGAGGGGTGGGGGAGTGGAAAGTAGGGCAGGATTAGGTATGTGAGAAGACAGGAGAGAGGCCCAGAGGGCCAGGAAAATGAATGGAAATATGCAGCTGCCTGGGGTGGGCAGTGGGAGTAACCTCTAGAAAGTCCCAGAGGCGTTGGCTGGGGGAGGCTCTGAGGACTCATGAAGGTGATCTTAACCAAAATGAACAACACTGCAGCTATGGAACCTGAAGAGACCACCTCTAGTAGTTAGACAGGACTCCCAGTGAAAGGATGGGGACACTAACCCATCTACAAAACTTTTGACCCCAAATTGCTCCTTTCTAAGAGAAATGCAGTGACAAAAATGGAGCTGAGAATGAAGGAATGGCTGACCAGTGACCAGCCAAACGTGGTCCATCCCATGGAACAGTACCAATCCCCAACACTATTACCATCTATGTTGTGCTTGCAGACAGGAGATTCTGAGAGGTTCTACCAGCATCTGGTTGAGACAGATGCAGATATCCACAACGAAGCATTGGCCTAAGGTCAGGGTCCCCTTCAGAAACATTAGGGGAAGGATTGAAGAAACTGAAGGGGATGGCAACCCCATAGGAAGACCAACAATATCAACTAACCTGGACCCCTGGGAGCTTCCAGAGACTGAGTCACCAACCAAAGAGGATACACGGGCTGGTCCAAGATACCCTGACACATATATAGCAAAGGGCTGCTTTGTCTGGTCTTAGTGGGAGAGGATGTGTCTATTCCTATAGAGACTTGATGTCCTAGGGTTGGGAGATAGCTAAGGGGAGCACCTTCTCAGAGCAAACAGAAGGGGGGATGTGGGGAAGAACTCTGCAGAGGGGAACTCAGTGGGTAAAACATTTGGGATGTAAGTAAATAAAAATAATTAATAAAAAAAAGAAAACTGCAGCCACTGTTCAGAACAGCTCTGTTCTGCCTATACTTCCAAAGCTAATCATTTATTCACTGATTTTGTTGTATTGATTGTCGTATTATGAATAATCTCAACATTTTACAATTTTTAACAGTTTCACTTAATTAAGTTTCATTATTTTATTATTTATTTATTTAATTTCCATCAATAAGAAATGAAATGAAGGAAGAAATTGATTTATTGTTATTATTTTCCCTAATAATCCATCCTAAAGGTTTAGTAAATATTTTAAAAAGTTGAAACTTCTCTGAATATATTGACTAGCAGTAAATAAATAATTTTTTTCTCATCCTTCTGTGTCTTTGTTACTTAATCCTATCTACAGTCCTTCATACACATTTAGGGAAAATCACTTTATATCACTTAGGTGGAGCCTTCCAAAAGACTCTCCATATATTTACATATGTTTGCAGATGTATACAGCCATAAACACACATCCATGGACTTCACATTTGATAAGTATGGTGCATAATATGGTAGAATACATTTATGACTCGCTATTTTAATATATCACATTCTTCAAAATGATTATATAATTTTATAGAAGTCATATGTTACCACTTATTGATTACTCCACTATTGAGAAACATTGGAATTATCTCCAGATTTTAAAATTTAAATCCAAGGTAAAAATGATTCTTGTGGACAAATATACCAGTGTTTCTTCAGAGTAGTTTTTGAGAAGCAGAATTGTTGAATCATAGGGAGCCTGCATTTTACTTTTGATCATTGCTGTAAATTTGGCTGCCAGTTTATGCTCCCAAACACTAAGATCTGATATAATCCATTTAAAACTTTACCTAACCTAATTTTTGTCTTGTAATTTCTGGCTTCTTATTTTTTTTTATTCTTTGCTATTACATGAGTTTTTAGTATTTCTTTTCTATATACCTATTAGTAACTATATACTATTTTCCTCTACAATTTACCATCTTTCTTATTCTTTTATGCTTTTGTTGTTTGGTTAACTACCTTTAAGACAGAGAATCATCTGGACTAAGTAGAGAGTGGAGAGAAAGAAGGAAATTAGTGCTTTCTCCAGCATCCCAGGTACCCAGTTTTGAGAAATAGAAAAAAGCCCCCTAACCAACTAGGCTAAAGATAATTAGTTTTGATTTTGTACTACAAGTCACGAGGCACATTGATTTTGGTTAGGTGTTTTCTGTACTGATGTCTAACTTGGTTCCAGGAGAAAGTTTAATTTGGGGTGGTGTCAACGAGGAAAGGTTTTATGTTTTGTTTTGTTTTTGTTTTTTCTCCTCTTTATTTCTTACTTCTCATGCATTGTGCTAAGAACAGGTAGTTTGGAAAGTCATGTATTATTCTTGTTTTTTCTCAAAGCCTTACACAATCAATTTGTAAGTGCCTGGGATAGAAAGGCTTAGCAGAGCCTTGTTTTTGATTGCTAGGTGGGTAGGGGACCTGTGGCTGCTTTCAAGGTATGTTCCGGGCTAACTCTTCTAATTGGATTACCTAGTCTACAGCAAAGTTAATCTTTGTTTACTAATTAAGTGAACAAAAAACAGAATGCCTATATATCAGACTTAGACCTTCTCCAAATTCCAATACACAAATACACACACACACACACACACAGAGGGAGAGAGAGAGAGAGAGAGAGAGAGAGAGAGAGAGAGAGAGAGAGAGATTTAGTATTTTATTTTAAAAACAATTTATTTTGATTTTTATATGTTTTGGTGTTTTTCCTAGACTTATTTCTGTGTTCCATCCATGTACTGTGTCTACAAAGGCCAGAAAATAGTGTTAGAATTTCGTGAAACTGTAGTTACAGTTGGTTGTGATGTGATCAATCATGTGGGTGCAGGAACCTAAGTCCTCTGCAAATGCTGTGCCATCTCTTCATTCCCAAGCCCAAGTATTTATTTATAAATCTCCCCTTAAGATAAATAGACATTTGTATTTTATAATGCTTCTTATCCCTAAATTGAATTTCAGTATGTAAAATAAAGTCAGATATTTCAGAAATGAAACAGCCAGAAACGTAACAGACACAGGTATTATCATTGAAACTTGCCTATACTTTCAACAAATCTCTCAACCCTCTGAAATATCCCCTACCTCAAAACTCTTTGTTTCAATTATATGTTCATAGCACATCTGAGAAATGAAACTGCAATGCTTTGAATACATTAGAGACAAAAACATACCTGCACTGCATACATTAGTTTTTATTTATTTTCCTGATCTGTTAAAGGCTTCAGAGCTGATGAAGTGACGTTTCTGGTCTGTTAGTGACACCCTCTTAAAATAACAAGCAGAAGATTTTATTACTTACTTGCATCTTGAATTGTTTTTATTTATTTAGGGTATGGTAAGAAAATTTCACAAAGCGATCCGAGAGACAAATGTATTAAACAAATGTGAACATTAAAGGCTATCAGTCATTTGTTCTGCAGCCACTTATAATGGCATGCTTTTAGTCAAACTACAAAACCTCAGTTGGTTCTAATATTTTTTCCATTTTTTATTAGTTGAGCAAAAGCAATAAATATCATAGAGCACAAATATTGCTAAGTTAATATTAAAGCCATTCCACTCTCTCCCATGAAATCCACCTCAGGAGATACTATATGTATCTTATATATATATATAAATGTTATTGTGTCAGTGTGTGATACACCTCATTTTCAAAAGCATGTTTAGCACCAGTGAAATATGACACCTATATGACAACACTGCAGAGGGCATTTGTAACTAAATTTCTTGCTTCATTAGCATAATATTCTCTGGGTTATAATCAGAATATTTTTTTCGGGGAGTAATCATTGGAATGGAACTGAAGTTCTTAGCCCATGTAAATATCTGCTCTACCAGTGAACTCCATCTTCTTTCCCCAAATTTTCTTATATAGTGGGCTGTAAAAGCCCACTTCATGCAGGTGTATCATGTTATTTGAGTATATTCAGTACCACTACCTGTCCTATTCCTATTACCCTCACAGTCCACTAGACAGTTTTGGTTTTACACTGATATTATCTGGACATGTTTGCTTTTATATACCTATATAAAATATAATCCCTCCACAAGGGAGAAAAACTGTGGTATTTGTCCTTCTGAGATTGAGCTAATTCCCTTAATGTGATTTCTTCTGTTGTGATTGTTTTCTTGTAAATGATGTAATATCATTCTTCATTACTGTTGAAAACATACCCATCGTGAACATAAGCCTCATTTTCTTTATCCATTTTTCTGCTGATAGACACGAAGGCTGTTCCATAATATTTGTGAAAAGTACTTTAATAAACAATGATGTAAAAGTATAAGATTTAGAAAATATTCATACAAAATGTGCAAAAATTGGTCTCTTCTTATAATACCAGTATTATTACTTTCCACATGATTACAAAACTATAATATCATTCAATATTTATCAGTCTGCTACTTTAATATCTTGATTTTTCTAGCAGAGTTTTTATTTTTAACTTTCAAAAAATATATGGGCTTTACAAATACATACTCTTTTCTACAACTAACTCTTGATAATACATTTTTTATTTTATTTATTTATTCATTAATTTATTTCTGCTTTTTTAGACAATTTGTGTGTGTGTGTGTGTGTGTGTGTGTGTGTGTGTGTATTTCTGGCTGTCCTTAAAATCACTTTGTGTAGACTAGTGTGGCATTGAACTCAAAGATCCACCTGCCTCTGCCTTCCCAGTGCTGGGATTAAAGGTGTGTGCCATCACTGCCCATGCATTTATTATAATATTGTTATTACCATTCTTCTTCTCCTCCTCCTCCTCTTCTTCTTCCTCCTCCTCCTCCATAATCATCATCATCATCATCATCATCATCATCATCATCATCATTATTATTCACAACCATTTACTAGGGGGATGGTGAGAGTCATGAAGCCAGCACAGCTGTTTAACAAACTACCAGAAAACCTGAGCCACATGTTGCAACTCATCATTGACCTGATATCCTTTACTCTCAGTTTGAGTCTCTGCATGTTACACTTGTGGGGGAGCTATTAGCATAATTGTTCACTCATGTCTTCTCTTAAAAAATTGTTTCTGTATTACTCTGAGAAAGTCCTGAATGTACTACCCCCAGTTCTCTAAGAAGTAACCTTAGTTGACCCTACTTGAGAGTCTTCTCTGTGCTTTGGAGATTGTTACCTGCCCCTAAGTAAATTCATGAAACACAATATTAGAATAGTTTGAACTTAGAGGAGGCTGACAAAATTCAGCAGTACAGGAGAAATGACAGCAGACCAGAGTACAGAACTTGTTTTACAGTATATTTAGAATTTCTTAGAATTATAACCTACAAGATGAAAGACCATACATACTAAGCCTCTAATAATAACTCAGAAACAAAAGCTACAATGACTAAGATAATATAATAGCATGTATGGGATGTGCAAAAACGATATAAAAATTGTAAGAAGAAAAAGGTATTAGGATTTGTTGTTCTTGGTAATTTTGCTTTACACCAGATTGTTGTAATGTTAATTAATTTAAATATAAAACAATTCTTTTGTTAAACAAATCCTTATAAGATTATTCATACAAATAACAGTGTCAACGATTCCTAACCCTGCATTCTCAGGCTCAGGAAAATTTGCAAGTAATGTGATTGATCATTAAAAGTTAATAATATACTGCTTAAAGCAGGGTGTTTTGCTTAGACTGACTCAGATTCTATTTTATCTCTAAGAACCTTGAAACCTCAGTGCTGCCAGTCTGAGAACAGGCCATTATTTGCTTGCTTGCTTAAGTTAAAAGGATGTGTAGAATTTTAGTAATAAGGATAAGAGGTTGATGATAATGAAATCTTTCTACCTGTGCTTAACCTGTAACTTAGGGCATACTAGAAAACTATACCTGAGACAAAGTAATATGATCTGTATCTCTTGAAATCATGAATGTTTTTGAATCTATATAAGTAAAGAAATTTTTTGATTGCTAGTCAGTCAGAGTTGTAAAGCATGCCAGTCTTGGTGTCAGACACAAGTGAGAAGACCAGAATATAAACACAAATCAAGAACATAATACCCATCCAACAAAGACAAACCCAGAAAGTGGCACCTAGGCAAAAGGCATAATCACCACAGACTTAGATGACTAGATGATAGCATAAGAACAAAATCAATAACAAACAAGGCAACATGGCACCACCAGCACAACAGCAAGCCCTGAATATACCAACATAACTGAAGCACACAGAAAAAAAAAAAAAATCCTCAAAAACCAACTGTATGAAGATGACAAAGTTCCTTAAAGAAGAAGTAAATAAATTCCTTAAAGAAATCCAGAAAAAGACAAGCAAAAATTGGAGGAAATAAAGAAAACTCTTAAAGAAAACAAACTAAACCAAAACAAAACAAAGAACAAACAGATAAAGAAAACAAAAATGGTCAAGACCTAAAATAGAAATAGAAGCTGTCTTATTTGGGATTTGATTGTTGTGAAGAGACACCATGACCAAGGCAACTCTTATAAATGAAAACTAACTGGGGCTGGCTTACATTTTCAGAGGTTTAGTCCATTATCATTATGGGTGGAAACATAGCATTGTGCAGGCAGACACGGTGCTGGAGAAGAAGCTAAGAGTTCTATCTACATCTTGATCTGCAGGCAGAAGGAGACTGTTCAACACTAGGCTTAGCTTGAGCATAGGAGACCTTAAAGCCCTCTCCCACAGTGACACACATCCTCTAACATGACCATACCTACTCCAAGGCCACACCACCTAATAGTGCCACTTAATTATGGGCCAAGCATTCAAACACATGAATCTATGGGGGCCATTTCTATTCAAACCACCACAGAAGCATTTCAAAAGCCACTAAAGCCACTAGAACTGCAGTCTTTAACATGGGTGGAGACTTCTTGCTGGATCAGAAGACAAGAAGCCCACCAAAACTCCTGCCCTTAACTCAAGCAGCCATCCCTCTGAATCTAAAGAAAACACAAACAGAGAATTCTGGAAACAGTATTTATTTGTTTGTTTCTGTGTGTATGTGTGTGTGTGTGTGTGTGTGTGTGTGTGTGTGTGAGAGAGAGAGAGAGAGAGAGAGAGAGAGAGAGAGAGAGAGAGAGAGAGAGAGAGAGAGAGAGAGATAGGGGTTATGAGGTAATGAGAGGGTATTAGACCCATCATAGCTGGAGTAAAAATGCAAATGCAGTGATATATCTTCAGGCATGGGTGCTGGAAATTAAACTCTGGTCTTCTATGAGAGCAACAAGTACCCTTAACTGCTGAGCCATTTGTCCAGACCTAACAATCATCTTTGTTCTAATATTTCTTATAAAATAATACATTTAGAATTCATGGACTGGAAAGTATCCAGAGTCAACTGAAGAGAGTACCATTTGTGTTATGACCACATCACTACAATTCTCACACAGATGTGTATGACCTTGTTAGCCTAGATACTAATTCTATGTCAGAGCTTGACCCCAGTTCTATTTAACTCTAAACAAGTCATTTTAATAAATAATGACTACAGGGAGAGCATTTTAAGAGATGCATACTGTCCCACTCATTTAATATTCAAACATTAAGAAGATACTTCATCAGTATTTAATAAAGTACTCACAGTCTGATAAGCATACCAGATTCTCTTAACAATAGATTAATATATAAGTTTGAATTGCTGTTATTCTTTGGCTAAGAGAGTGATGTTATTTTTTGGTCTGGCTCTTTGACCTGCTAGCTTTCATAGTCAGTGGCCACTGTAGGTGTAAACTATTTCATCAATTATATCATAAGAAGACTAATCAATAAATCACCAACTTTAACTAAGTGGTGATCCATAAATAACCTATGTATCTACTTACTTCATATTTGTGGCCAAAAAAAAAAGAAAGAAAGAAAACATGTTAAGTAAAGACTCTGAAAAGAGACTGGTACATGTAGAATTGTTTTTATAGATATGAAACTAAAAGTTTTAAATATAATTCTAGGCATTATAGTTTGTAAGTTTATAAATCAAGTCATTAATTTATTTTCCATCTCAAAAATTGGGGACTAAGAAAGGAATGCTCTATGAACCACCACGATTTAGTGCTTTCTTTCAGCAATTCGAGTTTTGATAAATTTAATTCTTTTTCTTTAGCATTTTTTATATATCTATAATTGTATCATCTTTTATTCTCACCTCCTTTTTCTTTAGTAAATTGGAAGCAGATATTTTGGGGCACTAGACATTTTAAAGCCATGCTTTGCTTTTGGAATCAATGGCGTGGGCCTTATAGTCAATGAAATCTCCAGCATCCTTCAGACTCTGCCATGAAATCATGTAATGAGGAATATCTACACAAAAGAAGACAGATGTCGTTGAGAAGCATGGGAAGAAAATTAGATGGCATCAGAGTAGTATGGATTATATCTTTACAGAGATAAAGCAGGAAGGTTAAGAATCATATACAGTAGCTAGTAGAAAGTTTAATAAATCAATATTTTAATTCTTAAAGAAACTTATAGTAGGGTGTTTATTATAACAGTGGCCTGGGAAAATATATGGCCTTTACTTTACTGTGGAACATAACACATTTATAAAACCTGATTTTTATTTAGCAGATTAAGCTCTAAAAGCCACTTCTCATTTTTTCAGGGCTGAATTGTGCACTTTTTTCTAAAAGGCATTTTTATAATTTATA
Source organism: Uromys caudimaculatus (assembly GCA_028551405.1). Taxonomy (NCBI): domain Eukaryota; kingdom Metazoa; phylum Chordata; class Mammalia; order Rodentia; family Muridae; genus Uromys; species Uromys caudimaculatus. The sequence continues at coordinate 639,818 of CM052719.1, forward strand.
ATTTATAAGCACATCAGTTTTTTTGTTAGATAATTGGTTATTGGATTTCTATTTGTATTAGGAAAATGGTTGAATTTACTCATCATCAAAATACTAGAAGATAAAAACATTTTACACACACACACACACACACACACACACACACACACACACACACACACACACATATATATATATATATTCTCACTCCAAAGAGACAGGATATCTTCATCTCCAATCAGAGTGAATCTTTCCCAAAGTCTTTCTTAAAGCAATAGCAACAGACTTGATATGAAAGTCCTAGACTCCTTCTCCAATGTCTCTATATTCAGGAGATTGAGTGATATTTATTAATGATTAACTTTCTGTCATTCTAGTGTTACAGTATGTATATAAGACTAAGTGATAAATGATAGTGAACATGAAAACTGCCTACTTTAAAGGAGATTAAAGCAAAGAGAGAAGGGTTATAGTAAGTCTCTCTCAGTTTTCACTGTCTATGCATAAACAGATAGTATAGCACCATTCTTGAGGTAATGGAGAGGTGTCACAGGGTTCCAAAATAGAAGTGACCTCTACATGAGCTGGAAAACATCCTCAAATGGGGAAGGGCTGGGAATGCCATGGGAGGAAAATGACTGGAGGGAAAATAAATCACCATGGGTGCAGGAGACTGTGAGTGTAGCTGAATCCTGGACTGCAAGCTCAGAGGATGAGATCACAGATGAGGCTATAGAAGTTTACTGGGGCTCATCATGAGGAATCTGATCACCACCCCATGCCCTCTAAACTTTCTTCTTTCGATAACCCATAATGGTGACCTGGCGAGACTTGCTTGTCACAAAGGTGAATTGCTGCAGCAGAATTAATGTCTTAGAGTGGTTTAGGATGATACAGTTTACTACAGTAATCTGGATGAGGGGTGACAGGCTTTTACTGAGTGATGGTGACCTATGGGGAGAAGAATAGATTGATACAAGAATATCAAAAACTGATAGAAGAGCTTGATGACTCTGGTTAGGTCTGGTTAGGTGTTGCCATTGGTAAATAGGGAAAGAAAACATTCATGCACACGAATGAAATGATAAGATAAACAATTATTCAATGAGTTTTCAAGTTAAGGAACATGGGCAATGGGGCATTTTCCTTAAGAAGGATTATGGTCTGTCTTTATTTGACAGTGCAAATATATACCTTTTTAGGTAAATGGTTGCCCTTTAAAAACTTGAATGGAAAAATCTAAGCTATGGGAAGACGTTAGTTGGAGAAATTGACTTGAGGTCTGAACGTAATTAATGGAAGGAATGACCAATGATCAACAGTTGAGATTTAATTGTTAGTGAAAAACTGAGATAGGGAAGAAGAAAATTTCAAAGTTCAGGCAGTTTATTTTCTAACTGTTTGTTTCTATGTTCCTCCAAGGAAAGATAGAATTTCTGAAAGTACTTAAGGAGAATGAGCTAAGAAAGTAGACATGAATTCAGCCAAAAATTAATTTAACTGACAGTTCTGTATGTGCAGTTGTGCTAATGATAAAAATTAGCTAAAATAAAAGCATACTATCTGTATTTCAAGAAAGGCAAAATGGTTGCTTAGTAGATAGCATGTCACACAAAAAGGATTCTTAAATTGCTAAGCACTGCTTTCATTTACTGCCTGCCGTCATTCCAACATACTCGTCTCTATAAGAAAGCTCCAGAAGGCATCCTAAACTACTTTCTGTAGTGTTCATCTCAGAAAAGTCACTGAATCTCCATCTTCTTTATATGGTATTATATACCATGCTTTTCTGGAATCCAAAATAAAACCCTGGACCCAGTGAGCAATGTTGCTGACTTTGGACATGTGGCATTATAAAGCAGTGAAAAAGAAAAAAAAATTATAAATTCTCTTTCTATATAGAAAAGTAGAAGTACCACAATATTATAGTTTTTAAGTCTGGGGAATAATGTTCATAAAATCAAATAGTTTTCACAAAGGTGATTTATTAATTGAAGTCTACTTGTAATAGCCCACTTCAGAGTTCAGGTTGGTATTATAACCAAATCCTGCTCTGTGATAGCAAGGAGACAGCTGCTTATATCATGATGAGCATGACTTTGCTGAGGTCTAACAGTGCACTTGAGCACATAGGTTCTTACTCCCAGAACCCCTAGCATTCTATTTTTGTCTCTCTTGTGTCACAGATGACAATCCTGATAAATTGTATCACACTGTGAGTTGGCTTGCTAGGAAAACACATTTCAGCTTGGGGGCTGGAATACAACCTCCAAATTCAAACTCTGACAAAACACCTAGAAATGTATACTTGTCTCTGATCTCCTTTGTCTTTGTTAAAAATAAAAGCAAATTCAGTTAATTTCCTGAAATTTCACTAAAAGTGGGGATCAGTAATATTTTTTTACCAAAGTCTTAGAATTTCTATTATTTTATCTATATATCTACATTATTATCTATACTTATTTATCTTTATAGTCTTTCATATGTATTTTATATGTATCTATTATGGCATAGATACTAATTGTTTTTGGATTTATTTAATTTTAAGCACTGAGTCAGTGTCTAGCTCCATATGGTCTAGATTCTAAGTGTCCCCTGAATGAAATAAAGGTTGCCTGATAAAGTCTTATTTTTAACATGCATGGTATGAACAAGTAGAACTTTTAAGATTTAGAGCCCAGTGGAGAAGAAGGAGGACATTGACTGCATGCCTTTGACTTTTGCATAGTTGTCAGAGATATTTCTCCTCTTTCTTTCTGTAGTTCCCTGACACCATAAAATAATCACTTCTCCTCTACCACATACACCTGCTGTAATGGACTGATTCATTGTAAGCCAAGCAAACACTGAATGAAACTGTGAATCAAAATAGTTCCTCTTTATATGTTGATTATCTCAGGTATTATTATTATAATATCAATAAGCTGACAAATATACTATCCATTCATCTTTAACTATTTCATTCAATTTTATGATAGACAAGAGAAATTAAATGGAATAAAAGTTGTAGGATAAGTAAATTATATGGTTTTATTATATAGATAATAGAAACTTTTCTCTTTGGAAATGAAGAGTTCTCTTTGTACATCCAGCATGGTGGTTAGTATATTGATAAGATTATTTTTGTCTGACGGGCTAATACACTTTATTGTCTAAAAAGGGAGGCATTTCAGCATAAACTGGATGATCAGAGTACTTGTAAATTAACCCTGCTGTTTTGTCAAAGCAAAGTAGACTGACCACCTCAGAGAAGAAACAAAATGCTGACAGTTCTCATGAACACATTTCTTACTTTGAGTCATTTAAACTATGAGGCATTCTTATTTTCCTACTTCCTGGGTCTGCTCAAAGCATTAGCCACATTACTTCTCTGAATTCCCCGCACACAAATGAGTAAATTTTGATGGCCAGGAAACATTGGAAAATGTCAACAAGTAAGGTGACACTGCCTGCTATATTAGTATTAGTCTCCACACTGTGTCTTACAATAAAGATTCCACAGCTTTGCAGCTCTTGAAAGTCTGATATAGCAGTGTGAGTATTCTGTGAGCCTAGAGAAGGAGCAGATTATAAGTTAGCTATGGTTTCCTGACTTCTGTTTATCAGTGATTCTCAACTTGAGGATTGAATACCAGGTATACTAAATATTATATATTTACATTATGATTCATAAACCTAGCAAAATTACAGTTAAGAAGTAGCAACAAAAGTAATTTTATGGTTGGGGATCATCAGAACATGAAGAACTGTATTGAAAGAGTTGCAGCATGAGGAAGGTTAAGAACCACAGGCTTATTTAAATATTCACTTATTTACTTATTCATTTAGCGGGTGTTTACTGTTACTTATGTTGGATGATTACTTGGAATACATAATATGGAATCCTTAGGTCTCTCTCCTCTGAAGTGAAACATGTAGGGTTAATTTTTTCCCTGTCATATGTTCTTAAACAAGTTCCTAGTCCCTTTTGTCTTGAAAAGCTGAGTGATCCTGAATCCCTTAGAACCTGACTGAGGGCCTATTGACATTCAAGTAAAGTTGATGAATTTTTATTAATTAAGAAATGTTCAACAAATATAAATACAGAAAAACTATAATGTATTATGCAGAAAGCTAATAGAAAAAGCATTAGTGAAAAATAGCATGAAATAGAGAGCTATGAAATCATTGTGAATATAGGCTGATAGTGTATGCTACTGAACCCCATAATAAATTTCTAGTACTAAAGGCTTCAGAAAATAAAGGTATATAAAGGGATTTGACTAGGATGAATTGTATAGAGGAATTTTAATTCAGCAACATGGCTGCCCTGTGAAAAGATCATATTCAAAAACCTTCTAGGTTTGTGTGATATGGCTCAAATAGAGAGATGCCCTTAGTATGCACCTTTAATCCCTCTGACTGTAACAGAAACATGTTTTATTACACAACATTTTTTTCTCAAACAGCAAAGGGGCAAAGTGATGAATCACAGAAAGATTTGACAGGATGAGTCAGAGATAGGACATTCCCAGCTCTCAATAGGACAGCACAGAAAACCTAGAGGACTTAAGAGAGCAGCAGAGCAAGGAAAAAGAATGAGGAGACAGTTTTACTGGGATAGTTTTACATAGATGGCTTACAGGTGAAGACAGAATGAGCCAGAGAATGAGAATGATCCAGAAGATTAGAACAGGTTGCCAGAGTTAGTTTGAGGCCAAGCATAGAAACTTAGTCAGAAGCTAAGAAAAGCCAGTTTGAATCAGGCAGCTTGCATAGGAGTTTGTCACAGAATAACTGAGTTAAACCAGCCAGCCAGAGTTCAGAAAGAACTAGAAAGGGTAAGATTATTCAGCAGTAAGCCTCTGAGATGGCAATTACATCTGGTGAATAAACCTTACTTTTATAGAATTGAGTCCAAATGAGGTTGTTATTGTAAAATATAGTCTTTTCTGATATGAGTCCTTCCAAGAAAGAAATTAGACACAAACACTCAGAAAAAGAAGGTAATATGAAGGCATGGAGAAGACAACAATCTGCAAATTCAGGGGAACCACCTTGCCAATGTCTTGACTTTGAATGCGCAAACTATCAATTTTAATAAAATAGACTTATTTGTTGAAGCCAAATCTGTCTGTAGTTTGTTTCAGTAGCCCAAGAAAACTAATAAAAGTATTACATTTGAAAAGCCAACAAAAAGTTGTTGAGCAAGTAAAATACTTCTACAATTAAGGTAACTTTGCAGTAGAAATTAATTTATCAAGACAGTAAATGGCTAGAAACTTATTTCTTAGAGAAGTAAAGTGATCCAATGAATATCTGAGGCACACACACACACACACACATGCACACTCACATCACAGGCACTGACATGGACAGAGGACACTAAAGTCAAGTGGCAATGGCCTTTAGGGTTAGAGGTAGGGATTTAAACATTATTAAAGTCTTAGTAGTAATGATGATGTTGATGATGATAGCAGCTGCTTATATTGAGCATCATTTTTGTGTCAGACATAATATTAACTATTATAGTACTTCTCTGTTAGCTGTTTATTTTTTCCTTTATAGTTGTGAACCTGAAGCTCAGAGAACTTAAGTCTTCTATCTGTTGAAGCTCTCACAGCTAGAATTTTCAGCATAAATGTATCTGAACTCTAGTTTAAAATTGTGCATCAACAGAATGGCATGAATGGAATGCTGTTCCTTAAATGGGTGGTGGATTTATTCGAAGGGTACAACAAACTTATGAAAAGTCATTTCTTGTTTATATGGCTGGTCAAAGCTTTTGAGTCTATATTATTTTAGTCTTGATATCTTATGATAGTTCTGAAATCCACCGTAGTCCACCAAGTTATCCTGGAGACACTGGCATAAGCCTAAAAACATTCCTCTGTCCTAAAAATCTCGATTGTTATGAAGTTACTTTAGTCTCTCCTGAAACCTTGCTCAGTCACATAGAGAGAAGCTCACATTAGACTCTTTCTATACCTAATCTCGATTGTTATGAAATGACTTTAGTCTCTCCTGAAACCTTGCTCAGTCACATAGAGAGAAACTCACATTAGAATCTTTCTATATCTAACAGTTCTAAAATCGAAGGAAGGAACAATTGCTAAGGTCTCTCCAAGGTCACAGTCAAATATCTGAAAAAGTCAGGAGGGCCACTTATAAATTTGCATAAAATATGCCCTAAATTTGCATTAAAATGTATTTAAATCTGCATAAAAGACTATTATTATGTCTTAAGAATATAAGTTTTATAATTGTTCTTCTTTTAACGCTGTCATTAATTTTTCTTTTGTAGCCACACCCTCTCTTCTTTCAATCCTTGCCAAAATTTCTTCAGTCTCTGGTAGGTGATATAAGTAAGGTGTATTGGAAATTCTAGCTTTGCTTACTGAGAGAGTACATAACAGGGATTCTCTACCATTTTCTTTAATATAATTTGTGTGTGTGTGCGTGTGTGTGTGTGAGTGTGTGTGTGTGTGTGGGTGGGTGTGGGTGGGTGTGTGTGTGTGTGTGTTGGCATGAAGGTCAGAGGACAACTTTTGGGAACTTATTCTCTTTTTGTACACTGGGATCCATTGATTGAACTTACATCCTTGGGCTTTTTCAGCAAGCTCCTTTACCCAGTGTGCTATCTTACCAGTCCTGACCATCCATTCTGTTCTTCACAAGCTTGTCTTCCTTTTCTTGACTAATGCGTGTCCTCCTTAACAATTCCTTTCTACTGCTGACAAAGAAAAATGTTATAAGACAGAATTGAGAGACAAGAAAGGTTAGTGAAACAAAGGAAAAAAGCTGAACTCAAAGTCTTACAAAGAAAATGGGGGTGAATTTTAGGTACTAGGATGAGCTGAAGAAAATTGCTAAAAGTATTAATGGGAGATCAATTGGCAGGATCAATCTCTTTATGTTCTTCCTTATTAGGAAAGTTAGGCTAAACCCTCCCACAGAGACTAGAAAAAAGGATTCTATCCTAACAGCTGTGTTTCTGAAATGGCTCCCAGGTCTGCTATAAAGATGTTTCTCAATTGTCCACCTGGGAGGAGGCTGGAAAGCAGAAAAAAGAATCTTGTAAGATTTCTAAAGTTATTCTGTGAAAAGGGCTGCCAGGGGTGTAGTGTCAGGAATAAATCTGATCACAGTTAGGTAGGCCAGTCCAACAGGCAGAAATATAGGCATTGGTAGTTTTAATTCAGAGCCATCTAGTCTCTTTCCACAGTCGAGTGCTTGGCTATAAGTACGTCTGTCTCAGTCAGCTGCTGGTGGAGCCTCTCAGAGGACAGCCATGCTAGGCTCCTATCTGCAAACACAGCCATGAGATGTATCCCAAGTTGGGTTGGTCACAGTCTGCCATTCCTTCAGTCTCTGCTCCATTTTTGTTTCTGAATTTCATTTAGACAGGAACAATTCTACGTCAAAAATTTTGAAGGTAGATTGGTATCCCCATCCCTCCACTGGTGGCCCTGTATAACTAGCTACTGGAGTTAGTTTCTTCAGGTTCCTCTTATGCGGTCATTATGTTTTTACAGTTGAACAAGGGTGAGCTCTATTGTGTTAGTTATATTGAGTTATAATAACTGGGTTATTGTTTTCATTTGGACATAAGGAGATATGAGTACGTGACAAATTGAAAAGGCATGGATTGTGATGGCTACTTTTAGTTGTCAACTTGACTATATCTGGAATGAATTACAATCAGAACTTATAAAGATACTGTGGAAAGACAAAGAAAAGCTTAGGTCCAGGCATGGTGGTACACACCTTTAATCCCAGCACTCACGAGACAGAGGTATGCAGATCTTTGAGTTAAAAATTAGTCTGCAGTGCAAGTTATAGGACAGCTAAGCTTAAGCAGTAAAGGAAATAACTGAAAACAGAAATTAGTGGTGATTAAGAAGAGACCAACATCACTGAGGTGAAATCTTCTGGGAAGTGATTTCTGAGAGCATAAAGAAGATGTAATTTCAGAGATAGACATCATGCAGGCAGATGGACTTGGTAGTATGTAAAAATCACCCAGGTTATATTGGTTTTGAAGGCATGAGAAGGTCATAGAGAGCAGCTGAGACTTGGCACTGTGAGAGACTAGAAAAGGCCAGAGGTGAAGGTGCAACCTCAGTTGCTATTGACTGCCCAGGTGTACTGGCTAGTTTTGTGTGTCAACTTGACACAAGCTGGAGTTATCACAGAGAAAGGAGTTTCAGTTGAGAAAAAACCTCCATGAGGTCCAGTGGTAAGACATTTTCTGAATTAATGATCAAGGGGGGAGGGCCCCTTGTGAGTGGTATCATCTGTGGGCTTGTAGTCTTGGGTTCTATAAGAAAGCAGGCTGAGCAAGCCAGGAGAGAAACAAGCAAGCCAGTAAGCAACATCCTTCATGGCCTCTGCATCAGCTCCTGATCCCTGACCTGCTTAGTTCCAGTCCTGATTTCCTCTGGTGATGAACAGCAGCATGGAAGTGTAAGCACAATAAACCCTTTCCTCCCCAACTTGCATCTTGGTCATGATGTTTGTACAGGAATAGAAACCCTGACTAAGACACCAAGACTAGACAGGTCATACAAAGAATTTGAGGCTTCCCTAACTTCTTTATCAGCCTGGGGGTAACCCTAAGGAAAGAAGTGAAAGACCTGTATGACAATAACTTCAAGTCTCTGAAGATAGAAATTGAAGAAGATCTCAGAAAATGGAGAGATCTCCCATGTTCATGAATTGGAAGAATTAATATACTAAAGATGGCTATCCTACCAAAGGCAATCTATAGATTCACTGCAATCCCCATCAAAATTCCAGCACAATTCTTCAAAGACATGGAAAGAGTAATTCTCAAATTCATCTGGAAAGACAAAAATCCCAGAATAGTAAAAATGACTCTTAACAATAAAAGAATGGCAGGGGAAATCATCATCCCTGACCTCATACTTTACTATAGAGCAATAGTGATAAAAACTGCATGGTATTGGTACAGAGACAGACATGTTGATAAATGGAATAGAACTGAAAACCCAGAAATAAAACCACACACTTAGTGATACTTGGTCTTTGACAAAAATATACAATGGAAAAAAGAAAGCATCTTCAATAAATGGTGCTGTTCTAACAGGCTGTCTGTATGTAGAAAAATGAAAATGGACACATATTTATCACCTTGCACAAAGCTCAAGTCCAAGTGGATCAAGGACCTCAAAATAAAAGAAGATACACTGAATCTAATAGAAGAGAAAGTGGAAAGAACCTTGAACTCATTGGCACAGGGGGAAATTTCCTAAACAGAACTCCAATGGCTCATGCTCTAAGATCAAGAATTGATAAATGGGACCTCATGAAACTGAAAAGCTTTTGTAATGCAAAGGACATAGTGAAGACAAATCGGCAACCTACAGATTGGGAAAATCCTCACTAACCCAACATCTGATAGAGGGCTAATGTCCAAAATATATAAAGAACTCAAGAAGCTGATCACAAAAAAAAAAAACAAAAAAAAAAAAACAAAACAAAAAAAAACAAAACAAAACAAAACAAACAAAACAAAACAAAAACAAAAAAACAACCCAATCAAACATGGGGTATATAACTAAACTGAGAATTCACAACAGAGGAATCTGGAATGACTGAGAAGCACCTAAAGAAATGTTCCAAGTCCTTAGTGATCAGCGAAATGCAAATCTAAACAACCCTGAGATTCCACCTTACAACAATCAGAATGGCTAAGATCAAAACCTCAGGTAACAACACATATTGGCAAGGATATGGAGAAGATCTACCTAAAGACCCAGCAATACCACTCTTGGGAATATATCCAAAAGATGCCCCACCATGCCACAGGAGCATGTGTTCCACTATGTTCATATTGGCTTTGTTTGCGCTAGCCAGAAGCTGGAAACAACCCAGATGACCCATGACAAAGAGTGGATATAGGAACTGTGTTTCATTTACACAATGGAATACTACTCAGCTACTAAGAATGAGGACAATCTGAGTTTTGCAGGCAAATGGATAGAACTAAAAAATATCTTCTTGAGTGAGGTAACTCAGACCCACAAGAACATGCATGATATGTACTCACTAATAAGTGGATATTATCCCTCCTTCCCCCCCCCCAAAAGTGTCAAATACCCAAAATATAGTCCACAGAACTCAGAAAAGGTTAACAAGCTGAAGGACCCAGGGAAAATGTGTCACTCTCACTTAGGAGAGAGAGAAAGCAATCACGAGTGGGGAGGAAAGGAGGAACCTGGGATGGAAAGTGGATGGGGGAACAGAAAAGGGGAACTTGATCTAATATTGGGTGAGGGAAAAGGACTGATGCCCTGAGGGCCAGCAGAAAGAATGGCAACAGGCAACCTTCGGAGGTAGGAGGTTGGGGGGACCCTGCAGAATGTACCAGAGACCTGGGAGGTGAGAAACTCTCAGAAATCAAAGGGAGGGACCATAGATGAAATGCCTGATAGTAGGGAGAGGGAACTTACAGAGCTCACCTCCAGCAGGAAGACAGGGCATCAATTGAGGGAGGAAGTTGCCATCCCATAGACAAAACTCTGACCCATAATTGTTCCTGTCTGAAAGAACTACAGGGATGGAAATGGAAGGAGTCTGAGGAAAAGAAGGTCCAGAGACAGGCTCAAAGTGGGATCCAGCTCAAGGGGAGGTCCCAAGGCCTGACACAATTACTGAGGCTATGGAGCACTCTCAAAAAGGGACCTAGCATGACTGCCCATCGAAAGATTCAACAAGCAGCTGAAAGAGTCAGATGCAGATATTTGCACCCAACCAATGGACAGAAGCTGCTGACCCCTGTGGTTGAATTAGGGAAAAGCTGGAAGAAGCTGAGGAGGGCAACCCTGTAGGAGGAACAACAGTTTCTATTAACCTGGACCCTTGAGATCTCTCAAACACTGGGCCACAAACCAGGCAGCATACACTAGCTGATATGAGGCCCCCAACACATATACAGCAGAGGACTGCTGGGTCTAAGTTCAGTCAGAGAAGATGCACCTAACCCTCAAGAGACTGGAGGCTCCAGGGAGTTTAGAAATCTGGTTGCGTGGGCGGTGGGTGATGAGGACATCCTCGTGGAGACAGGGAGGTGGGGAGAAGGTATGGGATGTGGAACAGTCAGAGGGTGGACAGCGGGGTTTTGGGGGGGAATAAAGTATGGAGTGTAAATAAATAAATAAATAAATAAATAAATAAATAAATAAATAAATAAAAAGGAAGAAAAGAAAAAAGAAGCTGAGGCTTAGCACCCTGAAGAATGTTTATGAGAAGCTATTTGTGAAGCCTAATTGCAGTTGAAGACCCCATAATATTGGAGATACCAGTACAATGGAATGACCCCCAAAAAGAGCAACAGCAGTGAAATGGAGTCAACCAGTGACTAGTGTGCTACAGAGGACAGAGCTAGAAATGTGACTCACCCTTGTGGAGGATCCCAGACCATCATGTATGGATCTCAGAGATCAGAACAAGAAACTGTGAAGTTGAAGTTGCATTACAGACCCAAGACCTTATAGATGCCAAAGCCTTGGGCTACCTGAAGAGGAAAGCTGCTACCATGGAGTAGAACAAGCCCAAGAGAAAAAAAAATGTGTTGCAATCAACAAAGCTAAAAGGAGTTGGACATCTTCCATGGAGATGAAATGTATGGAGTTTGCCAAGCTGATATTTGTTCTTGCTTTGGTCCAGTATTTCCTCACTGTGATACTTTGAAATAGTAATGTATATCATGTGATGTTGGAAGTTTATGATATACTTTTTGATTTTAATTCTATTGGGGGTTATAGTTAAAAGATTGCATGAATTTCAGAAGGAACTTTGAACTTTGGACTTTTAAACATTGTTGAGACTGTGATAGACTCTGGGGACTTTCAAAGTTGAACTATATGCATTTTGAATTACGTTATGGCCACAAGCCTATGGAGGCCAAGGAGTGGAATGTTGTGGTTTGAATAGGTTTGGCTCCCTTAGAGTCATGTGTTTTAATGCTTGGCCCATAGAGATCCCATGGCACTATTAGGGGGTATAGCCTTGTTGAAAGGAGTGCATCACTGTATGGTTGGCTTTGAGGTTAACTATGTTCAGGTTCTGCCCAGTGCATAAGAGAGTTCTGTGCTAGTTCTCTGTGCAAGGCAGTCTCTTGGCTGCCTTCAGATCAACATGTAGAACTTTCAGCTCCTTCTCCAGCAACATGACTTCCTGCCATGATGATAATGCACTGAACCTCTGAAACTATAAGCCAGCTCCAATTAAATGTTTTCCTTTATAAAAGTTGCCTTGGTCATGGTGTCTCTTCACAACAATAAAACCCAGACTAAGATAGATGGTTATGAAGATGATAAAGGTTTTTAAACAGGAAATGAATAAATCCCTTAAAGAGATACAGGACATTCAAATAGGTGAAAGAAATGAATAAAACTTTTCAAGACGAGAAAATGTAAATAGAAATAATAAAGAAAACACAAACTGAAGCAATCCTGTAGATGGAAAACCTAGGTAAGAGAACAGAAACTATAATTACGAGCTTCACCAAGAGAATACAGAAGTTGGAAGAGAGAATCTCAAGTGTAGAAGATCAAATAGAAGAAATTGTTATATCAGTCAAAGAAAATGTTTTAAGTATAAAACGTTTATGATACAAGATGTTCAAGAAATCTGGGAGTTTATAAAAAATACCAGATCTAAGAATAATAGGAATAGAAGATTCCAGGATCAAATGCCCAGAAAATATTTAAAAAAAAATTATTGAAGAATATTATCCTAATCAGTATCTATATCTATATCTATATCTACATCTACATCTATATCTATCTCTATCTCTATCATCTATATCTCTATCTATATCATCTATCTATATCTATATTTATATGAAGCTTACAGGACACCAAGTACATTGGACCAGAAGAGAAAATCCTCTGACCACATAATAATCAAAACACTAAATATAGAGAAAAAATAGTGAATATTAAAAGACCGAAGGGAAATTGGCCAAATAATATACAAAGATAGATCTGTTAGGAATACACCTGATTTCTTAACAGAGACTTTAGAAGCTAGAAGGGCCTGTACAGATGTTTTGTAGTCTCTAAGAGACCACAGATGCCAGCCCATGCTATTATACCCAGCAAAACTTTCAGTCACCATAGATGGAGAAAGCAAGATATTTATTACATGACAAAATGAAGTTTAAATAATATCTATTAATATATCATGCCATATAGCATAGGGCCAGATAATTTTAATGTAGAATTTTACCAGACCTTATAGGAGAAACTATTATTAATACTCCTCAAATTATTCCAAAAATTGAAGCAGACTAAACACTACCAAATTCATTTTATGAGGTTACAGTCACTCTGATACCTAAACCATACAAAGACTGAACCAAGAAAGAGATTTTCAGATCAATCTCTCTTATGTACATTGGTATAAAAATAGTCAATAAAATATTCACAAACAAAATTCAGAATTCAAGAATACATTAAAAGCATCATCTATCATGATCAAGTAGGCTTCATCCCAGGGATGCAGGGATGATTCAACATTCAAAATTCCATCACTGTAATCTACCATATAAACAAACTGAAAGAAAGGAACCACATGATCATCTTATTAGATGCTGAAAACTACTTTGACAAATTCAATACCCCTTCATGATAAAAGTCTTGGAGAGATACAAGGCACACACCTAAACACAATAAGGCAATATACAACAAGCCAATAGACAACTTCATATTAAATGGAGAGAAATTTAAATCAATTCCACTAAACTCAGGGTTAAGATATGTCTGCCTACTCTGTGTCTATTCATATAGTACTTCATGTTTTAGCTAGAGCAATAAGACAACTAAAGAAGATCAAGAAGAAACAAATTGGAAAGTAAAAAGTCAAGGTATCACTATTCACAGATGATATGATAGTATACATGAGTGAACCCAAAAATTCTAACAGGGAATTGTTACAGGTGATAAACACCTTCAGCAAAGTGGCTAGATATAAAATTAACACACACACACACACACACAAAACAAATCAGCAATGCTCCTTTATTCAAAAATTAAAGGGGCTGAGGAAGAAATTAGAGAAACAACACTCTTTAAAAAACTTATAAATAAAATAAAATAAAATAAAATATCTTGGTCTAATTCTAACCAAGCAAGTTAATAGTCTGTATGACAAGAACTTCAAGTCTTTGAAGAAAAAAATGAAGAAGATATCATAAGATGGAGAGATCCTCTTTGATCTTTGATCAGTAGGATTAATATAGTAAAAAAGGTCATCCTAACAAAAGTAATCTTCAGATTCAATGCAATTTCTATCAAAATTACAACACAATTTTTTACATACCTTGAAAAATCAATACCCAACTTCATGTGGAAAAACAAAGCAACCAGAATAGCAAAACAATCTTATGTAATAAAAGAACTGCTGAGGCATCCCTATTTCAAGCTATACTACAGAGCAATAGTAATAAAATCTGCATGATATTCACATAAAAACAGACAGGTTGATCTATGTCATCTAATTAAAGACCCAGAAGTAAAACTACACACCCATGTACACTTGATTTTTAACAAAGAAGCCAAAACCACACCATGGATAAAGGAAAGCATCTTCAACAAATGTTTCTGGTTTATCTGGATGTATGCACATAGAAGAATGCAAATAGAACCAAATCTATCTCACAAGACTGAAATCCAAGTAGATCAAAGATTTCAACATACAACTAGATACAAAAAATCTGATAGAAGAGAAAGTCTGGAATAGCCTTGAACACGCTGGTATAGAAGACAACTTTCTGAACACAACAACAACAAATAAGACACTAAGATCAATAATTAATAAATGAGACCTCATGAAACTGAAAGCTTCTGTAAGGCAAAGGACACTGTCAAAAATACAAAACGGCAGCCTACATAATGGGAATAAATTTTAAGCAACTCCACATCTTACAGAGTGCTGTTACCTAGCAACTGATAGGAACTGATGCAGACACCCACAGCCAAACTAGTGGAGCTTGAGGAATCCTGTGGAAGAGGGAGAGGAGGCTTGAAGGAGCAATATGGATCAAGGACACCACAAGAATACCTAAAGAGTCAACTCATCTGGGCCATAGAGGCCCATAGGAACTGAAATGTCAACCTGAGAGCATGAATGGAGTAGACCTAGACCCTCTGCACATATGTAACATTTGTTTATCTGGTTCTTCATGTGGGACTCCTAAAGTGGAAGGAGTTGGTGTCTCTGACTACATTGCTTTCCTTTAGATACCTTTCTCTTAACTGGGCTTTCTTGTCTAGCCTCAGTAGATTTGACTAATCTTACTGCTACTTGAGATACCTAGGCTGGCTGATATCCATTGAGTCCTCCCATTTCTGCGGAGAAGGGGAGGAGAGGTGGATGTTGGGAGAGGGAAAGAGGGAGGCAAGGACTGGGAGGAGAAGAGACGTAAATAAACAACTTAGTAAAATATATCAAATGAATGGTTGGAAATTTTGACTTGCTTTCTGAATTTGTATTTCCTTGATTATTTGGACATTGTCTTACCTATTTGTATCTGTGAATTTATCAAATGATAAAAGCAGGATTATATGTCCAGGGAAATTTTGAAGAGTATACCAATTTAATTTCTATTCTTCACAAATACAAACCTCATTTATTTGTGATATTTTAGGAAAATGAGGTGACTAACATAACATGCTGATCTTTAATATAAGCAGTTCAAAGTATCTCAAAACAAGCAGATTTACATCTCAGTCATTGTGATAACTCTGAATGCTTCATTTCTGTTTTTGCATATGTGATTCTGTTAATTTCTTCTGCTAAAATGTAAAAGGGGTTATCAGGAACTAACCGCTGTCACTTAGCCTACGTGGTATTTTGGGCACTGTTCCAACAAATCATAATCTGTAAGATAATGACACTGCGTCCACTTTTCCCAGCTGTTCTTACTAGTTGGAACAGCTGCCATTGTTACACTTGAAAACTCCATGCTTGGCAGAGCTGCTGATAGAATCTGAAAATGTGTATTTTGTTTGCAAGTTTCTTCTGCATGACAAAATTATGCTCAGATTTAAAAACAGGATCCTCACATTGTTTTCTGTTTGACAAGAATACCTATGAGAAACTAGAGGCATTCATTATCTCTAAACACAAATCACCCTTGAGTTTGCTTTATCTAGGTTGAGTTAGTCATTTGTGGAATCCTTTTTTCAATCATCTTGTCTTCTATGAAAAAGACAATGAAAGGAAAGAAAAACTCTTCAAGGACACAAGCAGATAACCAAGTCATAATTTGAGTCAAGATTAACCCATAACTTCTTGCCACATTCTCTAGATAGTGATTTCTCATCAGAATCCATCTTCTCTCACATATGTTGCCTTTGTGACTGACACCAAACTAGAAAGATGTCTGGATTTGACTAGAAGTGACTATAAACAATGCTTCTCTTTACCAAATGGATGTTTTCCTTTATGTGCAGCCTGTCACCTAGCAGGACCAAACAGGCAAAACATTTGCCTCATTAGCATTGAATTCTCCCAGCTGATTCTGGAAGAAATTAATATTCACCATGGACACATTTCTTTAAATGACAAAAAATAAAAGAAAGTAAATTTGAATCTAAGTGTGTTTTTAGATTGAGTAATACTGCATTGAGGTTTGTTGCTGTGAAATAAGCCATATAAATCATAATATGAACAACTCACCTAATATTAGATACCTTAATGTTAGATACCCAACTACAGCAGTATTATATCACAGAGTGAGGTTATTTGACTATAGCTTTCTTTTTATATTATCATTTTTCCCAAGAACTTTTTAAATGTCTCAAACCATTTGCTTAGCTTATTTGGAAAATACTTAAGTCCTCTCTTTTGTGAGAATAACAGAAGAATCTTGAATAAAAACTTCTTAAAAAATAAAATATATCCTAAATTCAACCAAGGTGGAACTGCTAATAACTCCTTGTGGTTTAATTTTTTTTTCTTTCCTAGACTTTTGGGCTAAGAAGAACATTCAAATTTCAGTTTGGCAATTCTTCCTAAATGCCAGTTACTTATGCTCTCCCTGATGATGTTTCAATATGTATAAAGCCATCATAAAGGTTGCAGGCTATCTCCTATCAACGACATTATTTAAAAGTGGCATTCACTTTTGATCTTGGTGTCTACTGCTGTGTTTTTGTGTTTGTTTGTTTTTTTCTCAGTTGCTCCAGTTTTAAATCTAGGTCATGATTGCCTATCAGCTTTTTTCAACAGGCTCTATGCTCCTTAAGTACAGGGATTGCCATTCTTTATTCTCCTAAGCCTGATGCAGCATCTGACACACCAGAGTTGTTGAATAAGCATTTTTAGAATGTTTGGGAATATGTATGTTTTAACTGTTACTTGCTCTGCTACTCATCTTCTGATTAAAGAAATTGAATATGTGATCAAAGAGCTTGAAAACAAAACAATCAAAACAACAAAAAGCCTATAAACACATGGAAGCTGAAAAACATCCTACTCAATGATAACCTGGTCAAGGAAGAAATAAAGAAAGAAATTAAAGACTTTTTAGAAATTATGAAAATGAAGGCACAACATACCAAAACTTATGGGACACAATGAAAGCAGTGCTAAGAGGAAAACCCATAGCTTTGAGTGCCTCCAGAAAGAAACTGAAGGGAACATACACTAGCAGCTCAGCTTGATAGCATACCTGAAAGCTCTAGAACAAAAGAAGCAAATACATCCAAGAGGAGTAGAGGGCAGGAAATAATCAAACTCAGGGCTGAAATCAACCAAGTAGAAACAAAAAGAACTATACAAAGAATCAACAAAACCAAGAGTTAGTTCTTTGAGAAAATCAACAAGATAGATAAACCCTTAGCCAGACTAACCAGAGGGCACAGAGACAGTATCCAAACTAACAAAATCAGAAATGAAAAGGGAGATATAACAACAGAAACTGAGGAAATTCAAAAAATTATCAAATCCTACTACAAAAGCCTATGCTCAACAAAACTAGAAAATCTGGATGAAATGGACAATTTTCTAGACTGATACCAGCACCAAAGTTAAATCAGGATCAGATAAACCATGGAAACTGTCCCTATGATGATTTGCATGTGCTTGTCCAGGGGAGTGGTACTATTTGAAGATGTGACTTTGTTGGTGGAAGTGTCACTGTGGGGGTTGGCTTGGAGATCTTCCTTCTAGCTGCCTGAGGATGACCAGTCTGTTCCTGGCTTCCTTCAGATGAAGATGTATAAATCTCTGCTCCTTCTGCACCATGCCTGCCTGGATGCTGCCATGCTTCTCACTTAATGACAATGGACTGAACCTCTGAACCTGTAAGCCAGCCCCAATTAAATGTTGTTCTTTATAAGACTTGCTGTGGTCATGGTGTCTGTTCACAGCAGTGAAACCCTAACTAAGACAGGCCCATCACCCATAAAGAAATAGAACCAATCATTAAAAGTCTCCCAAGGACCAGGTGGGTTTAGTGCAGAATTCTCTTAGACCTTCAAAGAAGACCTAATACCAGTACTCTTCAAATTATTCCACAAAATAGAAACAGAAGGAACACTACCTAATTCATTCTATGAAGCCACAATTATGCATATACCTAAACCAAAGATACAACAAAGAAAGAAAACTTCAGACCAATTTTCCTTATTAATATAGATGCAAAAATACTCAATAAAATTCGTGTAAACTGAATCCAAGAACACATCAAAATGATCATCCATCATGATCAAGTAGGCTTTATTCCAGGGATGCAGAGATGGTTCGATATATGGAAATCAAACGTAAATCCACTATATAAACAAGCTCAAAGAAAAAACACACATGATCATCTCATTAGATGCTGAGAAAGCATTTGATAAAATTCAACAATCCCTTCATGGTAAAAGTCTTGGAAAAATAAGGAATTCAAGGCCCATACCTAAACATAGTAAAGGCAATATATAGCAAACCAGTAGCCAACATCAAATTAAATGGAGAGAAATTTGAAGCAATCCCACTAAAATCAGGGACTAGACAATGCTGCTCACTCTCTCCCTATGTATTCAATATAGTACTTGAAGTCCTAGCCAGAGCAATTAGACAACAAAAGGAGATTCAAAGGGTTGCAAATTGGAAAGGATGAAGTCAAAATATCACTATTTACAGATGATATGATAGTATACTTAAGTGACCCCAAAAATTCCACCACAGAATTCCTAAGCCTGATAAATAACTTCAGCAAAGTGGCTGGATATAAAATTAACTCAGATCACTAGCCTTCCTCTATTCAAAGGATAAACAGGATAAAATACCTTGGTGTGACTCTAAATAAGTAAGTGAAAACAAAAATCAAAAGTTATAAAAATGTACTGAAAAGCAATCTTGGCGCCCCAGTTCTCCCTCATCTGTATAGCACTCCCTTCCATCCTAATGTGGGAAACTGTGGTCGTCATTGCTTTGTGCTGACTTCCAGTTTTACGTTTGAGGTTCCATATATGAAAGTATGTAGATATTTGGGAAATAAATATTGTCACATTTAAATATAAATTTTAAAGTCAGAGAATGACTTGTGAAGTTGGGTCTTTTCTTCTACCATTCAGTCATACACTGTAGCAAACAACCTCGTCTGTTGAGTCTTCTTGCCAGACACAGACATAGTTATCTTAGTCCTTTACTTTAAACCTTGTGAGGTATTTACACCATTTATTCACTAACCATTTGGGTTATGTGCTGTTGATAGACATAATGGTTACTTCATTTATAATCTTACACTTTTTGCACTTCACAGTGTTGCCACCTCCAAGCTGTTAAAAAGGATGGTGCTAGAGGGCCCAAACCCATATAGAAGTAATTATTTGTTGCTGGCAACTAGTCAAGACCAATTATCAAAATATAGGATTTTTTTCTACATAAAAATGGTAGTTAGTATGGATGGGTCCATGGCTCCAGCCACATATGTAACAGAGAATTGCCTTGTCTGGCATCAATGGGAGAAGAAGCCCTTGGTCCTGTGGAGGCTTAATGTTCCAGCATAGGGATAAGCTAGAGGCAGGAGTGGGTAAGTGGGTGGAAAAGCACCCTCTTAGAGACAAAGGGGAGGGGTGATGGGCTGGGAGATTTGCAGAGGAGAGACCAGGAAGTGGCACAACATTTGAAATGTAAAGAAATAACCAATAAAAAAAAAGGTAGTTAGCATTTCACTTACCACATATAAGGCTAAATATCTCAATTCTATTTTTACTTTTTTTGCACACATTTTCTTACTTTCTTTGCCTTTATATTCTCTTGATTTGGTTTTGGTTTCATTTATTATTAACTGTATTACCTAGGCTTGAGCCTTTCAATGCCTTATGTTTATTAACTAATATTTTTGTGCAGCTGTATTTTCTCTGTTCTTTAGTTTCTAGACAGGATAAATGAGAATATTCATACCAATTTTATTACATTATGTTATTTAGGTTTTTTTCCTCTCTTAACCCCTCTTTAAAAATTCAAGATGAAAACAAATAAAAATAAAAATGAAAAGAAACCAAACGCCACACATACAATAAAAACATGGGGTCTATTCCATGTTAGACAACAACACCCAGGCATGAATAATTTTCTGTTGTGTAGTTGGTATACAACACATGACTCTTGCTGTCTGAACACTGTCAAGCTGTCGGTCTTTGTGTTAATTGCAATCTACTGAAAAAATATCTGATGATGTTTGAATGATGCACCATGTTTAACAATATGTAATTAGGAGTCATTTTATTGCTATGTTCCTTTATCAAAATAATATTGTAGATTTTCCTCCAGGGACCATGATCTATCTATTCTAAAGTCCTTGGCCACCTACCACTGCCAGGCATGGTTTCCATCTCATAGTGTGTTCCTGAAATACAATTGAAAAGAAAAAAATAACTTGTTTACTACATAGCATTTGTGTCACTATTGTAATACCTTGCAGGTAGATCTCTGATATAGGTGACATGCTTCATAGCTTGATGAGATTGATGATTACTTTTCTTCTCTGTTATCTTGCACATTGCCTTCTAGAACCATGAATGCTAGTTAGCAGGGGCAAAGCTTCTGGTTGGGAACCAGTTTGATTACTCCATGTTCAATGATATGAATAAGAGGTGTCTTTAGCACTATGGCTTTATTATTAGGTTGTAGAAGATAATCAATAATGTTAGCAATAATCTGTAGTCACTGAGGGCCATTTGTATGGCCCATTTTGCCAATGACTAAAGAAGATGTAAACTATTCCAGGCATTTGAAGTTTTACTTTTGTCATAAGATACCTGTTTGGGACATTTTCTCCCTCATTATATTGTGACTCAATTTAAATTTCTTTTATATGTGTATACCAGTAGTTCTCAAGCTATGGGTCATGACCCCTTTGGGGACTGAACAACCCTTCCATATAGGTTTTATTTTAGGTATCCTGTATATCAGGTGTTTCCATTTTGGTTCACAACAGTAGCAAAATTACAGTTATGAAGTAGCAACAAAAATAATTTTACATACATTTAATACATAAGGAACTGTATTAAAAGATCACAGTATTAGGAAGGTTGAGAACCACTGGTATATATAATTTCAAAAGCTTCTATATGAATAAGCCAGTATCTCTGAGTAAAATATCAAGCCATTTGCCTATAAGCCTAAGAGTAGTATCCTTAGGCATTAGGTAGGTCATTTTTAGGCTTCCTGTGGAATCTCCACACTGATTTCCATAGTAGTAGTAGTACCAAATTTATATTCTCTCCAGCAAAGAATAACTGTTTTCATTTTTCTTCATCCTTTTCATGTGCTATTGTTTATTGATCATTCTGACTTAGATGGGATGAGATCTCAATGTAGTTTTAATTTAAAGTCTCTTCATAACTAAGAATGTTGACAGATTTGAAATTATTTCTTAACCATTTGTGTTTCATCTTTTTAGAACTCTGTTTAGCTCTATGCCTCATTTTTCTGTTGAGTTGTTTTATTGATATTCATTTGTTATAGTCCTTAATGTATTCCATAAAACTTCTCTTCAGTTTGTAATTAGTAAATATTCTTTCATATTCTGTAGACCACTGCTTTGCTTGAATAATGGTGTCCTTTGCTATATAGAACTGTTTTTGTGTATGAGATTCCATTTATTAACTGTTAGTTTAAATGCCTGTACCATTGCTACCTTGTTCAAAAAGTTCTTTCCTATGCCAATGATTTCAAGCTTACTGCTTACTTTTTGTTCCATCAGATTCCAGGTATCTTTTTTTATGCTGAGGTCTTTGATGCATTTGAAGTTGAATTTTGTGCAGGATTTTAAATGTTAGTCTATCTGTATTCTTTTACATGCTACCATTCAGTATGGTAATGGTACTATCTATCTTTTCTCCAGTGCATATTTTGTCATTGCCAAAATTCAGGTATTTATAGGCATATGGGATTATGTCTGACTCTTCAGTTCTATTCCATTGACTAACAGGTTCCAGAAATTCTTTCACTTCATTTTTTAGGAGGAGTTTAGCTATCATTTTCCTTTCCTTTCCTTTCCTTTCCTTTCCTTTCCTTTCCTTTCCTTTCCTTTCCTTTCCTTTCCTTTCCTTTCCTTTCCTTTCCTTTCCTTTCCTTTCCTTTCCTTTCCTTTCCTTTCCTTTCCTTTCTTTTCTTTTTTTCTCTTTCTTTTCTTCTATTTTCCTTCCTCCTTTTCTCTCTCTCTCTCTCTCTCTCTCTCTCTCTCTCTCTCTCTCTCTCTCTCTCTCTCTCTCTCTGTCTCTCTCTCTCCATAAGAAGTGGAAGATTAATTTTTCAATTTCTATAAGGAACTGTGTTGGAATTAAATTGGGATTACACTGAGTCTATAGATTGCCTTTGGTAATATGGCTATGATTCACAATAATAATTCTACCAAACTGTGAGCATGTGAGATCCTTCCATAATCTGGTATATTTTTCAATTTTAGTTTTGTTCTTCAACATATTAAAAGTTTTTATCAAACAAGTCTTAGCTAGAGTTATTCCAAGATTTTTAAGGCTATTTTGAAAGGCATAATTTTCCCAGGTTTTTTTTTAGAATTTTTTATCAGTCGTATGTTAGAAAACTACTGATTTTTGTGTGTTAATTTTGTATTCTGCCACATTGCTGGAAGTTTGGTTTCCTTTATAAACAAAAATTATATCATTTGCAAATAAGGATACTTTGATTCCTTCCTTTCCTCTTTGTATCCCTTTAATGTTTTTAAGTTGTTTTATTGCTCTGAGGTTCATACTATATTGATTATGTACGGAGAGAGTGAGCATTCTTGTAGTTCTGGTTTTAGTGCTAATGAGTTGAGTTTCTTTCTATTTAAGACAATGTTAGGTGTTTGCTCATTGTAAATCCCCTTAAATATGTTAAGACATGTCCCTTGTATCTTTAGTTTCTGATTGAGAGAGATGTCCTGGGTAATCAGGATTCACAAAGGAATGGAGATGGGCTAGCATGAATGGGTTAAAAGGATGATAGGAAAAAACTTACTGGGACCTAGGCATGCACAAAGAGTCTGAGTCTCTAGAAGTTGAAAATTGTTTGGGAGGAGGGGTTCAAAATGACAGCCTTCAGTATGGCTAAGAGTAGGTCTAGAGTAAAGAGAATGAAACGACTGGGATGCAGTTCACCTACCTGAGTCCCACCCTTGTATGGTGCTGAGGTTCCTTAGTAGAGAGCAGTTCTTCTGGTCAGTGGAAGATAAAGAAAAGGAGATGTGTTATAAGGAAAGTTTCAGAGGGGAAGACTTAGGGGATCCTCAATCTGCATCAAAAGGTACAGTCCCTAGTGGATGAAGGGAGGCAACAACATGAAATATTAAGAAGAGATTTTTGGTGAAATTTAAAGACACAAATGCAGTGTGAGAGAAGCTGCTGCCAAATAGGAAGTTTTTCTTTTGGGCAGATGAAGACACTCCTTCTATAAATAAATTTCAAACACACAGTAGTAAAAGGGCAATTTGTTGGGGTTTAGTGAGAGAGTATATCAACATATAGACATATGTATTAGAAAGAAACAAATGTCATTTGTTAATTTTACCTTCTAGAAAACACAGTGCAAGTGTCAAGAAGCTATCTATATTATGTTTTATGCATTGAATTTTGTTTTTATTAAATTCTAACTTCAGAAGACTCCACTGGGGAACAATTTCTTCTTGTAGAAGGTCTGTCTCAAACAGAAAATGGCCTAAAATAGGGCATATAGAGCAACCCATCAGCCCTTCATGCTGGCACTCCTGCTGTGACAGCTTCTGTCTCCCTAGAAACACAGTGCCAAGAGCCACTTGTATTGATGCCAGTACATTCTCTGGAGTTGTGGGTCAGAGAGCACATCCTCCTTATTCATATGCCAGTGTGAGGAACCCTCAAATTAATGTTCCAAAAGTTGGTCTAAGCACAGAGTGGCCCCAGGCTATCCAGCAAGTTAGATAGTTGGAAAAAATGATGTGTACAACAGCCTTTCTGGAATTATCAGTTTATGATTTTACTCTTTTATGGAGATATGGATCTAGTGTATCAAGGTAGCAAAAGTCATGGTTTGCATGAGGTAGTTTCAGAAATCATTTTGTTCATGCAGTTAAAGGCTTTTGTTCTAATTATCTGGACACAACAACAACAACAACAACAACAACAACAACAAAACCAACAACAACAACAACATCCCAGTTTAGCTGCTTCTGCTTCCTCACTATTTTGTTACAATAAGTAAAGCACAGTTATTTTATTAATACTTCACCCATATTGAGGAATTTTATCAACATATAGCTCTACTTAATATTTTAGTAGTAATAACTCTAATGGCACTAAAATATTCAAACATAAGCTTGCCCAGTATGTTAAAAAAAACAAATAAAGGAAACAATTAGCCTGAAGAAAACAATAATCATATCATCTGAAAAGTTTCCAGATATGTCTCTAGAAGGCATCTGCCATCACTGGAACTGGCCGGTTAATGTCCACATAGGCCTTTTATCATTGAAACACTTCCAGTCTATAATAGTGAATGTTTGTAAATACAAAGCTAATTGAGGGTCTGGAGATGTGGTTTGTTGGTTAAGAGCACTTGCAATTCTTGCTGAGACCCAAGTTCACTTCTCAGCCATGCACATTTGGCAATTTTAACCAGTTTAACTCCAGCCTTGGAGTAAGAGGATCTAATGTTCTCTATTAGCCACCATGAACACTACGTGTGTATCCATACATACACTTACATACACTAAGGCACACATATTTTATCTTAAAATAAAACAAAACAAGCAAATAAATCCAAAATAATAGAAGAATCATGAAACTGTGCTGTGCTGTGCTGCAGTGTCAGTCCTTAAAAGTAGATAACCAGGAGATTGCACAGAGCATGTTGGTCATATAGTAGTCACTTTTTCTTCACACAGACATCTAATAGAAGTAAAATCTTTCTTCCTGTTGGTAAACTTGACAACAGAATCTACACAAAAACAATCTATCTGCAGCCTTTGTTTTAACTTCTTTTCTTAAACAATACAGATACTGTGATTATACTTTAATATGAGACTTAGATTCACACACAAGAACTGTACTCACCTTCTTCCATAAACACCGAGACCAAAATTCTCTTGTGAACACACCCCCAAACACACATACACACACACACACACACACACACACACACACATACACACACACACACACACATACACACACACACACACAAAACCACCCAAGTTCTCCCTTGTCTATTCATTGTGGTTCAAATGTGCTATAGGAGTTTGATTTTTATGTTTAAGTATTTGGTCTTTTCAAAGCATTCATTTACATATTTTTCTTTCTGTCTGGAAGAGTTCAAGAATCTTTTTCTAACATCTTCCAAGAGCAATTCCCTCCCAAACCAAACAAGAGAGGCTTCAATGCTCTGTTCAATCAGTACTTCCCACAGCCTCCTATTATAACAGCTGTGCTATTCTAAAAAATGATAGCATTGCATATTTATCTCTTAAGCTCTTTTGAGAGCCTCTAAACCTGTAGAATTCTGTTAATCTTCTCCATGTAGATCATTAATATATGCTGAATACTCACATTGCTAATGAATCAGCAAGAAGGCTAAATAACAAACCCTGAACATCACAGAATGCACATTGGCACACACTATACACTCACCTGATTGCCTTTTTCATGTTGATTACGGAGAGTCAGTCATTTCCTGAGGGTTAATCAGAGGTTTCCATCTGAGTTCTAGTTACCTGGCTTACTTCCATTTATTTTTTGTGTTATATAAAATTATTATTACAATAAAAATTTCAGACTTGATTACTGATGAAGTTAACAGATCTATATTTATTCACATGCTTTTTCTATCCAAAGGGAGTTCTAACTATTTGTTAGTTAAAATGTTATTTCATTAATTAAGAGTATTCTATATTCTTATGTGAATCAGGTTACAATCCAACAATTATATATTCCTCACTAAATACTCATGTGTATTAGATTTGCGGAAGTCTTTCCCCCTCCTTATCTATAGTGGCGTGAATGTTTGCCTGTGGCTAGAAGCACTGAGCTTTGATTTCCACTATCATAAACATCTTCTTTTATTTGGTATTTTTTTCTCCTTGGTTTTATGGTCATTTTTTTTTTCATACCAACTTCTCTAGTCATTTTTCTCAATTCCTTAAACTCACTTTCTATCTTCCTACATTCCTCCTCTATTTCTTCATTGTGATAATCAAACTTGTTATCAAATTGATTTTTAATTCTCCATTTGATGATTTTAAGCACTCATTCTGTCATTTCTATCACTACTCAAGATCTGTCATCAGCTATTCCTAACATAGTCTTTGAGGAAATGCCTGGTATGCTCCTTATTCATTTTGCAATTATTATTTTCTTTCCTAGTTTTTAGTTCTGTATGGGTTCTGAGTTCCAGTTCCTTATTAGTTGCAGGATTTATGTATGTTTACTTATTTTATAAATTATAGTTTATTGTGTAGATGATGTTTCTTGGTGTACATTTAAAAAAATTTCATGACAACTATATTATATCTGATAACCTTTGTCACTTATACCATTGGTGTCATATGTTATTTATTTTGACATCTGTGAGAATATTTTACCTTTAATAATATTGTCTTGTTTTTGGAGCTGATGCAGAGGTCATGGAGGGGGTGCTGCTTACTGGATTGCTTCCCCTGGCTTGCTCAGCTTGTTTTTTCATAGAACTCAGGACTACCAGCCCAGGGATGGCACCACCCACAATGGGCTGGGCCCTTTCCCCTTGATCATTAATTGAGAAAATACCTTTCATCTGGATCTCATGGAGACATTTCCTCAAGGGAGGCTCCTTTTTCTGTGATAACTCCAGCTTATGTCAAGTTGACACACAAAACTAGCCAGTACAGGGCTCAAATCACTTTTTGTATCAAGATCAAAATCATCTTATATACATCACAATTTTCCAAATCAGAATTATCGGTGTTTAATAACATTGCTTAATGTAAAATAATAAGAACATAACAACTGGATATGAAATAAACTTAACCTTGAAACTTAGGCCAGATTTTCTAGAAGTACAAAAATAATCAAATACAGGATTGCAACATAAATAATTACATCTTATGACAAAGAATATTGTGGTCCTGATTTAACAATTTTGTAGGTATAGAAATTAAATAAAAATTAAAATGTCTGAGAAGTATGAAAAAAGAAATTATGGTATTATATAGAGCTTTCACTAGGAGACAAAGAGCCTTCTTTCTTAGGGAGATAACAAAATACCGGTGCCAGAGAAATGACTCATCAGTTAAGAATGTGCTCTGCTCTTGCTGCAGTCACTTCCCAACATCCATTTTGGACAGCTCACAAAAGCCTATAGCTGTAACTCCTGAGGATGGACACCCTCTTCTGCCCTGAAAGGGCTCCTGAACACATATGCACTTATCCACATAAAGATATACATATACATAAACATAGTTTTCAAATAAAACAAATCTTAAAATAGAACAAGATGACAAACTTCCAGAGACACAAGTAAAAGTAAACTTTGATAATAAGCTTGCTCATAATAATAGAAATCTATAACACTGGATATAACATTATGAACAGCAAGAAAAAGAAAAAAATAAGTATAAGCCATAAAATATATTTGTGATCATTCAAAATAAGAAGTACCATGTAGTGTGCATTTTACCTAGTGTAATATAGCATTCATATAAATTGATGTCTAATCATGTTCAGATTGATAAAGATAGAAAGCCCACAATTTTTAGGGCAATTCTGAATAATGTGAGATTTGGTGTTAATTCTACTCTATTCTTGGTTAGTTTTCAAAATATTGTTTTATACTATGTTTGTATTATCCATCTATGTTCCCATAACAAGTATATTTGGTTCATACGAGCAAGTACAAGTAAATTCTAGGCATTGGACTTTATATTTTCTATATTTTAAACTTTCATCCAGAAAATAATAAAATATACTAAAGATATTCCTTTTTATATGTGATTAATTAAAATATAATGTTGAGTGTCGTCTGTCACTATGTTTCTTTCCTCCCAGCCACAAGCTCCCAGAATAACAACTCTGAGACATATATTTACGAATGCCTAGGCCAAAGTTTTGCATGCATGTTCTCTGACTGATAGCTTAATATTCCATTTATTCTAATCTAAATTCTGCCTTGTGGCTGGTTACCTCTGAGAGGCTTTTTTGCATCTGTCTCCATCAGTATTCCCAGGGAGAATCTCTCCATGCAGAACTTTATCCCTGAATCTTTTCTGCCTACCAGGTATCTCACCTTCTTTCTATTCTACCTTTCATATAGGCTATATGTTTTGGGCAGGTAATATGCCCATACAACACACAAGAGATTTTTCTCTACAACATAATTATACCATTTTAAAAATTTAAAATCTAATTATATTCAATTTCCTCACTCCAGGCCCTCCAAAGGCTTCTCCCTGTAACTCATTCTGTTATCCCCTACTCCTGAATGGATAGCCTTTTTATTTATTATTGTTACATATATGTATGCATAAATATTAATGCAAACTTCTGAGTCCATTTTTGTTGTTTGCGTGTATATGGTTTCAAGGATGACCACTTTATATTGGGTAACCAATTAGGGGGTTCATCCATGGAATGGACTAGTTCTCCTTCTCTCAGAAGTTTAAATATAACTATAATGTGTTCACTTGTTCGGTTATGGTTTTCTGTGATGGTGTCCATTTACTGTGAAGAAAACATTTTTTGTTGTTTTTGAAAAGGGATGGTAGCTATGCTATTCTATGGGTATATGGATAAGATTTAGAATGTAGTTAGAAATTATGGTAACCTAGAAGAGTAATGGTATTAGATTTTTCCTTAAGATCCATGACCTCACTAGCCCTAGATAGCTGGGTAAGTTTCTACTACTAGGCATGATCATGATTTCTCTCCTGTTGAATGTAATGTATGTTCAGTTAGACAAATATTGGTCACTAGCATCATATGAGTGTCATGTATTGCACCTATACAGATATTTTGTTGTGCTTGCCATGCTTGTCATTGTTGTCACTAATGTGGAGGGCTATTGCTTGCTGCCTCACTTGGTAACTTATTTAGTATAGTCTGGTATCACGG
Organism: Uromys caudimaculatus; assembly: GCA_028551405.1. Taxonomy (NCBI): domain Eukaryota; kingdom Metazoa; phylum Chordata; class Mammalia; order Rodentia; family Muridae; genus Uromys; species Uromys caudimaculatus. The sequence goes on from CM052719.1 coordinate 669,361, forward strand.
AAGCTAGACCACAGGACAAAAACTTTCAGGTTAGATCAAACTCGTATTATCCAAGTCCTGTGTTCTAGGTGTGCATTGTTTTCAGCCATAGGGGATTACCTTCAATTTCTGAGAGACAATCAAGGCAGCAACAATAGTCTATATTGTTTTGAGACACACTTGGAGTACCTTGAAAAACCCTTTGAAAGGAGGTCTCTCTGGACTCATGATGAGGTTTTTGTTAATCTATTTTTCTTGTAGAAAACTTTGACAACTAATGTGGCATAACTTCCTTTAAAAATTTATATATATATATATATATATATATATATATATATATATATATGTGTGTGTGTGTGTGTGTGTGTGTTTCTTTATAATTTTTAAAGATGTATGTGTAATTATGTATATATGTATATATATGCAAATATATGTATTGTGTATAATTTTAAGTAAATACAATATATTAAGTTTTCTTAGGGCTTTATAAAAAAACTTGGCTATTCTTTGTTCTTCCTCCCTCCTTCTCTTTGTATATTGACCTCTCTCCCTATTTCCAATTTGGAACTTCCCTTCACTTGTTATGTTTCCTGCTTCATTTTCCCTATATTCTGGTATTCTCCTATCAAGTCTTGTGTCTCTTCATGATCCTTTATAACATTCCCATTTTCTGTGGTTACTCTATATTGTATAATCACATCTGAACATCGGGAGCTAAAACTTGAAGATGAGAGAAACTATGAGGACTTTGTCTTTTTAAGTCTGTATTATATCCTACAATATATTCTTTTCTAGGTTTGCTCATTTGTATGCCACTTTTATTACTTTTACAGTTGAATAATACTCAGTTGTATATATGTACCACATTTTTATTAACCATGTATCTTTTGAATGAAATTTAGCTTATTTTCTTTTCTAGCAATAGTGGTTTGTGCAGAAGTGAATGATTCTGAGCAAGTATATATTCTTGATAAAAAGAATGCTCCCAGAATATTTTTCAGAGGAATAAGAATCATGAATTGTCATCCTAACAGTTAGTTGATCCTATGATTTTTAAAGTAAATTTTAGCAACTTAACAACAAAAAATAAGAGAACTGATCAAAACATGAATAGTTTTTGTTCAGGTCTTGTGTAGGTAGCAGCGTTGCTGAGAATCGATGAGTGTAGCTTTCATGACATTTCTATGAGGTGGAATTTCACAACAGACATCTAGTTACTCCAGCTCTTAGAGTCTTTAAACACCCTCTTCCAAAGTATTTCCTAAAGTGTAAGTCTAAGGGTTGTGTTAAAAATAAATCAGTTGAGGCTGGGCACCACATGAACACTTGTTCTCTGCATTTGGACTAGTTGTGGTTTTCCATACAGGTTCTCAGTTGGTTATTTGACAGAGTATTCAACATTGAAATCATATGAATATAAAAAGCATTAAACATTTAAAAATGGCAACTTCTTAGTCTCTCACTATAATAAGAAAACAGGCAGGGATCATGAAACAGACTGAGGGTTATATAAATGAGATATTGGTCCATCAACTATATATGTATATAATTTATATATAATATATAATTTAATTTATATATAATATATAATTTATATATATAAGAATATCAATTGAAGAAAAAGAGGCAGAGGCATTGAAATTGAGAGAGTGGGGATGGAAGGAGTTGGATGGAGGAAAGTGATAGAGCAATATTCTAACAAGTAGTTGAGAAAAATAAAAAGAACACACAAACTACCAAAAGCATATGACATGCACACTTTACTCTCAGAAGGAAGCTTGTAGCAGTATACCCTCAAATTAAAAAGAAGAAGAAAAAGAAGAAGAACAAGCAAGAAGGAGAAGGAGAAGGAGAAGGAGAAGGAGAAGGAGAAGGAGAAGGAGAAGGAGAAGGAGAAGGAGAAGGAGAAGGAGAAGGAGAAGAACAAGAAGAACAAGAAGAACAAGAAGAACAAGAAGAACAAGAACAAGAACAAGGACAAGGACAAGGACAAGGACAAGGACAAGGACAAGAACAAGAACAAGAACAAGAACAAGAACAAGAAGGATATCAAAAAGAAATTAAACCTTATTCACGCTTAGGAAATAATCAACAAAGAAAAGGGATAGCCTAGGGATTAAGAGAGAACATCAGAAAAACAGTATATCTGCTAAGAAGGTTAATAACATTCAAAACATATAATAATGCTAGCATTTTAGTGAATAGAAAATATAAAACATGATTTTTTAAACAAAAGTCCCCAGATAGAAATTTTTCAAGAAAAGGAAACAAAATAAACAAAAACACATACACATATCTAACATGGTTTTGAAAGCAATGCTTGATAATATTCATTCATATAAAAATTAAAAATAAAGCTAAAGTCAATCATATATGTGAGAGTGACTATTGTAAAAATAAAAAGGGCAGTGTGTGTCAGAGAGAATATAAATAAAAAGGAGTATTTAACAATATTGGAGTCAGGAGAGCCATTATGGGGAAAAATAAAATGACTGCCAAAAACTTTAAAATAGAGTGACTGCCTGATCCAGCAATCTCCCTTCTGGGTGAAGTCAAAGAAAATGAAGCTGTTATTATCCAGCGGACTCTGCAAGCTAGTGTTTACTGCAGCAGTATTCACAGTAACTAACATACAGAATAAATCAAAGTGCCAAAGAAGTTTCACTGAGTACACACATACACACACACACACATACACACACACACACACACACACACACACACACACACACACACACACACACACACACACTTGAGGACTACTTAGTTCCAAGAGTAAAGGAAACTTAGTGAATCTGTGAGCATTAGGCTAAGATAAACCATGTGCAGAAAGATCTATAGCATGATTTCACCTATAGATAAAATCTAAAATTTAAGCTCATACAAACAGAGTGTACAACATAGTTACCAGGAGGTTGAAGTTTCCTCAGAGAGGATAGTACAACATTTCACTTAGTCTAGAGAGATAATTTGAAAAGATATATTTTAAAACACAGTTTAATAAAAAATTTATTAGAGTCCTGAAAATAGAGGACAAAAATTTAAATATTTTGTTAAAAAAGTAAGTCTGTGAGTTTACACACCATTTCATAATGCATTTGCATCTAAAAGCAGCATGATGTGTGGTGGAAAATATGTGAAAATTTTGTAAATTTAAATAAATCAATATACAATATCTCAAAATTTTTTACTGATACATATTATCTTGAGATAAGATTTTAAAAGTTATGAAGTTGTTAATAAAATTATAAGCCTGAAGCTGACTTCATGACTATGCAGGTTCTTTTTAATATTGGTGTTAAAATGGAAATATATATCTCAAAGTTTATTGGCAATAAAATTAGTTTTGAATTTTGAAAAATGTATATATTTTTGTTTCTGCTTAGATTTTTTTAAACCTACTTTTGTGAGCTTATAGCCATGTTAGAAAAGAGTTTGAGATTCTAATACCGGGGCATGATATTCCAGCATAAGATAAAACTAAGAAAGGTAATAAGAGAATTTATAAGATAAAATGGATTTTATAACAAAGCTGGGTTATTATCGAAAGGTTTTAATATATACTTAATCACAGGTGCAAGAGACCACTGTTAGAAGCCTGTGGGTAGATATGAGCTTTCTGAGACAGTGTCAAGAATGTTTATAATGGACTTATGAAAATATAAAATAATTTAGAGACATGTAAAGGTTTGCTGTATACAATTCAAATAGGTATGAAATCATCATAAATAATTAAAATATGTTGAGATAATTTTAATTTTCATTGTAACTGACTTAGTGGAGTGAAAAAGAAAATATTTATTTTTCATGAATGAGGAATCTTTTTACTTTTACATTGTGTACCAAACACAAAGTTTGTTTTATTCTAGTAAAATAAAATAAATCATCATAAATACAGAATTCTAGCCAAATAATTAAAATGTCAGCCCTCCTCTATACAGATGATAAATGGACCGAGGAAATTAGGAAAACAAGATCCTTTACAATAGCCATGAATAATATAAAATATCTTTAAGTTACACAAAGTGTAACTTATACACTTTGGAAGTGAAATATCTGTATGACAAGAACTTCAAGTCCCGGAAGAAATAAACTGAAGAAGATATCAGAAGATAGAAAGATCTCCCATGCTCATAGACAGGCAGGATTAACATAGTGAAAATGGCCATCTTACCAAAAGCAATCTACAGATTCATTAAAATTCCCATCAAAATGTCAACACAATTTTTTATAGATCTTGAAAGATTTATTCTCAACTTCCTATGGAAACAAACAAGCAAACAAACAAACCCAGGATAGTCAAAATAATCATGAACAATAAAAGAAATCCTGGAGTAATCACTATCCCTGGCCTCACACTGTGCTACAAAGCAATAGTGGTAAAATATGCATAGCATTGGTACAGAAACAGACACATTGATCAACTGAATCTAGTTTAAGACTAAGAAATAAACCCACACACCTATGGACACTTGATTTTTGATAAAGAAGCCAAAACCATATAATGGAAAAAAAGGAAGCATCTTCAACAAATGGTGTTGGTATAACTGGATGTCTGCAGATAGAAGAATGAAAATAGATTCACATTTATCACCCTGCACATAAAGCAAGTACAAGTAGAGCAATAGCCTCAATATGACACCATATACACTAAATATAGAAGCGAGAATGGGAAATACCCTTGAACACACTGGTACAGGAGACAATTTCCTGAACAGGACACCAAGGGTTCAGAGTCAACAACTGATAAATGGGACCTCATAAAACTGTAAAGTTTCTATAAGGCTAAGGACATTGTGAATAGGTCAAATCGGCAACCTACAGATTGGGAAAAGATCTTCACTAATCCTACATCTGATAGTAGGTTAACTTCCAAAATATATATAAAACTCAAGAAGTTACACACAAATAACCCAATTAAAAATGGGACACAGAGCTAAACAGAGAATTCTCAACAGTGCAATCTTGAAGGCTGAGAAGCACTTAAAGAACTATTCAAAGACCTTAGGCATTAGAGAAATGCAAATCAAAACAACTCAAGACAACTCTGAGATTCCATCTTACACCAGTCAGAATGAGTAAGATCAAAAAGTGAGAGCTCATGCTTGAGACTATGTAGAGAAAGGGGAACCTTCTTCCATTGCTTGTGGGAGTGCAAACTTGTAAAGCCACTTTGGAAATCAATTCAGAGTTTTCTTAGAAAACTGGGAGTAGTTCTAACTCAAGACCCAGCTATACCACTCCTGGGCATATACACAAATGCTGCTCCAACATCCCACAAAGCACTTGCTCAACTATGTTCACAGCAGCCTTATTTGTGATAGTCAGAAAATGGAAACAACCTAGATATCCCTTAACTGAAAAATAGATAAAGAAAATGTGGTACATCTACACAATGGAATATAATTCAGCTATTAAAAACAAAGACATCATGAATTTTGCAGACAAATGGATGGTTCTTAAGAATATCATCCTGAGTGAAGTAACCCAGTCCCAAAAGGACTTGCATGGTATGTACTCAATTATAAGAGAATATTAGCCATAAGATACAGGATATCCATGCTACACTCTACAGACTCCAAGAACCTAAACAAGAAGGAAGGCAAAAGCAAGAATGCTTGAATCTCACTTAGAAGTGGGGATAAAATAGTCATAAAAGTTAGATAGACAGAGTGAACTGGGTCAGAGAGGAGATGGGGAGGAGATTGGGGGTGGGTTTAGGATCAGGTGTGGAGAGGAACATGAGGGATGGCAGGATATCCATGAGAAATATGGAAATCTGTAACCGATGGGGATGAGGAGGTGAGGGGCTTCTCCAGGAAGAGACAGAAACCTAGGATAAGGGAGAAGCTCAAGAATCAATGGGGGATATCCTTAGCTCTGACTCACAGCTTTGGGGATATGAAACCTGAAAAGGCCACCTCCTGTAGCCAGTCAGGAATCCCAATGGTGTGATAGGGACACCAACCCACCCACAAAACTTTTGACCCAAATTTTATCCTGTCTACAGTAAGTACAGGGATGGGGGATGGACCAGAGTCTGAGGGAATGGCAAACCAATTACTCTCCCAATTTGAGACCAACCCCATGAGTAAGCACCAATCCCTGACACAATTTATGATACTCTGTCATGTTTTCAGATAGGAGTCTAGCATGGCTGTCATCTGAGAGGCTCTACCTACCAGCTGAGTCTGACGATGGAGACACCCACAGCCAATCATAATAGAATTTGGAAATGTTATGGAAGAAGAGGAGCAAAGGTTGTGGCCTCTAAGAGGGACTTCACAGGAAGAGAAACAAAGTCAACTAACCTGTACTCTTGGGGCTCTCACAGACTGAACTACCAACCTTAGAACACACACTGGCTGGGCCTACGCCTCCCCGCACATAAGTAGCAAATGTGCAGCTTGGTCTTCATGTGAGTCTGGAACAACTGGAGATGGGGCTATCCCAAAAACTGTTGCCTATATGTGAGATATGTTCTTCTAGCTGGGATGCCTTGCCTGGTCTCGTTGGGAGAGGATGTGGTTAGCCTAACAAAGACTTGATGTTATCAAGGTAGAGGGAGGGATATCAGGTGAGCCTCTACCTGCTTAGAGGAGAAGGAAAGGGGAATATGGGAAGAATTATTGGAGGGGGTGACTGGGAGAGAGGCAATGAGCAGCATGTAGATTAATTAATTAAAATGATAATAATAAAAAATTTAAAATGTCATATAGCTTATTTATTTTTGAGTAGATAGTATGTTTATAGAGTTTGTTAGAAAAACAACCCTTTTGTTAAAACCAAGATTGTATTTATGTTGATAATTTAAGATACCTTATACATAAATCATTGTTCATTGTTGGTTTATATTTGGAAAATGACTTCAGAAAATTAGCACAGAAAGAGCACTTTAAGCCCTAAAATGTTATTTTTCTTTATATAGTTGATAGAAAAATAAATTTGGGAGAAAAGCAAATTTGTTAAATGTAATCAACTTATTAGAAGTTTTAGTAGAAAATACAACAAAGAAAAGTTCACTACATCACTTAGTAAAATTCTAGGAGCTGCTTTGAAGACAAAATTAAATAGTTAAAGAGATATATGCATTTTTAAAAATGGCTTTTTAAATCCTATATTTGGCATATTTTCCTTAAGTTGAAAAACTCATTAGGAAGCCTTGAATACGTCAGTTCTAATAAGAATCTATGCAATGTCTGCAATGGTTTCTTAAGAAGAGGTAGAAATATCTTCATTTGCAGTTAAATTTATATTGCTAAATGTCAATTAACGGCCTCCTTGACTTTTGGTGATTCATTCTTTAATGAAATCATAAATGTTTCTGTGTAGCAAACCTTACTTTCTTCCCAGGAGGCAGCCAAAGTGTCAGGAGATGGATGTTGGAAGGTGGCCATTGCCCACCTGTAGTAGTGGGGTTCAAATTTCTGTGGCAGCAGTGGATAGGTGCAGGTGGGACACAAGGCATCTGGCTTCCACATCACGAGCTGTGGACATCTGGAGAATTGTCAAAGCCATAATTAACACACCGGCATCTTCTTCCACTCTATTCTGCCTCTGAATTCCCAGAGCAGAGCACACCATCATTCTTTTCTGAAGCCTAACTCTTCAATACTGAAAATAATGTTGACTTGAAGAATTGTTACGAGCAACCCTTCTTTAGCCACATGTAAACCCAATAAAATATTTAAGTTTAAACAATTACATATGACTTGGTTAAGAAATTTAAATTCTGAGAACATGTCAAAGCTATAAGAAAATAATGTGAGAAACCAACTAAAATAATTAACCTTGGAAGTCTTAAGGCAAGAGACCAAAGGGCTAAACTAACTTGTTTCAAGAAAAATCTAATAATATATAGGCTGTATTTTTAAAAGCGAAAAAAATTAAACTTCATTACCTCTTTATCTCTTTTATCTTTCCCTTTGTGTATATCTGGCTGACCTGGGAATTTTTGTAAGCTAAGGTGCTTTCAAACTTGCAATCATCTTCCTGCATTTGAATGTTAGAGAATGTGTGAAGTGCACAATATATGCATCTGAAATCAGTGAAAGTACAAATCCAGGGACAGTAACGGGGAAATGCAGAATAAGAAAAGACAAGAGAACACAAGCAGAATTTACAAAAGCTAAACAATGGCATTTACAGACACAATTCATGAAGAAGCTGTCAGCAGAAACAATAGTAAAATTTAAATAGGAATGACAAAATAAGTTTTGGTTTAGTGAGAATAGCAAACGGAGACATATAATGGAATGGTGGAGTTCTGTGAAAACAGAAAACCAGAGCCTCAGCTCATTGCCTTACAGAAGAACAAGAGAATCTCAGAACAGCTGGAGTCAAAGAGCAGCAAAAAGGCAGAGGACTTGGGGCTGGTCCTGGTGACTCTAGAACCAGGAGATGAGTCTATAGGAAAAAAAAGTCTGTGTTATTGATTGAATGAATGATTGATTGATTGATTGATTGATTGATTGATTTTACTTAATCATATCCTGCTCACTGCCCCTCCCAATCACCCTCTCCCATAACCCTTTCCCTTTTCCCCCATCTCTTCTCATCTAAGTGGGTGGGGACCCCCTGGATATACTCCTACCCTGGCACATTAAGTCTTCAAGGCTAGGAGGGTTACTTCAGTTTGTATTATTTAAACCAGACCCTAAAATCTTACACAAACATAAGCTGCTGCTAGAGTATGGAAAGGCATTTTCAGGAAGGATTATTTATATGCCAGCTAAATAAGCAATTTTAAAATGAAATGCAGCTACAGATGAGTCAAAATATACAAAGCTTGAAAAGATACATGGGAAAGTGGTGGAGGCTGACAATTTAATTCATCTAAATAATCAAATGATACATTTACAGTAGATGTAAGTGCAATAGAACCCAGCATGAAAATGGACATCCCAGAGAAATAATAAGCAATGGGATACAATGCAGGAGAAAAGAAAGACATGACTACCGAAAGTCTACCTACATGGCATAAGATCAATTTAATATTAGTAAGAACATAATCCTGTGAAGTAAATAAAATCAGGAGAATTTCAAGCTCAATTTAGGTATCAGAATATTTTCTCCAATTTAAAGAGGTTTTAAACGAAACGATATCTTCTGTGGGAAAGCAATACTTAGATAGAATTACAGAACCCTGTCAATATAAATTATTTTCTTAAATTAAATTAAATTGGAATTTAATATATTTTAAGAATACTTAATTTAATTTTGGCATGATAAAATGTTTCTGTTGGTCATTTTCTGCCTCTTTGTTCACTGTTAACACATCTCCACCCACAGTTCTGGACATTTATGATGCCAAGGCGTGAAGGCATCATTCAGGGTTATCTAAGACAACTTTATTGCTTTCCTGCTTGTCTCCATCAATGGTCTTCTTTCTAAAGACAGTTTACATTGTGTTGGTGATTCAACCTACCCTTTCCAAAACACATTTAGTCTTATTATGACTTGTTATGCTTTGTTGGGTTGATATCCCTGGGAGGCCAGCTCTTTTCTGAATGGAAACAGAAGGAGTGGGTCTAGGGGAGAGGGGAGGCAAGGGCGAGAGACTGAGAAGAGTGCAGGGAGAGGAAACTGTGGTCTGGATGCAGTAAATGACAAATAAGTGAATTTAAAATGACAATAGACAAATAAGGAAAATGAATAAGCAGAATAAAAATTCAGATTCATAAATAGTAAGAGACACTGTGAGGGAATTTTAACCTCTCTGATAAGAAAACACCATCACAGAAACTTTCTCAAAGGTCTTAAGGTCTCATTGCTAAAATACCATCTATGAAGAGTGATGGTGGCAATGGCTATGGAGATGACATTCTGTGGCAACAGGGAGTAGGATGGTAAAGCTATTGGATATCTGAGGTCCAAATGTGGGACAAGTGTTTCCTCATTGGAAGAAAGCTTAGATGCAGATACAGAACCAATGCTGGATGACACTCACCCATGCATTTATAAAATAGATGATATTTAAAGGTTTATTTTTAATTGTAATTGTGTGCTATGTGGGGGAAGTATGTGTCTATATGTGTGTGCTTTTGAAGGTACGTGTTCTCGCTCTCTCCTCTCTCTCTCTCTTTCACACACACACACATACACACACACAGGGGAGAGAGAGAGAGAGAGAGAGAGAGAGAGAGAGAGAGAGAGAGAGAGAGAGAGACAGAGACAGAGACAGAGAGACAGACAGAGAGAGAGAGAGAGAGAGAGAGAGAGAGAGAGAGAGAGAGAGAGAGAGAAAACAAATGTAGGCTCCAGTGGAGTCCAGAAGAAGGCATCAGATCCTCTGAAGCTGATGGTTGTAAAGCTAAGCTACCAGACATGGGTACAGAGAACTGAATTCAAGTCCTCTAGTAAGCCGAAAAAAACTTTTAATTATTAAGCCATCTCCCACCCTGTTTCCCCCTGCAAAATTCTTTAAATTAACAACATTTCACATTTGTAAATACTTATCATACAGATATTAGAATCAATATCTTGCTTAAATTAAAAGAAAAACATTGTAATGATAGGTTAAAATGTGTATTCAAATCGCAGAGTGATTATTAAATACATGGCTAATATATATGTATGGATATTAATGTAGGATGAAGATGCTACTATTTTATAATGTTGTCTTCTCAGAGTTATTCTATCTTTTGTGTTTTGTACAATTATAAATTTTGTTATATCATAGGTTTTGCTATTTTCAAATGTTTAGCTATGAACTCTATTGTTTTAGTAAATAAAAATAAAAGTTATATCTAGAAAAGGCTAACATATTTGATTATTTTGGTTTATTGTTTAGATACTTATTTGAGGATTAAAAATTTATATTTGTAAAAATTCCATCTCAGGCACATTAAGATATTTCAAATGGTGGAATATACTCTATCTTAAAAAATGAATTTTGATGTTCTTTTGTGTTCATGATATACTCTGTGCATCATTATATTTTGCTGTTTTTTAGAATTAGTTTTAAAAAGTTTCATGGCATTTTCAATATAACCATGAATACAACCCAGACATAGATGCCTGTACAAAATTAGATCCATAATTCTATCACAAATAAAATAGATGTCCAAAAAGCCTTGTCCCTTCTGTAAGAGAAGGACAATACCTGCTGAAAAAAGGGGTGGGTGTCACTCTAATAATGCAGCTACCAGAGGGCTAAGTGGGAAGAACAGTTTCGGGGGGAAAGAAGGAGAACAAAGGGTGACAGGGATGGGAAGATAATATATTGCATACATAATATATAACATATATATATTATATCATATATACAGATGAAATTGTCAAAATATGAGTAAAACTCAATAACAATTCAATATAATCATTAAATATACTAGTAATTAATAAAAATAATTGAACAGTGCATTTTTGTGATCCATATTAGTGAGTTTACTTCAAAATAAACTAGTCTTAAAGGTAATAAACCCAGCCAGCAGAAGAACTTACCCAAAGTCAAAAGGTACTACTTTTTACTTTTATTTCAACAGAACTTAACTGTCCCACAATTTTCATTTGTAAGATGATTAATAAAGTTCTTTTTTACCTACCTAGCTTGCAGGGATGCAGCGAGGATTAATAAGATCACTCTTACAAAAGATTTTAGCTCCTTGGAGATGAGAGGTAGCAGAATGCTATTTTTACTCTGCCATTCATATATTACCTTGCTCAATCTTTCAGTACCTAAAGGTAGAATAAAAGAGAAACAAATCCCAATCTACAGTGAAAAATATTTAATGAGACTTTTTTTTCACAATTTCCCCATGTTTAATACCTACTCTTCCCAGTGCTTGATATATTGCATTCATTTCAAAGATCATTTTGCATACCAATTTCATGTCTTTCATGTAGAAATCTGGCTGCTTTGGGTTAGTTTAAAATGGAATCAGATGTGTATTATTTTCATTTGTTGGAAATGAAGTCCACTACTTGGGGCTGAATTAATGCCTATTCAAATGTATTAAATTAAAATCTAATATCATACTGTTAAATGAGAAAGAGAAATATTGGTATCTATACCTAAATTAAATTATGAGTTTAATTCTTTGTTTTCTTGTGTTATTATTACTCTTTTTTTCAGTACTTTCTGATTTCATGTTTAAGCACAAGTATTGAATTATCTTTCAGTTTTAAGAAATTAAAGATGTCTTTCTTGAGAAGGTAAAGAAATCACTAAAATTTTCATTGGAGCTCATTTATGAGAGCCAGACTGTAGGTTTCAAGTGTTTATTACTCTCTCACAAGGCAGTACTTTTCTAAACCTTTGATATACAGGGCAAACAGTTTTTCGAATTGTATTATTTCGCTTGTAATTTTATTACTAACTCATCAGAGATTTTATTTAATCTTTTAGGATAGACAATTTTCATAAATGGTATTTGTAAATAGTAAGTTTATTATGAATACACTGGAGATACCTGGGTGGGTTTTCATGTCTCTGCCTTTTTAAAATATGTGCTCATAGGGACTGAGAGATTGCTGAGTTAAAACATCCAGGTTATTTTTACAACCTTAGCAGAAACTTTAGACAATTTCTTTTTCTTTGTTTTTGTGAACATATGGGTATCTGTCTCTGTCTCTCTCTGTCTGTCTCTCTGTCTCTGTCCCTGACATATATATGGAGGTCAGAGGAGAGTGTCTGAGTAACTATTGGTACTTTTCATCCACCTTGCTTAGAACAGAGTCTCTGTGATCCTCTCCCTCTCCCTCTCACCTTGCTTAGAACAGAGTCTCTGTGATCCTCTCCCTCTCCCTCTCACCTTGCTTAGAACAGAGTCTCTGTGATCCTCTCCCTCTCCCTCTCCCTCTCCCTCTCCCTCTCCCTCTCCCTCTCCCTCTCCCTCTCCCTCTCCCTCTCTTTCTCCTTCTCCCTACCTGCGCCCCTCCTCTCTGTGTTTTACCATCATTGCTGTCTCACAGCTTCGGGAATACTGAAATTTCTACAGTTTCAGTATTCATGTGGCATCAAGTAGTTTTGTATGGATTCTAAAGCTAGGAAGCCAACCTTGAGCAGCAATCCCTTTAGCTGAAGAGTCATCTCCCCAGTCCTATACTATTTCATTAACATTATAAGAATTTATTTTGGACAACATTTATGCCACTATGTAAAAACACTTGAAGACAGGAAGATTCGTTTTAAGATCATTTACAGAGGACAGGATAGAAAAAAAAAATAAACCTTTAAGTTAATGATGTATGGATGGGCTCAAAAGGAGATGAATGGGAACTAAGATGATCCTCAAATATGTTTTGGGGGAATAAACTTGGGTGACTAGTGAAAGGAGAAGACTGAGGGAATTTCCAAGTTAGTCATTTTCTCATCTGGGTATTGTGATGAAGATTAGCGTAGATATGTATATTATGAGTGTTCCTCTGAGAAAACAGATTAAAAATGCCCAGTAAGGAGAAATTCTATTAGAGGAACTGTCTTGATTGTGTAGATTGATAATCATTAATTAGAAGTGGGTGAGGTCATAGTGATCATCAGGAAGCCCTGAGAGCCACAGACTTTGAATGAATGCAGGAACAGGACCCAGGAAGTTCATCTGGACATCCGGAACTAGTGTTAGAATGACATTCTAGCAAGCCTGCTTTAATGTTTTGAAATGTAATGAAAAATAATTTGAAAATATACATTCGTCTTGACCCCTCAAATTCATCTTCACTGTTAGCATAGTCCATGTTGTAAAATACAACTTTTAAGTACATTTATATAAAGAAATTCTATTCAATTTAAGCAAGCAAATGTTTCCAAGTATAGAGGTTTTTGAATTTTAAATATAAAATGATAGTGATTTTAGAATAATTTCATCTTCAAAATGAAAAAAAATCAGATCTTTTGACTGTAGTAATTTCTCACTTTTCACTTATTCAGAAAGCTTCCTGTAATTTTAGAATTTTGCCAAGTACTTCTCTTTCAACAAAAAACTTTCATACCTACAGTATAATCCAAACGGAAAATATGTGTTCCTGAGTACCTCAGCATATCTCCCTAACACTGTACAGTGAGGGATTCAGGAAAGCAGCTAGCTTGATATGGGGGTAAGAAGCTTAGGACATTTTACTCCTCCACACATAACCTTTATCTTGAAGCAAAATTGCCAACCCTTAGCTAGTTCATTTGCTCTTTAGAGGATTTACGCTGTGTCTCCCAATCCTATTTAAAAGGAAAACGTTTTAGAATTCAGAGCTTTCCTTGTAGAAATACCTAATGTTTGTGAGCTACAGGGCTAAAATGACTTACAAGTTTGTCTTCATATAAAGTTTATTTTCGCAACTGATAGTATTTTTCTGTATTTGTAACAAAATTTGAACTTATATCCCTTTCTGAAGCTCTAATATTTTTAAGACTTGCTTGATCTTAGGAATTATAATTTATGGGTGGAAACCCAACTTTGTAGATTATATTTTTGTTCAATGTATATACTTTAATTGCATTTCTGTCGCTGTGATAAAAACAAGGCCAAAATCAACTTATAGAAGAAAGACTTTACTTTAACTTACAGTCTCAGAGGAAGGAGTCCATCATGTTGGGCAAGCATTTCCACAAACAGTAGGCATAGCAGTAACAACGCAGAGCAGAGAGAACAAACCAGGAATAAAACAAGAGGGGTTTTTTGGGTTTTTTTTTGCCGTGTAATGATGTGATTTGTTTATTTAAAATGATTTTCCTCCCAAGTTGCCCAGTGATTTAGCAGGTTTTCTTTTACTTTCATCTCAAACAACACACTTTCTGTATTTTATTTTAACCATGTATGCTATTTTAACATTATATTAACACCAGAATCCAATATGTTGACCAGTGAGTAGGACAGATTTAAATTAGACCCTTGACAACTATGGTGTCACTCCCAGATCCTAGGAATTTCGGTGATGGTAGATGCCCCTTCAGGCCCTGTCTCCAATCTGCTGCAAGACTTAAGCACCACACACCTCCACTCAAGCCCTCTTTGTTGTCTTCAAAAGATAAACTGAAATGTATTTTTGTCTATATGTAAATCCATGAGACTATTCCCCATAATTATCATATACTTTCTTTGGTTTATGTTCTCCGAAGAACAAAACCTGGTCTTACTCTGTGACCCAGATGGGCGTCAAAGTTACTCTGAAATCACAGATGCCTCAAGCTTGTAGTATTCCTCCTGCCTCAGCCACTCAAGTGCTGATCACAGACGTTAGCCATCACACATGGCTTGCTTTCACTTACATTTTTGTTTATTTCATTTTCTCAGTTTTTTTCTTTATTTTCTTCCATTTATTTTTATTTCATCTGTATTTGCTACATCTTTACTTATAAAGCATACACTCAAATAAAAATAAGCCCAAACCCAAATATTCTTAATCTAATTCATCTGAGTTAATAGATAAGACAGCTTTCCTTAAATTTTCATTTATCCTACTCTTTTGTTCTGTTTAAAAATTTGTTTAAGAATTTCTTTTTTTTTTTCCTTTGAAAAAAAATTTGTTCTTTAATTCCTGATACCCACATAGTCTTACCTGGGAAGAGTTTTCATTAATTTTCCATTCTATCACCCACATCTCTATTGTTTTCTTAGAGCTTGATGTACAGATATCTGAAAATATGTATTCCTCAATGATCTTATTATTTAGGAGAGTGTTTTTACTGATATATTTAAAGATAGATTATTTTCATGCTGTCTTCTGTTGACTTTGACAAATTGAACAGTAGATTGTCTTGATCATTGCATTTGTTGTCTTTGAAATGTATATTTTGTCTTTTTAAATTCATTTAGTTTTCAGGTGTGACTTTATGATTGAATTTTAAAGGTAGAACAAGGGTTTTAATCTCAAAGGCCAACCACAGTTATGTACTTCTTCCAGAAAGAATGCATCACCAAACCTCCTAAAGACCTCTGCAAACAGCACTATCACCTGGAGACCCAATGTTCAAAACTATGGAGGTATTTTTCTTTTAAACCATCAGATACTACATATTAAATATGTATTTTATTTGCCTTTTGTGCATATTTTTGTTTATAGAACCATTTCATCGATATACTATTGCTTATTTTCTCTATTTATTGGAATTGGATTTGAGGCATTGAATTTTTTTTTTTTTTGGTTTTTTTAAACAGGGTTTCTCTGTGTTGTCCTGGCTGTCCTGGAACTCACTCTGTAGACCAGGCTGGCCTCGAACTCAGAAATCCACCTGCCTCTGCCTCCCAAGTGCTGGGATTAAAGGCAAGTGCCACCACTGCCCGGCCTTGGTTTTTAAGTAGCATTAAAATAATCAGTTTAGAAATATCACTAAGAAGCAATTTGGATGTATTCAGACAGACATGCTGTATTCTTATGGAGCAGGGTCACATGCAGTTAAAACAGTTGTTTCTAAAGATAGTTCTTAGTTGCAATGTAGAAGGTAAATGGGTCAGATCATGTAATTTCAGATTCCTATATCTAAAGAATTTCCCCACTTTGCTAAATAATTCTGCTACAGTAAAAAGTTCTGACCTTGGTGGGGGATTGGGAGGCAGGAGATAAAAAACACAGTCCTAATGAAGTCTGTTGTCAAACTCCCAGCTTACTGAATATAAATGTGTTTAAAGATGGGCATTTTAATTCTCCATAATGGGAGTGGCACTTTTTATATGGAGGACTAATTCAGTGAATTCTTTCATAAACAGCAAGAAGACAACAGAAGAATGGAGAAGATAACAGAAAGAATTAAGAATTTTGCAGAAAGCTTTAGAATTGGTGATAATTTGAAATCTGAGATGAAAAAAAGAGAATACATAAAAGAAAAATATATAAGTAAAAGGAGCAAAATTTACTGAACAAGGATTTATAGTTTTGGTGTAAAAGAATTTAAAAGATAAGTCTGGATCAATAATTTGATAACAGTAGTCATTCAATTCTTAGCTAAATTTTATGAAGTATTACTAATCTTCTTTGAAAATTTAAATCTCCACTTGTGAGCTCATGAAATTACAACAGCATTTCATATCCTTTGGTGCATGTTTAGAAACTCTGATCTTATATAATCACAGATCAAATTATCTGAATTTAATGTAGAGGTTAGGGAAACATTTTTATGAAACAATACAATTTGTAGGTTACTGCTGTGGACAAGTCAATTGCACATGGCACCAAGATGTTTCTCATTAATTTCAAGAAGTGCTACAGACAGTCAGAGATTTGAACCACAGCTCAAATCTCCTTAGTAATTTTTTTAGAAATAAATGAAAATCTAAATAAGTAGGCTAATACACACTTTAATAATAAAGACTAAACAGAAAGAACTCACTATTTTCCATCTTAGGTATAAAAAATATTTAAAATAAGCTAATTGAATGAGATAGAACTCATTATTATTTTGTTGGATGATAACCCAGATAACTTTAATGATAAACCTGAGGAAGGTGCTGGGAAATTTGCCTGCAGGTTTTTCTTATTTCTTTCCTATTGAAACGGGGAGAATATGAGTGAAAAGCTCATTGTGATGTCAAACTGCACCAGCGACATCCCTGGGGCCAAATCTGATTCTTCACCTACATTTCAAATAAAAATACTTTGGAACAAAGCACTGCCCATTCATTTGATAATTTGCACGGTTGTCTTCTGGGCCAACAACAGCAAGCAGGCTTAACCTACAATATCCCTCATATATTTTAATCTGGTAATTTGCTAAAAAAAAATTTTGAGTGCACCAAAGTGTGTGAATTTCCGTGAACTGTGGCAGACCATCTTCCACTCTTTCCTGAAGTAATGAAAATGAACCAGAAAAACTAGGGAGATGATTCTCTCAATGACTTTCTCTAACTATGGTTCTGATGTGGGCCACTTGTATTATGTCAGTATGCCAATATGCCCTCTAATGGTACTCATATATAGTCATGGCCAATTTTCTGTAAAATCAATGAAAGGAAAATATCAATGTCACATTGTTGACATGCAGTGAGAAGAGATGGAGAAACTCAGTTCTATATACATCTATTTCCACCACACATCGCTTAGCCAGTGGCCTCTCTGGAGCTGTACACAGAGAGAGTTAATGTCAAATATGAGTATCCTCACAACAGAGTGATCACCCGTTCTAAGGCTTCAAAATCAACCCCAAACTGTCTAGGATTCTAAGCACAATGGATATATGTACAGGCAAGACAACAGGACAGAAGAGGTGAAGTTACATTGAGAAGATATTGACAGGAAGGTAAGAATAATTTTTGAAACTTGTGGTGGAGATGAGCCCTTATAATACTTTTGGCCCGATTTTCCTGGTTAAAACACCTGGCTGAGAGCTGGTTTTAGAAAAATATCCACAGCTACAGAAAATGCAAGATTCATAGGCTTTGCTTTGCCCAACATCCCTCTTACAATTTCTAGTAGAAATATCAATGTAGTAAGAATTCCACTCAACCTTTGGGAGAATGTCTTACTGGAAGAAATCTGTGTTAAAATTCAGAGGGTGCGAGTTAGAGACTCAACACTGAATCTTGCCTAATAAGGCACATGGTTATTTCTTTACTGAACACAGATTAATTTGCAGTTCATTAGAGACTCTATTTCACTGAGTACTCTAGGGAAGTCTCACAAATGGCATGTGGATGCTGCTTCTATTGAGGAATCCTCTGGGCCCTAGAATTTTATAGTCTCTGGGGCATTTTAGATAAATAACATAGTTGCTTGTGATACTGGCTTCTCCTAGTACTGTACATATACAATGTCCTCTTGTGTAAGTGAAATTTCTCTAAATGAAATGTTTTATGTTCTTCCCTTCTGCTTTCTTGGTGCTTAGAAACCTTTATTATGTTTAAAACTAATATTCTAAAAACTGATAAAAATGAGCAGATAAGAATACAACTGTTTGTTTTTGTTTAATGGGCACAAACTCTGTGCCCATTGGCTATATGAAAATAGTTTGGGAGAGGGCTGATAAGCAAGAGTTGGGGCATACTTTAGTGCCCCAAACATACACTGAAAATGATCAAAATGATATGTTTTACTATGATGTATTTTAGTAAAATTTAAAAATAAAAGGCTTAAATAGTTTCAACATAAATTATAAGATAATTTTATGCTATAAATCATTCTCTGTAGGAAAAAAGCTCATAGAAGATCAGAATAAAAAATAAAAAGGATGCAACCTCAGGGAGGTCCGAGGCTTCCGACACATATAGTTCAGAGGACTAGCTGGTCTGACTTCAGTGAGAGAAGATGCACCTAACCCTTAAGAGACTTGAACAGGGCTTCCGACACATATACTACAGAGGACTAGCTGGTCTGACCTCAATGAGAGAAGATGCACCTAACCCTCAAGAGACTTGAGGCCCCAGGGAGTAATTGGGGGGGGGGTAGGAGGGTCAGGGCATCCTCTTGGAGATAGGGAGGGGGAGGAATGGGATGTGGATCTGTGGGAGGGCAGACCTGGAGGAAGTAAGAACTGGTCTTTAAAAAATAAATGTAATTAAAGAAAAAAAATAAAAAGGAGTCTATCTTTAATTATTTCATGGAACTACAATATACTACTGATATCAAAACCAGATATTAAAGATAATTTGAAAAAAATTATTATGAGGCATCCTTATTCATTGGCATAGCATGATAATGAATGAAGCAGATCATTCTTCATGAGTTAGTCAAGACTGCTTCACAAATTCAGGGATGAACTAACTTCAGACAGTATGAATTTTATTACATTTATAACTAGTATGGAATGTTTGTCCATGGGTAGATTCTAGCAAATGTCTTCTATATGTATAATTTATTAAAATATCAAAGGAACAGTTAGCACTAGAAATTAAAGTGTGCGTCTTTAAAATCTTATTACATTTTTTACTGTTTGGTGGACACGCACTAGTGTGCACACATGGGAGTTTTTCACACTACACCTGTGGAGATCGTCAGAGAAAAACTTCTTGAATTAGTAACATCATATTCAAGTTACATGAGAAACTACTATTTAAGTAAGTTGCCAGGGTACAGTCTCAACACGAGTCAGGGGTCTTCAAGGACTAGGGATACCAGGTAAGTGAATAAGAAAACACATCAATTGAGAAAACTGACAGGCTTGTTCCTTTCCATGAGAGCTTTCTGAACCTGGGAATCAGAATTCCCATATAGACTTGACTCAGCCCCAGTCTTTTATTGAAATCATACAAGGAAGTTGGGTTATAAAATTCATAGGTTGTGTGTAAATGCTTCTCTATATTTTCCTGTGAACAGAAAAAAAAAAAAAAGGGAACAATACAATCTCAAACATAAAAGTTTTACAGCAAGTTTTTTTTTGTTTTTTTTTTTAGTCTCCTGACCAACCAGTCTCTGGTGAGGTCAGGGCAACAATATTGCAGTTACAGAGTCAGTATCTTTCAGACATGTGTGGGACAGTATGGTTTAATAAAAGGGCAAACATGAGGTTGTACTACTAACCTTGCAGTCTTCAGGACCCCATCTGTCTGTGTCCAAAATCATCCTCCCTTAACCTGTATGGAGAATTCCTAGGGGGCTGTCACCATTGTCCCTGAACCCAAGGAAACCATTGCTGACTTTCTGGGAAACATCTGTATGTTTTTCCATCTTCACTTTTGTAATAAAAAATATCCTGTTTTTATTATACAGAATTGAGACTAAGACTAGGGGAACAGCTGAAGCTTTACTCATGTCTATCAGCGACTCTAGGTTACTTTCATTTCTACCTCCAGCGAGTGACCTTAACATACATTTCTCTTGAATTCATGAACAGTTTTCACTTTAATGTTATTGGTAACATGTAGTTCCTGGATATCATGCAGGCTCCTACTAGGTCTTGCTAGGTCACCAAATACCTGCTTAATCAAGGAAGGATGAAAGAGAATTAACAGAAAATAGATGAGGAGAATGATAAGTACTAAGAATAGTTGCAGAAATGACATTACGAGGTGCTTGCACCAAAGAAGCAGGCCTTGGGGCCTCTCAGCACTCATAACGGGGCCCACAAGAGGCCATAGCCTCATGCTCTGAAACATGGTACCTCCGGCAGGTTTTTCTTCCTTGTCATCAAGGGTCCCAGGCATCTCGAGGTTAATGTGGGGTGTCTCCAACAGAAAGTGAATGGGATCGAATCTCTACAGTTAGGACACTATGAGTAGGAGAGAGAATAGGGTTACAACATGGAATGGAGGTAATTCCTTGTGACTGGAAAGGTGATGTTATGTAAATGAGGCACTTAGTACCAGTTTGTATTTATGGCAGCACTTACAGTTTCAGTGTGCTCTATTGCAATGAAATCAAAATAAGTTTTTGATGCAAAATGATCCCAACATAAATAAACAAAACACAGGTGATAACAAGAGGTTAAATGGAATGTAAACAGAACATTCTGTCATGAAAGACAGATTGATTGATGATCCAGGAAGATTGGCAGAAAATTTGGTGAAAGATGAGGATCTTCAATCAGATTTCAATGCAGAAAACTTAAGGGCAAGGAAACAATGTGTAATAGGACAAGACAGAGGGACAATGGCAAAGTGTGCATCTGCTAATGGAAACTCAAGGTGATTTTAAATAATAGTGTAATAAATGCATTAGCATATAAATATCTCTGTTATGTGATCAACCAACATCCACTGGGGAAAGAGAAATGTCATTTTTGGTTTTTTTTATTTATGACTCATTGGTTTTATATAAACACAAATGGCAGGAAGACTATTCTAAATACTAAAAAACTTGAGGCTCCTACAGATAAAGCTAATGTTCATGGGTAAGAATAAGGAAACCTAGGAAATAATGAAATATTCATAAGGTAAACCTAAACCAGTATACCATTTTCCCTAGTTGAAATATACTCGCAAAAGAACTTTTAATTTTATTCGTCCTTTTTTTCTTTTAATAATCATTTTATTTGTTTACATTTCATATGTTATCCTCCTACCGGGTATCCCTTCCAGGACCCTTCCACCCTATCCACTTCCACTTTGCCTCTATGAGGGAGTCATCCACCCACTCACTCATCCCTGCCTCATTGCTCTAGCATCCTTCTACACAGGACCAAGGGCCTCCCCTCCCATTGATGCTAAATAAGGCCACCTTCTGCTACCTATGTAGCTGGAGCCATGGATCCATCCCTCCATGTGTAATCTTTGGTTGGTAGTTTAATCCCTGGGAGCTCTGGGTGGTCCAGTTAGTTGATAGTGTTCTTCCTATGGGGTTGCAATCCCTTTTAGCTCCTTCAGCCCTTTCCCTAGCTCTTTCATTGGTGCCCTCAGGCTCAGTCAGATGGTTGGTTGTGAGTATCTGCATCTGGATTAGTCGGGTGCTGGCAGAACTTCTCAGGGACATCTATACCAGGCTCCTGTCAATAAGCACTTCTTGGCATCAGCAAAAGTGCCAGGGTTTGGTGTATTTGAATGGGATGGATCCATAGGTGGGGTGGTCTCTGGATGGCCTTTCTTTCAGTCTCTGCTCCATTTCCTTTAGTCAGGAATAATTCTAGGTTAAAATTTTTGAGATGGGTGGGTGGACCCATCACTCAACTGGAGGCCGAGCAGATCTACTGGAGGTGGTCTCTAAAGTTCTATCTTCCCTTGTTGGATGTTTCAGCTAATATCATCCCAGCTGAGTACTGGGAGTCTTTCCCTTCCCTGGTGTCTGGGACTTTCTAGTGTCTACCCCCAGTTCCCCATCCTTCACTGCTACATACTTTTATTCAATTTTATTCAATTTCCCTCTGTACTTCTCTCCTATCCCTTCCCATACCTGATCCTGCCCCTCCTTTTTTCCCTCCCCCTCTTCTCTCCCTTTCAGGCCTCTCCCTCCTTCTACCTCCTGTGATTATTTTGTTCCCCTTTCTATGTAGGACTGAAGCATCCACACTTTGGTCTTCCTTCTTGTTAAGCTTCATATGGTCTGTGAGTTGTATCATGGGTATTCTGGGCTTTTTTGTGATAACATCCACTTATCAGTCAGATCAGGAATTCAAGGCCCATAACTAAACATAATAAAAGCAATATACAGCAAACCAACAGCCTATATCAAATTAAATGGAGAGATACTTGAAGCAATTCCACTAAAATCAGGGGCAAGACAAGGATGCTCACTTTCCTCATATCTATTCAATATAGTACTCGAAGTTCTAGCTAGAGCAATAAGACAATAAAAGGAGATCAAGGTGATACAAATTAGCAAAGAAGAAGTCAAGGTATCACTTTTTGCAGATGATATGATAGTATACATAAGCAACCCCCAAAATTCTACCAGAGAACTTCTATAGCTGATAAGCAACTTTATCAAAGTGGCTAGATATAAAATTAACTCAAATAAATCAGTAGTCTTCCTTTATACAAATGATAAACAGGCTGAGAAAGAAATTAGAGAAACAACACCCTTCAAAATAGTCACACATAATATAAAATATCTTGGAGTAACTCTAATGAAGATATTTTAATTGGATTATTTGTTTTTGTGACATTAAATTTTTTGTTGTTGCTCTTTCCATATTCTAGATATTAAAATTTTATCAAATATATAATTACTAAAGTTTTACTTTTACCCATGCTGTAGGTTTCTGCTTTGCTGGAATGGAGGTATCTTTTGCAGTCTGGAGATGCTTAAGCTTCATGACATCCCATTTACTTTTAATTTACTGCCTGTGCTATTGGAGTCCTGTTCAGAATGCCCCTCCTTATGTCTATGAGTTCTAGCCTATTCTCAATGGTCTCTTCCATCAAATTCTACATATCTATTTTATGTTGATGCTCTTGATCCATTTAGAGCTGAATTCAGGGTGACAGACATGGATCTATTTTCATTCTTTTAATACACCCATCTAGTTTGACTGGAATAATTTGTTAAAGTTGTTGTCTTTTTTTTTCAGTGTATATATTTTGCTTTTTTTCAAAATAGAATGTCTGTAGATGTTATTTTTGAGTCTTCAATTTTGTTTTTATACTAATACTAATGACACTACTACTACTACTACTACTACTACTACTACTACTAACATGTTGTTTAAAAACAGAGTTTGTATCTTCCTATCCAAAACCACAAACAGATGAGTCTCTCAAAAAAACAAAACTTATTTCCAAAATCTGTACATTGAAGTTTATATCACTTTAGTTCAATTATCAAACTTAAAACCATTAAGATGCCCTCTAATAAATAAGTGGATCAAGAAATTGTGGTACTTCCAGACTGTAACATAGAATATTACTCAAGACTAAAATTAAATGAATTGTCACTCCATAAAAGACACAAATGCAACATATTTTATTACAAAATGGAAGAAGCCAATCTGTAAAGGTTGATCTTAGATGGTTGTAAGTGTAGAGAAAAAGATCCTACAAATGGCAAGTCTGTAGAATCTGTAAAAAGTCTGTGGCTCTCAGGAGTTGGTAGGGAGGACAATGAGCAACTGGAAACTTGAGGACTTTTAAGGTAGTAAATATACTACATGTGCCATTGTGGTGATGGAGATTGATAATGGGTGTGCCTTTTGTCACATTTGCCCAACCGTGACGCCCATTATAGTAGGAGGGATCTAATACGACCTATAGACCTGACTAATAAAATGCTTAATGGTGACTCTCCCACTGCAAAATGGTGTTTTTCTGGTGAGGAGTATTGCTGGGGAGGGAGAATGAGCCTGTTTGTGCCTGGAGTACTTGGAAGATCACAGTCTCTTATGCTCAGTGTTTTTTGTGGTTTTTTTTGTTTGTTTGTTTGTTTTTGTTTTGTTTTTTCCTCTGTGAATCTAATATTACATAATAATGTTTATGAAGTTCTTCAGCCATCCAAAAAACGCAATATATTTTTTTCTTTATATGGCTGGTAGGATGAATAAACATTGACCAATTTGTGGTATTTCTATTTATTACTTGAGAAGCTAAGATGAAATATATCTTGTCTAATTAAGATGATTTAACATTGGAAAAGTCTTATTTTTAGAAAAAAATCTTTTTCAACTTTGAAGAATTAACATCTTAGAACTTTAATTTATTATTTGGATTGTCTGTCATTTTTGAAAAGATGAAGAACATTTTACCTCAATTCTGAGATCTTTTTTATCCTTGGGGACGTGACTATGAAAGATACATGACATTTATTATCAGTTGGCAAAAGCAAAGGTCTCAGTAACTGCAGAGGGAGTTCAGCAATAAATCTAAATACCTTTTCAATACCTTTCAGAGGCTGTTTTTCTTTGACTATTTTTGTTAGCCCTGCAGCTAACAAGGCAAAATTATTTTAATGCCATTAAAATGTTCTTTGCACTTGAAATGTGAATGCATATTTGTTCTTACTGTTTCTCTGCACATAACAATTGTCTGAAAATGATGTCTGGCTTGTCTTTTCAGGGAAAGGTTAAAGGAGAATAGATTCAAAGCATAGACACAAAATTCTATTCTCTGTATTCTTCTCTTTAGAAAGCAGTTTAAAGTAGTTGAGCTACTTACAAAAAAGAATGTGGCAATAACAACCAAATTTAATGTATATTGTTTCTTAAAGTTTGTTTAACCAGTTGTGGTATTACAGGATTATTCACATGGTTCCTCCCAAAATTAAAAAAAAAATAAACAAATAAAAGGGTAACCTTTTACTATAATAAAGTGCTACTTATCTTTGAAACTTTCTGCTCTTCAGTGAGTGTTATCAGTTTTTAAAAAAAGATTTTTAGCTTTATTTATGCTACATGTATAAGTGTTTTGCCTGCAGGCATAATGCCTATGTGGATCTGAAAGAAGCTGCTGACATTCTGTAAATGGAGTTTCAGACAGTTGTAAGCCACCATGGTGGTTCTTGGAACTGAACCTGGGTCTTCTGGAAGAGCAGCAGGTGTTCCTAATCACTGAGACATCTCCCGAGTCATCATTTTGTACTTCATGTTGAGTTAAACTTCTGCAAAATTGTCTGTAAGTTCATCTAATTTACTGGGGAAATTTTCCACAGTAAAATGTATTTTCATTCTATTCACAGCTCTAAGACTGTCATTTAGAAATATTAAATATTTACCATTTAGTTTCCAACAGTTAGGTAACTATTGGAAGGATTTTGAAGATGGAGACTCTGAAGGTGGTAAACAGTATTTTTATTTAAAACAACATAGTAATTATTGGTATTATTTACTATAGAATAACCAATCACTGCCTTTTATATAACACAAGTACATTTAAGAATATAAGCCCAAAGTCTCTGATCTTAATATCTTTTAGCATTTCTTAACTTTTGCACATTAGTAAATGCTATTTTGAAATAGTCTATGTTATGTTTTACCACCTCCATCTCTCAAGAAGTTTCCTGCAAGGCTTTAAATACATAACACAGTGAAAGTTCTGATGCCTTTAAAGCAAAAACTCACTCTGTCTTGAAGTTATCAACAATGCCAGTGCTTTTAAACTTTAAAATACATAGAATTATCAACATTATCTACTTGAAAATTTCCTTTTTAGCAATTCTATTTCTGTTACATTGCAGCAGAAATAGTCCAGAATCATTTAGGTGACTAAGATTATCAATCCTTAGAATCATTGGCTTTCCATGTCATTTGATAACATAATTTGTGTGTTAATTTAACACTTGTTAAGGGTTGTTATTTTCTTTGTTTTTTCTATTCTAAAGACTTTTAATGAGAGCAAGAAGCACAATGAAATAGTATATGCAAAAGAAGTTTTTCTTTGGAAACATACCACTTCAATACCACAGTGTCGTTTTATTTTCACTGTTGTTATACTTACTTTTAAATTTTTATTATTGTTTTATTTTTATTTTAGTTTATGGTGGGCAATATCTGTACTGCTGAACTATATTCCTTACAATGACAACTTCCAAGGAATGCCTTTATATTGGAGGGAAATTAATTAAAGTAGCAATAACAGTGCCTACAACATGCATGCATGCATACACATACCTTAATTAGTTGTGGCTATTTTTTTCAGGAGTGTCCACACAGTGTGCCTCACTGTTGTTGGTGAAGTGATCTGCCATGCACATGGAGGGGGGCTGCAATGCCGCTGCAGCAATTTCCTCACAATTTCATCATACTTGCTGTAATTGTAGGAATCCTCTTGAATAGACATGCCTGCTTCTCAGTCATCATTATAGAGATTTGTCCCTCGCTGCTTTCTTTCCCCAGACATATTTTGTGAAGTTTCGCTTTTGTCCAGCCCCAGGAAAATATTTTATTTATTAATCATTTTATTTGTTTACATTTAAAATATTATCCCCCTTCCTGGCCTCCCCTCTATGAACCCCCTATCCCAACCCCCTCTGCTTTGCCTCTAAGAGGAGGATCCCCCACCCACCTACGCATTCTTGCCTCACTCCTCTAGAATCCCCCTTCTCTGAGGCATCAAGCCTCCACAGGACTAAGTGCCTCTCCTCCCACTGGTGCCAGATGAGGCATTCTTCTGCTACATATGTTAGCAGGAACCAAGGACCAGTCCATGTATACGCTTTGGCTGGTGGTTTAGTCCCTGAGAGGTCCTGCTAGTCCATACTGTTGTCCTTTCTATGGTGTTGCAATCCCTTTCAGCGCCTTTAGCCCTTTCCCTAGCTTTGCCATTGGCGTTCCCAGGTTTAGTTCAATGGTTGGCTGTGAGTATCTGCATCTGTCTTAGTTAGGCCCTGGCAGAGCGTCTCAGAAGACACCCATACCACGCTCCTGTCTGCAAGCACTTCTTAGCACCAACAGTAGTGATGGGGGTTGGTGTCTGTAGATGGGTTGTATCTATCCCAAGGTGTGGCGGTCTCTAGAGGGCCTTTTCTTTAGTCTGTGCTTCATTTTTTTGTCTTTGAATTACCTTTAGACAGGAACAATTCTGGCTTAAAGATTTTGATATGGGTGGCTAGCTCCATTCCTCAACTGGTGGCAATGTCTATCTACTGAAGGTGGTCACTACAGGTTTTATGTCCCCTCTGTTAGGTATTTTGGCTAATGCCATCCCCATTGGGGCCTGGGACCCTCTCCTATCACTGACATCTGGGACTTCCTAATGGTTTTCCCCCTACTACTACATATTTCTATTCATTCTCCTGACCCTCTGGACTTCTCTCCTCTCTCTTCTCATACCTGATCCTGCTCCCCCTTTCCCCTCCCATCTCTGATACAGGTTCTTCCCTCTTTCTGCCTCCCATAATTTTTTTGCTCCCCCTTCTAAGTGGGTTTCAAACATCCACCCTTTGGTCTTCCTTCTTATTAAGCCTCATATGGTCTGTGAGTTGTATCGTGAGTATTCTGAGCTTTTAAGCTAATATCCACTTATCAGTGAATACATGACATATGTGTCTTTTTGAGTCTGGGTTCCCTCACTCAGGAAGATATTTTCTAGGTCTGTCCATTTGCCTACAAAGTTCATGAAGTCCTCAATTTAAATAGTTAATCAGTATTCCATTGTGTATATGTACCACATTTTCTTTATCCATTCTTCCATTGAGGGACATCTGGGTTCTTTACACCTTCTGTCTATTATAAATAAGGCTGTTATGAACATAGTGCAGCATATGTCCTTGTTATATGTTGGAACATCTTTTGGGTATATGCCCAGGAGTCATATAGCTTGTCTTCAGGTAGAACTATTTCCAATTTTCCAAAGAACCACCAGATTGATTTCCAAAATGGTTGTACCAGTTTGCAGTCTCACCAGCAATGGAGGAGTGTTCCTCTTTCTTCACATCCTCAACAGCATCTGCTATTGCCTGAGTTTTTGATCTTAGCCTTTCTGATTGGTATAAAGTGGAGTATCAGTGTCATTTTGATATGCATGTTCCTAATGACTAAGGAAGTTGAACATTTCTTTAGGTGCTTCTCAGCCATTTGAGATTACTCAGTTGAGAGTTCTTTGTTTAGCTGTGTATCCCTATTTTAAATTGGTTTATTTGGTTTCCTGGAATCTAACTTCTTGAGTTCTTTTTATAATTTAGATATTAGTTCTCTATCAAATGTAGGATTGAAAAAGATCTTTTCCCAAACTCTAGGTTGCCATTTCGTCCTATTGAGAGTGTCCTTTGCCTTACAGAAGCTTTTCAGTATCATGTGGTTCCAGGCTTGGCTAGAATTATAACTAAATATCTTGGTGTAACTCTAACCAAGAAAGTAAAAGATCTGTATAACAAGAACTACAAATCTCTGAAGAAAGAAATCCAAGAAGACCTCAGAAGATCAAAAGCTCTCCCATGCTCATGGATCAGTTGAATTAACACAGTAAAAATGGCTATCTTATCAAAAGCTATTTACAGATTAAATGCAATCCCCATCAAAATTCCAACTCAAGTCTTCTCAGAGATATAAAGAGCAATTCTCAAATTCATCTGGAATAACAAAAACCCCAGGATATTGAAAATAATTCTCAACAATAAAAGAACTTTTGAGGGAATCACCATTCCTGACCTCAAGCTGTACTACAGAGCAATAGTAATACAAACTACATGGTATTGGCACAGAGACAGACAGGTAGATCAATGGAATAGAACTGAAGACCCAGTAATAAACCCACATACCTATGGTCACTTGAACTTTGACAAAGACCAAGCCAAAACCATCCAGTGGAAAAAAAGACAGCATTTTCAACAAATGGTACTGGTCAAACTGGCAGTCTATAGGTAAAAAAAAAAAAAAAGAAAATAAATACATATTTGTTACCCTGTACAAAGATCAAGTCCAAGTGAATCAAGGACCTCCACATAAAACCAGATATGCTGAATCTAATAGAGAAATTGGGGAAGAGCCTTGAACACACTGGCACAGGGGAAAATGTCCTGAACAGAATACCAATGGCTCAGGCTCTAAGATCAACAATTGACAAATGGAACTCATGAAATTGAAGTTTTGCTTTTTCATCTCATATGTCAGAAATAGTCATATTTGTACAAAAACCTGCATAGTTTGTATTTGATCCCCTTTAGTAAAAAGAAAAGAACTAAAATAGAAGGGCCTGAGATGATATATAGGTAGCCAACTCTTCTCTTTTTGAGACCAGAACTGAAAATCAAACCTAGGATCTGGCACTTTTTCAGTGTACGTTCCACCACTGAATTAAATCCCAATCCCTAGATTGTCAGTTCTCTGCCTACTTTGAAATTGTCATCAGAATCAGGTTGCTGACTGTCTGAACAATTCAGTTTCTCTACATCTGAAGTTTTATTTGTAATAGGTTTGTCCCCAAATCAAATCTTTCTACTTTTCTTGTCTTTTCCATTTTTTAAAAAAATACAAACCAACTGAAATGAGTAGGGAATAGAAGAAATACTAGTAATTGGGAACAAAAAATGTTTATAGAGATTCAAACATATGATAGACTTATATTTATTGGTATCTTTCAATGGTTATGATGCTGTTGATTTCGATGCTTTCCATAACAACATGTTATGAGCATGTTGTTTTCCAGATTGTTAAACACACAGGGGACAGAATTAACTCATAGTCTATGGACTATGGTTCCTTGAAATCTTTCATGGGCAATCAGATTAATGAACAGATGAAGCTCTCCCTTCACCACTATTATAGGAAATTACAATACTGTAGGAAAATATTACTATACATATCTTATGTGGTATATAATGTTAAACTTTTATTGTTTCAGCCCATATTTGCCAATATACAATGTAGCAGATTATTCAAAAAATGCATAGTAAGTTGTTTTCTTATATTATCTTAGAATGGTTGGATTTAGGTTCAAGGCCCCAGACATATATACAGCAGAAGACTGCCTGGTCTGGCCTCAGTAAGAGAAGATGGATCTAACCCTAGAGAGACTTGAGGCCCCAGGGAGTGGGGAGGCCTGGCAGGTATATATATATTAAACAAAAAAGAGCTACTTTCATGTCAACTATAGTTGAATGACTTTCCCACCCATGATGATTTGCTCCCAAAGAGCTAGGAGTATGATTATAATCCTACCAATTTAGCAAGAAATCAAACACAATAAATAAAAACATACATATTTGATTTTGCTATGCTTTCAAATTCACAGTCTTTAAAATCCTACAATAGAAGGACTCACTTCCAACACTCCAACAAGTAGTCAGTTCAGGAATTTTGTTTTTGTTATTTTGTTTGGTTTTGTGAAACAAAGTTGCAGGTAATCCAGGCTAGCCTCAAACTCTGAAAATTTCTGTCTTTACCTCCCCAGATGTAAAATTACAAGTATGAACCACCAGTCTTGGGTTCAGTTCAGTTACCTGAATTACTTTTAAACTGAGAAATGACAGTGGCATATGCAACTTAAAATTATCCATTATTTTTAAATAGCTTTCTTTTTTACTTTTCTATTGAACAATTTTATTCATGAAGTAAGACACTTGAAATGGAAGTAAAATAACACACTAAAACAAAACTTTGATGTTTTGATAGAGATGTGTTCATACACACAGCATGTGCATAAATTTTAGCTAGTATGCGGACAGAAATTAATAAAGAGTAGAATTGTTTGTGCAGATGATAAATGGTGAGAGCAGTGAAAGGTCAGGAGTGGAAGAACCATACTGTGTCCTCTCACTTTGCAAGGTCATTGAGCATCTTGACCTTAATTCGACCATCAACTCACAGGATTATTGAGCAATGCCTTTGTTTTTGTTTTGTTTTGTTTTGTTTTGTTTTGTGTATTTTTTTACACTCCAGATTTTATCCCCCCTACCCTGTCCACCCTCTGACTGTTCCATATCCCATACCTCCTCCCTATCCCCTGTCTCCACGAGGATGTCCCCACCCCAACCCCCCACCCCACCTGACCTCTAAACTCCCTGGGGCCCCCAGTCTCTTGAGTGTTAGGTGCATCATCTCTGATTGAACACAAACTCAGCAGTCCTCTGCTGTATGTTTTGGGGCCCTCATATCAGCTGGTGCATGTTGCCTGGTTGGTGGTCCAGTGTTTGAGAGATCTCGGAGGTCCAGGTTAATTGAGACTGCTGGTCCTTCTACAGGGTCCCCCTCCTCTTCAGCTCCTTTCAGCCTTTCCATAATTCAACCACATGGGTGAGCAGCTTCTGTGCATTGGTTGGGTGCAAATATCTGTATCTGACTCTTTCAGCTGCTTGCTGGGTCTTCCGGAGTACAGTCATGCTAGCTCTCTTTTTATAAGCATTCCATAGCCTCAGTAATAGTGTCAGGCCTTGGGACCTCCCCTTGAACTGCATCCCACTTTGGGCCTGCCGCAGACCTTCTTTTCCTCAGGCTCCTCTCCATTTCTATCCGTGTAGTTCTTTCAGACAGGAACAATTATGGGTCAGAGTTTTGACTGTGGGATGGCAACCACATCCCTCATTTGATGCCGTTTTCCTTCTGGAGGTGGACTCTATAAGTTCTCTACCCCTACAGTTGGGCATTTCATCTAAGATCCCTCCCTTTGAGTCCTGAGACTCTCTCACCTCCCAGGTCTCTGGTGCATTCTGGAGGGTCCCCCAACCTCCTACCTCCAGAGGTTGCCTGTTGCCATTCTTTCTGATGACCCGCAGGGCTTCAGTCTTTTTCCCTCACCCAATACCAGATCAGGTTACTCTCTCACCCCAACTCCTGTCCACTTTCCCTTCCAGCTCCCTCCCCTCCCCCCCCATCCCCACTTGTGATTGCTTTCTTCTCCCTCCCAAGTGGGACTGAGGCATCCTCACTTACATTATGAATGATATAAAGTAAAATAAAAAGAAACTGAACATCCTTCCGTAAAGCGCTGTCCTGTCTGGTTTTGTGTATCAACTTGACACAAGCTGGCATTATCACAGAAAAAGAAGTTTCAGTTGAGAAAATGCCTCCATGAGATCCAGCTGTAAGGCATTTTATAAATTAGTGATCAAGGAGGAAGGGCCCCTTGTGGGTGGTGCCATCCCTGGCCTGGTAGTCTTGGGTTCTATAAGAAAGCAAGCTGAGCAAGCCAGGGGAAGCAAGCCAGTAAGAAACATCCCTCCATAGCCTCTGCATCAGCTCCTGCTTCCTGATCTGCTTGAGTTCTAGTCCTGACTTCCTTTAGTGATGAACAGCAAGGGAAATGTAAGCTGAATAAACCTTTTCCTCCCCAATTTGCTTCTTGGTCGATGTTTTCTACAGGAATAGAAACCCAGACTAAGACAAGCGCTAATAATCACATTTTAGAGGATATTTACATTTAAAGATGAAAATTGGGTAACAAGCAACTAATCACAGGTATTTCTCTAATGGTGTCCTAATGTCTCAAATTCCAGCAGAGATGCTAAATGAAATAGTTTTTGGCAGGGTTAAATTGATGCTTTATAAATTAATACTTATATTAAATTAATACTTATATTAAATCATGCAATAAATATAACACAGAATATTTCAAAAATGATTTTTAGAAGGCAGAATAAAGTAAACATAGTAGAAGAGCTCAATCTTCCAGTCAAAAAAAAAAAACCCAATATGACTCTATTTTCTAGTGCATGCTATGTGGATAAATTTTCCACTTGGGTGTAAAAGTGGTTAAGCTGTTGGGGCTCCTTTTAGACTGCACCTGCATGGAGACAAATAAACAAACAAAACCATCATACTAACATACTACCATCCACAGAAATATCTGCTGTCATGATTTATTAATTTTTCAATTTTTAAACCAATATGAAATACATAAGTCCATGTTCTAAACCCTGCTGCTGTACATGTAATTTGTTTAATACTTTGGACCCAACAATATTTGTATCATTGTGTTGATGTGACATGAGTTGTATGCACCAAGGATTGTGAAGGAAATTCTGCCCTTACCACCCCCCCGAAAAAAAGAAGTTTTACAAAAGACATTACAATGGAAGTTTTCCAAGCTGACAAATTGTAAGATCCTTTTTTAACAAGTAGGAGTTGTTTTCTTTCCCTATTGAGATTTGCTGGAAGTACTTACACATAGTTTTGTGGTTTGGGAGGAATAATGTGCTAAATGCTTGAGAAACTCTGCTGTCAGGCACCCTTTATAGCTAGTAATTCGTCCTTTCAAAGTTGGAGGTCTCTGGGAACAGTTCTATCTGCAAGTTCCTATCCATTTTCCTCTGGGCCAGTTTAGCTCTGACCAATACTATTTCCTTTAGCATGTCTGTTGGGATTTGAGATATCATTAGAGAAATGTGTGTGACTTGGAAGTGCATCTAGGCCACAAATCTGCACAGCCCTTACAACTTTATAAAATATATACAGGATTAAAACTAGATCTTAGTCGCTTGTTATCTTAAATTCAGTTTTTAAATTATTTTTATTTTTGAAACTAAAATATAATTACATAATTTTCCCCTTCCTTTAATTCTACCAACATTTTCCTTGCACCCAATTTCTCTCACTCAAATTCATGGCCTTTATTTTTTCATAATTGCATATCTATTCCTAAATACATGAAGGCAACCTTGATGCTCTATATTGGTTTGTACTTTATATAATTAAAACATTCTCTTTATATAATTAAAACAAAAGAAAATACACACAGAAATAGTTCAAACATTTTCACATTTTTGTTCCTTTTCATATTTTCATACTTTCTACTTATTATTAAAAAATCACTTGTTTTATTTAGTAATATACATTATAAGATAGTTCCTGTAAATATCTAAATCCTTACCTTATTCTTCTGGCTATGGGGTGGATTGTAATTTCAAAATCTTTCTGGAGCATTTGTAAATTGTAATGGCCAACCAACAATAAAGAATATATTTACTTCAATATAAGGAACTAAAATCAAATACTTTAAAGTTGACTTCTTAGATGAATGTTTCTTATTTTTTAATTGCAAATATTTTTAGATTGTATAATGTGCACAAAATGTATTGTTTATATGGATTGTAACACATTTGTTATTTTCTATCATAAGTTAGGATGAGTTAAATGTTTCAGGAAAAATTGTGTTTCAAAGAGTCTCAATTTAAAGTGAATGAATAATGTCTTTAACCAAGTACTTTTCTGATCTCTGGTTCTAGAGTAAATCTATGACATATTATTTTATAAATTTATATATTTTTTTATTATTGTGCAAGCAAAATTTCTAGATTATCTTTTGAAATAAAAGTAATTTTATTCTATTTTAAGTTTAAATTACTACTATTTTGCTTGTGATGTAATTCAAAAATAATTTTCTTATTTTTTAAGGGTAAATAAAAAAATTAGCCAAGAAAAGAGCACATTATCTTTCAAATAACAGTGCCATAAGTCATGCATTATACCATCATATTAACATTGAAATTTAAAGTCACAATCCTGTGAAAATACATTTAAAAATCTGGCATATTGATATCAATTAGCAAACACAAGTTTTGTCTTTGTTATCTGATCTTTGAACAAGAATAGTCTTGGGCAGCTTTTGAAAGCAAAAAAAAAAAAAAAATTGAATGGTGGAAATAATGGATCATATCAGTAACATGGTCCTGCTTTGGAGGAAAAAGGGCAGCCAATGCCTCTAAAGAGTAGCAGGCAGCTGATGATACTTCCTATCTTCTCTAGCCTTGTTGTGGAAGAAGACAAGGGAAAAGACACCCCAACATTGTTCTTACTAAGAACTGTGGTACCATATCATCCTGCTAGACTGACTTTCATGTTGTATCTACACTTAAGGAAAGTAATTCCAAAGTGGACTAATATTAAATATGTAGAAGTGTCAGACCACTGAAGTGCCCAGATAAACCTCGTATCAAGTAAGTTATTTATACTTGGCACAGCAAGGAGAGTGAAAGCTATAGCAGTACTCTGGATTGATAAGAAAGGGATCACAATCTCTTCATAACCTCAGGAAAATTTGGTATTTTCTCAACATTTTCTGAAGATGGGGAGTGAGGGAATTTCATTTTGGGGCATATCTAATAAAATCAGAATAAAACCTTTAAAAGTCTTCTGAAGCAAATGTCTCTCATTAATTTGTCAATAAATATTTATTGCAAGCCACTTCTTCTAGCTAAATATTAGTATTTGGTAAGATAAAAACAAAAACAGACAAACAATAAAACAACAGATAAACCAAAACTGTGCAAACATAGTACTTGGAAACTAGTAACAGTGTAGAACCATTTGAACAAAGATAGTTTATTGAATAATAATTTGGGTGATAGAGTTGATACAAATGTTGCTACCTAGTAGTTTTATATTCCCTAGGTACCTGCATAGACTCTGTTTCAATCTCATAGCTGTCATGGACACACAAGGAATGGCATAGTACTAAGTTATGATGATAGGCAACATATACACAACCTAACTCTCAAAAGCCCAGGAGCTTTGGGAAAGAAGATTAGATTTAAAGCAATGGAAAGTTGAAAAAACTAGCAAAATATTTTAAAGTATTTATTTTTATTTATGCATATATGTATGTCTGTGTTTTGTATACCCGGTTGCCAGTTGTTCAAGGAGGACAGAAGAATGTGTTGGATTTCTCAACAATAAACTACAGTTCGTTCTTAATCTTCTGATTAGGGTGCTGGGAGCCAAACTCAGGTCCTTTACAAAAGCAGCAAGGATACTTAAACACTGATCTTTCTCTTCACACTACAAATAATCAAATATTTTGCATTATTTTCCTAGTCTAAAACTAAATCTACTAGAAAAGCTTCCTTTGACATTAAGTAAGCTCTGTGTATCTCTTTCTATGATTAAAGTACAAATAATTTATTTGAATCTTTTCTCTTACTAATATTTTTAGTATCAACTTCTATAAAGAATATTTGAACTATATTGTACACATACTCATATTTTGTGTTTTCATATTCATTTATTTGGAAAATGTTTTAAATTCTACTTGGATGTTTTGTTATTATATTGTTCATTTATGGCTTATAGTATACAATATAGATTCAAGTTTCACTATAGAACTTTACGTACCTGTATTCATTCCCTCCAGAGATCAGAGGAGGACATTGGAGTTGCTGGACTAAGAAGCAGTGGTAATTGTGAGTCACCGCACATTACAATTTTGTACTTGACTCAGGTGTTTTGGAAGATCAGGAATTGTTCTTAGTCCGTGAATAATCTCTCCAGCCCCTGGACTCAATATTTTAATGCTTTGTAAGTGGTTAAATTGGACACACCAACAAATACATGCAACTCTTCTAGGACAATTACAAAAAAGAAATCAAACCAAAGAAAAAATAAAACAAAACAAAAAACCCAAACTAGTTTTCTTGAGGTGTTTTCTCGTAGCAATTACACTATATACACATCTTAGATGTTGCTGAGATGCAAAGAAAAACAATACCTTCTTCACTGGTTCCCTAGGAGCTGGGTTTTTTATTAGTTCATTATTTTTTTCTTTCTTTCTGTACTGGTTGGTTTGTATTAATTTGACACAAGCTAGAGTCACCAGACAGGAAGGACCCTCAGTTGAGGAAATGCCTCCATTAGATACAGATGTAAGAAAATTACTCAATTATAGATTACTCAAGGAGGGCACAGGCCATTGTGGGTGGTGCCATTCCTAGTCAGTTAGTCCTGGGTTCCATATGAAAGTATTCTGAACAAATCATTCATAACAAGTCAGTAAGCAGCACCTCTCCATGTCCTCTGTATAAGCTCCTGCCTCCAGGATTCTGTCCTGTTTGAGTTCCTGTCTCTACTTCCTGTGGTGATGAACAATATGAACATACAAGCCAAATAAACCCTTTACTCCCCAACTTGTTTTTTGGTCATGGTACTTTGTCAAAGCAATAGAAATCCTAACTAAGACACTGTTTTATATAGTGTGTCAACATTTTACAAGCTGAAACATATAATTTTTGTTAAAATCCTGTATCAAATTTGATTTTAGTTTTAAAATAAAAACAAATGTTTCTATTTTGTTAGTGCTATGAACTTTCTCTTTTTGTTCATATCTTTGCTTAGAAAGACTTTTCATATAGTCTGTCAGCTAAGAATTCATATAGTCATATATGTATTTATACTTTAATTTTTCAAGTGTATATATATATATATACATACATATGTATGTATATATATACACATATACATATATATATGCCATAACAGGAATTTAAAAATATAAAATGGTATTTTATATTTCTGTATGTTAATGAAGTATGTCCATGCATCTTACCATGCTTAATTATCTATGTACATGTTTAATATGAGTAATTAGACATGACGAATTATAATTTCTCCAAGTTGAGTGTGATATAACTATCAAAAGTAAATTCTAAACACAGAACTGATAGAAATAACCAGCATACTTATATACAAGCCTGTAGATTTTTTTGTAATTATGATAATCATATTGTTTTATTCATGTTATATATCATGTCTAATATAGGCCATATATCATGCATTTTACATCACTGTTCAAAGTAAGAAAGTATATGCTTCTTTCCTTCTTACACAACCTAGGATTAGCATGTTTTCTATGTCTTGGACTAAAGTAATCTCAGACACTCTAGTAAGGTGCCTGTGGGCTTTACTAATAGGGTACTTGTGTTAGATTCAACTGCATGAAGATAGGCCATTTTATAGATCAGTGAGGCTTAAGTTCATTCTAACAGCATGTTTCAGTCATCGTTTCAGTGAAAATACCAAGACACACTCAATGATACAGATGAGCAAGGTATTTCATTTATAGATACCTTATATTCATTGGTAATAAAGTGAAGTACTTGACATGAGAACTAGGTTGTCATTCATATGATTAGCTTCTTATGTCTAAAGTTCTTAATTTAGGATTTAGAATAATACTTCAAAGCAAATAAATGACTTCACACTCACACACACACACACACACACACACATACACACACACACACACACACACACACACACATGAATCCATAAACAAAGGAAAAATTATTCTCAGTAGATTTAGATTATTTTCAACTATTTATGCCACATATTTTATTGATCAAGCACATGCAAGATATTTTATTTTGAAATGCAGCATAAATATGTAATGCCAGAATGTGTAAAATTCGGCCAGAAACATTTTGAAATGTTTATTAGTTCAGTAAAAGAAAATACTACCAAAGAAGCATATTAGAAAACAAATATGTATTATTTTGCCATTTTGAAGATCAGAAGGTAAAAGTCTATGCAAAGTAGTCAATGTCAAGGTATTTGGAAACTCTTTCCCTCAGAAGGTTCTAGAAACTCCACTATTCCCCTTTCTGTTCACTAGTTGACACACTTCTGATCACCTTCCTCTCTACTTAACTTGAAAATCAAGTGAAGCATCTTCTGTGTCTTCCTATTCCCACATTCTACCACCTTTTCCTTACCATCACAGTCCTTATTCTTAGGATTTACACTATCATGACGATGTATCTACCTGGATAATTCAGATAATTTTCACGTCTTTATACCTATAATATAATTTTATAAGCCACCCCTGTTTTGCTCTATAAGGCAGTACATGCACAGTAGTCTAGTTAGGTTTCTATATCGATGCTAAAGACCAAGACCAAAAGAAACTTTGAGAGGAAAGGGTTTGTCCTAGTGTATACTTTGAATAAATCATGCATCCCTGAGGGAAATATGGGTAGGAGTTCCAGTGTGGAAGGGTTCTGGAAGGAGGAATTGAAGTAGAAGCCATGGATGAATGCTGTTTATTGGCTTGTTCCTCTTGGATTGCTCATCCTGCTTCTTTGTACTCTATAGTACCAAATGCCCAGGGGTGGCACTGCCTACAGTGGGATGGGCCCTACATCAATAGTTAATCAAGACGATGTCCCAAAGATTTGCCTACATGCTAATTTTATGGAGATAACTTTATCAGTTGAGGTTCCTCTTCCAAGATAACTTTAGCTTGTGTCAAGGTGAAAAAACAGAACAAAACAAAACAAAACAAAACACAAAAGCACACAAAATCCAACAATAGGTTTAGGAGATCAAGATAGAGAGAATATTTGGAGTACTATTTACTCTAATATATGACCCGTGAAAGGTTACTGCATACAGACACTACTACTTCTAAGTAATATTAAAGCATAAGAGATAAATGAAAAGTAATCAATACTAAAGCCTACCCATATGTACATCATATTACCTGCTTAGTTTCTTTTCAATTTGAAAGATACTCTAAGCCCAGAGAGACACAAAAAATGTGGGTAAGTCTGTTGTTGGCCTCTTTTGTGTCCATTTTTTTCTCTATCAGAACTTTCTGTTAGGATTCCAATTTTATTTAGATTTTTAACTATGAGTTACATATTCAGATTGGTTTATCTATCTCCAGGATGGAGTCATACAAATAATATTACAGAATCCAGGTGGGCATCTCATTTTATCTATTAACATTGTACATCATGGAAATGTGACTAAATTTGTACAAATTCTCCCCCAGAGCTGATTTAAAGCCAAGTAAAATCATTTTGAGGAGCTTGTTAAAAACATAGACATTCTGATTCAGTGTTCTGTGGGGAAGCAATTTATCTACATTTTTAACAAGTGTCTGAGGTGACCTGAGGCAAGTACTTGATACAGATAACCCATGGTACATTTCTCAAATCTCTGTACATGATAAGAGATTGTCCTGATTCCTTGAAAATGAGAATGACTTTGGCTGATAGGATTGATTCCAGATGAGTTAAAGATGAGCTGAAGAATATCTTACTCTCTTCCATGTGAGTTTCATATACAATCCCACAGGTCTGCCAGATGAAAAGGAAAACAGAGAAGATCCCAATAAAAGTTGAAAGAAAATATGAAAAGTCATCCAATTGAGGGGAAGTTTTCTCAGGTTCTGGAAGGTACCTTGTCCTTGTTTTTGTTGCCACCTAAGGAAAGATGTCTCACGATATGGGCAGTCTAAGATTTGGACTTTATCAGAAGTTGCTGGCACTACATTTGATGCTATTCTTGCTTCTAAGGTGTTTGAGAGAGTGAAAGCTCATTTCATAAAGGAAAAAAGAATGCATAGTGTTTCTTCTACAGGAAATTGTCATCTCAGATACAAGAAAAGCAATCTCTTTATTGCTCTTAAGTCTTCCCCTTACCCCTCCTGCTTCCTATTCATCCTTCCTTCTTTTCCACTTATATTCCTTCCCATTTTCTCTCCTAATTTCAGTCAAAATGCTGGGGTGGATATATTTAATAGTCCTTTTCGTACATTGCTGAGGACTGAGATTAAGTTGTTTATATTTATCACTTTGAAAAGTACAAATATGATGAAACAATGTCATTGTGATTGGTTTCATAATTATATTGCTTTGAACATGTACACAGTTTATAGCTATTTTATTATCGGATACAAACTATTTTCATACTTTAACTTTTTATTGAAGTTTTTGAATCCTAGTTTTAATTATTCCGGTGCTTTATACATTAAGTTTCACAAGAAATATCTATTCATTTCTCACTATAAACAAGATACTCTATCAGATCTTACATTGCAGGAATATAAAGTCTTATTACAGTTATAAAGACATAAATATTCCATTCCAATGCAATGTTATTATTGCTTATGCTATAGTATATGCAGGCATTTATTTGCATATATTTAGCATTATTAGAGGATTTCTGAAGTCTTATTTGAAAATATTATATATTGTATTGATTTCTAGATAATCAGTCAATTATCTGTGTCCCAGTAGTGATATGGAAAAATGATTGGGAATTGAGAAATCTTTGAACAAAAACACAGAGTTAAGGTAGTAAAGTGAATGGTGATTGCTGGTAACTAACTGATTAAGGCATACTGTTAATAAGTGGACCAAGGATCATGAAGGGCTCCATAAAATCCAATGAAGTTTCTACTTCATTATATCAGCAAATTAAGAGCTAATTTGCCTCTACAACTACAGAGTGAACCAAGGAAGAGTTATAACACTCAGAGAATCTAGAACCACAGACATACTTTGGGGATCAAATAAAGTATCAGTAGAAATTAAGAGACATACAGATGTTCGAGACATTGAGCAGCACAGAGACTGAACAGATGATAGGAAAATGTTAAAGATGGTGACAGGAATACCCTATGATTGTTCTAGTTCATTTCCCAGGTTACTAAGTTATTATGTCTCCATTATTTAGGTGCAAGAATTGTGGGTTTTCTGTTTTCTTTCCTAGATACTAAGTTAATATGCTGTCTTTATTGAGCTGGGGGCACAAAATGAAGATATGGTGTATTTATGTAAATAGTCTTATTTTTCATAGTTTTTGTGAATGAATTGTTCAATCAATAGTTTTCCTAAATTTGAGATTTTTAGGAGGTTATTTTCCACAAGAACAAACTTTTATAATAAGCAGTGGGTTAAGGAGAAAGATTCAATATTTGTCTGTGCTTCTCCCTGTGGTTTAAATAACACCATGTAATGAAGTCTCTTTTGCAAGACACTCTCTGCAGGAGATGAGGAAATGTTGACGGCTGTGATGCCTGGACCTCAGTTAGATTCATGTGCCATCTAGCCCAATCAGATGCGAATTCCACTAACCCAGTCTCTACTTTAAATAATAAAATTATTTTGTTTTCAAGATCTAACTTTTAAAATAATGAATCCTTTTTTAAATTTGTTTACTTATTTTTATTGTTGTTGTTGCTGCTGCTGCTGCTGCTGCTGCTGCTGCTGCTGCTGCTGCTACTGCTGCTGGTGGTGGTGGTGGTGTGTGTGTGTAATATGTGTGGGGAGCTGTGTATCACAGTGTTTGTGTGCAGACCAGAGG
The DNA here is from genome assembly GCA_028551405.1 of Uromys caudimaculatus. Classification (NCBI taxonomy): domain Eukaryota; kingdom Metazoa; phylum Chordata; class Mammalia; order Rodentia; family Muridae; genus Uromys; species Uromys caudimaculatus. The sequence continues at coordinate 711,791 of CM052719.1, forward strand.
ACAACTTTTGAGTTTTTTCTCTCTTTCTACCATGGGTTCTAGAGATGAAACTCAGGTCATCACTCTTGACCAGCAAATGTACTTACCTGCTGAACCAGCTCACAAGTTACCCAGTTTCCATTTTTATTCTGTGCACTGATTTGAACTTTTTATTTCCTTATAGGGTTCTTCTTTTCTCAAATACTCTTGCTATGTTTATTAAATAATTTTATAATTATTGAAAGGACCATAGCTTTGTATAATAGATTTATGGAATTATTGTTTCTTATTTTATTTATTTTATTAATGATTATTAGAAATTTTACACAATTTGTATAAGTGTATGGTCAAATATTTAAAAAGCCAATAAAAGAACATGGTACAGATAGCCCAATAATTATGTTAGATGAAATGAAGTAATCAAATTAGAGATTTAGGCTGGATCAAAATTGTGTCAAACTATAAGGATGATAAGATTTCTATCATGATAAGAGTCAGGTAAGATGAGTATGTCACAGACTGTCCAGACTGATCTGCGCTGACCCGCTTTCCTCTCTGACTCTCATATTAAATTAAGTTTCATACTAACAACTACTGAATCTCATGTGTCATTTATTTGTCAAAAGGTTGCTGAGTATATGCTGCAAAAAACACAATAAAATCATTTAATATGCAACTCACAACCTGGCAATTTAAAGAAATTAAGTAATTTCTCAATATCATGAAGTTAGTTACTGAAGGAACAGGAGCTGTGTCAACTGAGACTCAGGGTGTACAAGATGTTTCCTAAATTGGAGATTTTTAACTATGTATAGGAAAGGGATAAGTAGGTAATGTAATATGTTAGCAAGTCTGGTGGGCATACCGTATGTTTTGCATTTTTTTGGTGTCCTTTTGGTCCTTATCAAGGAAAGAGAAAAAATGATAAGCATACCATACAAATACAACTCTTGGGCTAGGTTGGTAGCCTAATTGATAAAGAGCTTCACTTGTAAGTGTGAGTTCATGAGTTTGATCCAACAGAGCCTACTTATTTTTTTTAAAGCTTGAAGTTATGACAGGCATTTGCAAACACAGCAACAGGGAGGAGGAGACAAGTAAATTCTTTCTGGCCATTCATCTCAGTCTATTAGTTAGTCCCAGACCAATAGGAGACCTTGTTTATAAAACAAAGTGGACATTACTTAAATAATGACAGCTACGATGGACATCTAGCCTCCATACAATTGTGCATGCAAGGCTTCACATAGGCATGAATCTGTCCATATGTGAATACATGCAAGATAGACAACCTAATAACATTTTCATGAAGGAAGATGCATGTATTTCATAGGGTTTGCCTATAAAGTTTTTCATTGCTTAAATATTATCACTGGGAAGTGTCTGGCATCATCTTGTCTTCTGTTGGAACGTCCACTGGGTATTTTATAGCAATATAAATCACAATATGTACTGATCTACACAAAAGGAACATGCAGTAGTATCTCTGTAAAACAAGATAGCAAAGTATTTTATGGGTGCAGATGAAACCAAGGCTGCAGTGTGTTATATCCATTGACCCACATGTGCAGTGCTCTGCTAGGTGAAGGAGACAGGTACTGTCAATGCTGTCTCTTTCCTATATCTGACTCTGCATGAAAGCTCTAATCTTTTAATGTTATTTGTGATATTAGAAATTCTTTCAGGTTATTTAAATTCCATAGATGTTCCCTCTTATTCCTACTACTTTGGCCTCTATCAGTATATTGGATTTTAGATATTGCATAGTCTACCTACAGATAATGCAACACAAAGATGATTAGGCTGTCACCATCATGAGTGAATTATGTAGTTTCCTAAAAACTCTGAGCAATCCTTTAGCAGTGGAATGGCAAGGAGAGAAGACAGAGAACTGGGATACATCAAAGATGAAGTTGAAGGAGGTCAAGAGAATTCTGTTTGTTGTTGTTGTTGTTATTCAGCTACAAGTATTTCAAAGTTTATAATAATATGAAAAAATTTGCTATTCTACTTGTGTAACAGAGACTTTAATGCAAAAATCAACTATTTCTATATTAAAACAGGTACTATTTTTCTTTATATTATCATCATTAAGTAGTTAACATCCATCAATTCCTGTCTTTACTGCTTTGTGATAGGAATGCCACACAAATGGCTATATGATTTTAGGTTACAGACTCTGAATCCCTTGGACCATCTGTAAAGTCATAAGGATGAAACATACATGAGTACATAGGAATGAAAGTGTGATGAAGCTTGAACTGTGCTTTTCTGTAATGTAGGTTTGAGTCATGCTATAGAAAGTTAGTCACTAGATAAAATGGTAGAGTGAGAAAAGAACAAGTTATAAGTGAAATTTTGTAGCACAAAATGAAGCAAGGCAAGAAGGTCTGAGGAAAGCTGGAGGGAGCAGACACTGATACAAAATGAAAATATATTTTGTCTTATTTCTTTATCTCTAAGATTGTGACCACTTTTCATAAAAATATACTATACATTACTATTGTTATTATTATCCTGTTTGATTTCAAAGAAAGAGGGAGGAAAAACAGATTAAGAAATAAGAATATAAAAGAAGAATGAGGAGGAGAAAGCCTAATAGTAATGAATGATATTGAAAATGTTTTATAACCAACAAAAGGCTTGAGTATTGAAAGAAAAAGTAGCATAGTGAAGTGGCAACCTGGTGAATCACAGAAAATATTTGTAAACCATTTATTCACAAAGGGATTAGTACCAGAAATTACTAGAAATTCAAAACTTCTCAACACAAAATACATAAATAACTCAATTTAAATAGAATCTGTGTAGACCACCTTCAGTAGATAGGCATGGCCCCCAGTCGAGGGATGGGGCCACCCACCCATATTGAAGTTTTTAACCCAGAAATGTTCTTGTCCTAAGGAAGAACACGGACAAAATATGAAACAGAGACTGAAGGAAAGGCCATCCTGGAACTGCCCCACCTGGGGATCCATCATGTCTACAGACACCAAAGCCAACACTGTTGTCATGGTCAGGAGGCTCTTGCTGACAGGAACCTGAGGTTCCTTGAAGGTACAGCCAGCAACTTACCAATGCAGTTGGGGATGCTTGGAGCCAACTATCAGACTGAGCTCAGGGAACCTGGTGGGGGAGCTGGTGGAAGAACTGGAGGAGCGGAGGAGGCTCGCAACCCAATTGGAAGAACAACATAGACTGGCCTGATGACCCAGTTCTCCCAAGGGGTAGACCACCAACCAAGGAGTATATCTGGAAGGATCCATGGCTCAAGATACATATGTAGCAGAGGATAGCCTTGCCTGACAGATATGGGAGGGGAGGCCCTTGGTCCCGGGGAGGTATGATGCCCCAGAGTAGGGGGATGCTGGAGCTGTGGGGCAGGAGTGGGTGGGTGGGTGGGTGGGGGAGCACCCTCCTACAGGCAAAGGGGAGAGGGGAGGGCAGATGTGGGATGGGGTTGTTGGTGGAAGGGCAACCAGGAAGGGGGATATCATTTAGATGTAAATGAATGTAATAATTAATTTAACTTTTTCTATTAAAAAATAAAAAACATTATCTAAACGAAGTGTATTCAGTGAGATGTACATAATCTCGGAAAGGATAACATGATCAATGAGCTCCATCATTAGGTGATTTCACATGGATATTGCATTGAGGGATTGCCTCACCCCAGACAGAACAGCTATTATAAAATAAACAAAAGTTAACAAATGAAGGGGTTAATTTAGAGAAAGGAGAATTCTTTTAAATTATTGGTAGGAATGTAAATTGTAGAGACACTTTGGAAAACTATATATATGTTCTTCATAAAAACAAGACAAAAGATAACATATGATCCACTAATCCCTCTACTTAATCCCTAATTTGAATAGATATTCCATGTTGGAGATTTCTCATGTTCATTCGTGTTGCTGGCTGGGCTATTCACAATAAACTATCTTTGGATTAGAGTTGTGTCAGTCTAGATAGTGGATAAAAGTAATTTATCAATGTATCAAAATGTGAACTTATTTGGTGCTAAAATCCTAGGCCCTGACATTGGCAGCAGCATTAGTGGAACCAGAGGATGTTTATTGTTTGTACTAAATAAGAAAAGCCAGGTATAAAACAACACATTACTTTTACATGCATCTAAAGTCTGAAGAATTTGATTTCCAACAAAAATATACATATGTTGGTGTGTGTATATATATATATATATATATATATATATATATATATATATGTGTGTGTGTGTGTGTGTGTGTGTGTGTGTGTGTGTGTGTGTGTGTGCGTGTGTGTGTAATTACAATCTATATATTAAGTCTTTCTATCTATATATTATGGGATACATTAATCAAAGTATGCTGGTTAGCATTTACTTTCCTTCAAAGTGGAATTTGATGAGAGATCTTTAATAGCTACTTGAAAAGTCTGACTTCAGATTCTCCAAGTCTACTTAAGTTTTCAAGCGTGATGAATGATACTACTTCATACAACAATGATTGACAGCATATAAGTTGAAAATACACTATCATAGTGTCATCTAGGGCCTTGTTTATACTGTTGATATACATAGATTAGTCAATAGTTGGCCCCTTTCCATGGCATCAGTGGCAGAAACATGTATACTACAAAACTGAGAGTATTTGATTGTTCCAAGTGTACAAGATTACAGTTCTTTATCCTAGAGACAAGTGTTGAGAAAGGATGACCTAAAATTGAGGGTCAGCAGAACTGATGAACCCAGGGTAACTAGGGCTTATGAACTTTTATCTAGCAGTTATGTCTGACCACTTGATAGTTTAATATAATATCTATCATCTATAAAATTCATTGTCAGAACCACAAAATCAATGTATAATAAAAAAGTCTCAAAAATATTGTAATTTTTTGGAGCTTGCTATTTTATGTTAGGCAGTATTCAAAATCATTTTGGCTTCATGCTGCCAAATGTGGATTATAGGCAAAGGCTGGATATCTCTGTTGGCTGAGGTTAGCTTTGTTTTCAATTTTTCCAGAAACAACATTGGACAGGGGGATGGAGTTAAATTGTTTTCTATTTTATAGGTACCTTGTCAGTCCCAAAGATTATTTCTTTGTATATTTGCAATAGTAGGAGGGAGCTTTATGATAAACTAGAAGAGGATTATGGGAAAATAATAGCCTAGATTATTTGTAGAGACTTTTGATGCTTTCAATTGTATTATTATTATTATTATTATTATTATTATTATTTAAATGGACTGTATTAGGTCCATGTGTCTATTCACAATGAGAGTTCTGCTTTAGCCATGGACTTTTCTTATGCAAGGCACTCTAGTTCCTATCTCCTGAGCATACTCAGAGGATGTTCAAATGAACAGTGATTATTGCTTGCTATGAAAAGTCAGAACTAGCTGTAGGCTTAGATTTTTCAAAACCTACTTTAATAAGGGTTCTCAAACCCTTCGACCTCCCTTCTAGCCAACTGTCCACAGGTAGGAGAGAAAGGATGGTAAATAGAACAAGTGATTGTGGACCTGTTTAGAAGTAGTTCTTTGGAGTGATTCCAATCTCTGTTGTTGGGATGCCAGTAGTCCAGTTCAGTAGTGTCAGAATACCAGATATGAGTCAGCAATGATGGCACAATCCAATAGAATCAGCCAGGTCTCTGGAATGAGTCAGCAGGATCAACCAGAAGCAGCCAGGATGCCAAGAGAAGTTCTCTGCTATGACTCTCTAAATGAAGTGAATATGGGAGTTCAAGAAAGTGTTTCAAGGCTAGCTATACAAACACCACCATCACTGTCAATTGAGTCATACTTATACCCTCTCCAAACATCATATGTCCTCTCATGGGTCTTGCTTCAGCAAAACATCACAGGAGTCTGCATCACATGACACAATCAAAAATTTCCATTTCAACTAGCTAGTGACAGTGTCTCAGATATAGATACATGGTTTTCCTTTCAAATTTAATTTTATAGTCATTTACATTGTAAGTGTCTGGGTATGTTTAAGTTCATGCATGTGTGACTACACATGTGTGTGGACGTCAGAAATAGGTAAAAAGAATTGATTCCCTTCTTCCATCATTTGGATCACTGGGTCAAGCTCAGGTGTTCAGGTTTGGCAGAAGTATGTTTCTCCCTGGGCCATAGTGCAAACTTGACAACATATTTTCTTATTGCCAAATAGAAAATTTTACTTAGAAAATTTAAAATTTGCATAGAAATCAAGCATATTTTGTGCTGAGGATAAAAGAATAATTAAAACCAACAGTGGTTTGCTCATCCTATATCAACACAATTCTATTAGTTATGTATTATAAATAAATACTAAATACTCACAAATTTGATGTTTTTGAGTCCAAATAGACTTTCAGTCTTCCTGAAACACACAAAGTATAAATAAAGTGGGGTTTGTACTAGCCCTGAGTTTCCAATGTCTGAATAGTTGGTGTAGACATCCAAATTATGTATGATTGCAAGGAAATTTATTCACGAGGTTTCTTATATTCCATTCTCTTCAAAATGTGTTTGATTCTTACAAAATTGTTAACACCATTGGAAAATAAGATTTTAGTTAAGAACAAAAACTTACATGAAGATCTTTGTGATATTATCCCTTAATTTTTGGTACTGTAAAGAGTTAATTTGTATTTTACACATAATGTCATACATGAAATATATTCTGTTGGTGGAAATAATTCTTTGTCACCTGCCCCTGCTGCACAAGCTCAAACTTCATTTTTATTGGGATCACATGCCTCATTTGGCATCTTTGTCAAATAGCTCTTGATTTATTACACATTTCAGGGCCAACTTCCCCACTCACGGTCATCAGTCTCAGAAGACTATGGAAACTCTACTTGGGCTTAGTGTTTTCTAGGTGGTCACATTATGAGTTTAATATTAGCTTCCAGACTTTTTATATTGTGAAGCATTTCTCAATAAATTTAATTATAATTTAGTTATTATTCAGCATGGCTCTGTGACTCCTGTGAACAGAGTAAGCTAGTAAATTGCTGCCAGCTACTCCGTGAAAATATTCCACTATGAGTTTCAAGATTCTAGGCACCTACATTTTCTTAATAGCTACCCAAGTCTAATTTTATTGCTGAAGCCATATAGTATATTCAAAAGAGTACATGAAAAAATGTGCATATCAAGGAGAAAAAAAGATTCTTTATGAAATGAGTTTGAGAAATGCCGTGTGACACATACCTAACACCCTGTGCTGATAGCAAATGAGTTCATAAATTTAAAACCTAATACACAAGTATAATTTTTGCCTCTTTAAACTTGAACATACCTCATTTTCAAATGTACTTGTGTTTCTATCTGGATGAGTTATTCAGATAGACTTTGGAAATAGCAAAAATTATTTTAAAGTTTGAAATCAGGAATATGAATTTTCTCAATATTACTTTTTGAAATTATTGTATTATTTCAGAAGTCATTTTTACTGGTCAAGTTCATGAATTGTAGTGTGTGATTGCTCAATATACTTTTAATAAAAGTCAAACTAGAAAACTGATTTAAACATGTTTGACTATGTTTTGAAAACTTGCTGCAGAGAATACAACACAATAGCTGTTGTATTCTCTAACACAATCTAACACTAAGGGCTGTGCTGCATTTTAAAAGCCCTGCTGCTAGGAGGTATGCATAAGACACTTTGGTCATATTTTACCTCACAAACATTATAATTTTTGTAAGTTATGAGCCACAATTAAATGAATGCTGAAAGAAAATTCTAAAAAACTTAGATGTGAGCAGCTAACCAAGCTCAAAGAACTAAATCAATGTTCAATACATTCTAGTATGTGTTTCTCTCTCTCTCTCTCTCTCTCTCTCTCTCTCTCTCTCTCACACACACACACACACACACACACACTCACACACACACACATACACACATACACACACATGTGCAAAACAAGGAGCATAATTTGGTTAAGCTTATAGATCAAATTTTTAAGGTTGACATAATTTGACTGAGAAGCAAAGACCCACTTTACTGTTGTTTTGGTGTGAAATGGTCTGCAGATTGGGATGCCATTTTCAAAGGTTGTAGAACCTTTAGAAGGTGGAAACTTGCTGGAGGGACTCAGTCACTGGGAGCAGGCCTTAAGGTTTTAAAACCTAACTCAGCTTCCAACTCACTTTCTGCTTCCTGGATACCAGTGCAATGTGAACAGTTAGCATCCTGCTCCTGCTGTCACGCTTTCCCTGCCTGAGAAGTATAGTCTTTCCCATTATTAATGATCTTCTGAAACTGTGAACTATAATAAACTCCATTTTCCCATAAATGCCTGCTTTGTTCAAAGCATCTTATCAGCAACAGGGGACATAACAAATCCATAGTTCTTCAAGCGGGTAGCACCATTCCACTGGCTAGGAATGAAAGGAGTAAGGAGGGACAGAAAGTCTCATCAACATAACTGCTTAAACATGAACTGAAGAAGGACAACACCAATAGACATGCCAAAGTGCACAATGGAAAAGCCCATGAGGCTTCAACACTGCACAAAGAACTACAGGCACCTAAAAAAAGGTGAGAGTCAGTGATAATAATCATCAACAGGAAAAAAGCATACAATTTTGATATTCAATATCAAATTATCAGGTCTAAAAGCACACATACAAGTAATAGCACATGGAACTGAGCAGGTTATATTAAGGGATGTATAAGTATATGCATAAACATATAGGCATGTAATAAATCATATTAATGAAAAAAGAGGCTATGAAATTGAAAAAAGAGTAAAGAAGGGTGTATAGGAAGGTTTGAAGGGAGAAAAAGGAAGGAAGAAAATGATGTAATTATATTATAACCACAAAAATAAAATCGGTAAAAATGAGATAAACATACTTGCTAGTGAGTTCCCAAGCACTTTCTGTTTCACATGGCTGAGCTGGTAAGGGAGAATTGACTGACTCTCACTCAGGTACCATGTGTTCCAGGAAATGAGTTGGGGAAAAGCAATCAAAGCTCTCTGTATATACCATAAGTAGAACTAAGGTCACACAGATCAGATTTCTTCTTTTACATTCCCTAGGAGTCCTTCCACAGCTCTGTCCATCCCTGCAAGAGAATCATGGAATGGCAGGAACAGGGCATGCTGGGAGATTTTACTCAACTCCCAATTGTGTCTTTTATATTTACATTCTTAAATTGATGATGTTTTAGAAAACAAGCTTTAAACTGGCTTTCAATTTGTATGCATACACTAAAGTTGTTGATGCCCATTTGTAGATGAACAAAACCAAATAAATAAAAGCATTTGACTGTTAACATCACTCTGAGGTGCACTGTAAGGAAAGGTTTAAAGCAATGTTTACATTTGATTTCCTATGGGGAACCTCCAAGCCAAACAAGGCAATGATTAGACCAGATTGGAACTTAATGCTAATGCTTCTAGTTAGAATTGAAAGTAGCAGGTTAAAATATCTGGAGACCACTGAGAATTGCTTTTCTG
>CM052719.1:721717-736935 GCA_028551405.1 Uromys caudimaculatus
CCCAATCTGTAGGTTGCCATTTTGTCATATTGACAGTGTCCTTTGACATCCAGAAGTTTTTCAGTTTCATGAGGTCCCTTTTGTCAATTGTTGACCTTAGAGGTTGAGTCATTGGTGTTCTGTTCAGTAAAATTTCTCCTCTGCTAATGTGCTCAAGACTCTTTCCCACATTTTCTTCTATTAAATTCAGTGTATCTGGCTTTATGTGAAGATCCTTGATCCACTTGAACTTGAGCTTTGTACAAGGATATTAGCACAAAACCTTGGAATGCCCAAGATACAACTCAAAGACCACATGAAACTCAAGAAGAAGGAAGACTTTGGTGTGAATGCTTCAGTCCTTCTCAGAAGGGAGAAGAAAATACTCAAGGGAAGAAATACAGAGACAAAGTATGAAGCAGAGACTGAAGGAAAAGCCATCCAGAGATCCATTTCATATACAGACACCAAACCTGGACACCATTGTGGATGCCAAGAAGTGCTTGATGACAAGAGCCTGATATAGCTGTCACCTGAGAGGCCCTGCCAGAGCCTTACAAATAGAGAGGCGGATGCTCTCAGCCAACCATTGGACTGAGCAAGGGTCCCCAAGGCAGGAGTCATGAAGGAAATGAAGGGGTTTGAAGCCCATAGGAAGAACAACAATATCAACCAACTAGATCTCACAGAGCTCCATGGGACTAAACCACCAACCAAAAAGTACACATGGAGGGACCCATGGCTCCAGCTGCATATGTAACAGAGGATGGCCTTGTCAGACATCAATGGGTGGAGAGGTCCTTGGTCCTGTGAAGGCTTGATGTCCCAGTGTGGGGGAATGCCAGGGCGGGAAGTCAGGAGTGGCTGGGTGGGTGAGGGAGCATCCTCATAGAGGCATGGAGATGGAGGATGGGATGGGGATTTCTGGAGGGGAAACCAGGAAAGGGTATAACATTTAAAATGTAAACAAATAGAATATCCAATAAAAAAAATCCTACAGTGTATAGAAAAGAAAAGGATCAATTTGAATTCTTCTACATGCAGAACTCTGGTTAGACTAGCAATATTTGTTGAAAATGCTGTCTTATTTTCCACTGTATGGTTTTGGCTCCTTTGTCAATGATCAAGTGACCATAGATGTGTGAGTTTATTTCTGGGTCTTCAATTTTATTCCATTGATCTACCTGTCTCTGTACCAATACCATGCGTTTTTAATCACTTTTGTTCTGTAGTATAGTTTGAGTTCAGTTGAACAAAGTTTTCTGATTGTTCTATATGCCCTATTCTGCTTGCTTTATTCATTTGCACTTCCCCCATTGGATCTAAAAGGAAAAATGAAGCTAACATTGGTAGTCGTTTTAGGTATAATTTCATGATATAAGACTGATATTTTTATCATTGAAATTCTGGGAAAATAGAGATTATTTCTTTTTTATTTTTCTACCAAAATGAACAATAAACTAATGCTGAATGTATGTAATATATGAGACTATTATCTGACTACAGAAAGCGGTCTATTTTAGATTTTTTAAAACACAAACACAATGTGGCTCCTGTGGTTTATATTTAATGTTGATTAGAGAAAGAAGAATGAGCAAAATGTAATTTGAAAGTAACATTAGTCATTTTCCAGTATTGTGCTTAATTATGTGCAAATAAGAAATTGTACCTCCACTCACAGTCATTTCTTTCTATGTACTAGGGAATAAGTTAGGAATGACTGGAGATGCAGAGTGCAGATTTGGATAAACACTTTTTATAATATGCTAACTGTTGCTCTCATTTAATTAATTCAACTATTCTCATATCTCACTGTTTGCTTCCTCATTTCATACAGATTTTTGCACCTAAACTCTGACATAGCTTTTCATTTCCCATTGGAGAATCATTCACACTCACTTCTGTATCCATATGACATAAAAATATCATTCATATCTTGCAACATATATTATTCCAGACTTGACAAATCTTTTCCAGGAAAATATTCATATTAACTTTTGTATAAATAGCTTAAGATCGATTCAAACATCTAGAACTGGACTGGGAAGATGGTACAATAGGTAATATACTTGTTCATTAACATAAACATTTGAACTTTACTCCCTAGAATCTGAATAAAGTCAGGTCACATATATCTGTAATCTCAGCCTCTCACATTGATACAGGAGGTTAAGACAGGAGAATCTCAGAAAGCCTGCTGTATACAGAAAGCAAAGAAAGAAGAAGATTCTGTCTCAAGTCAGAAGGCATGGAGAAATACCCAAGTTTGTCCTCTTTCCTCCACATAAACACCTATACTCCCATACATGAACACATAGACATATGAACAAATACATTTTATACACATAGACACAAGAAAAATCAAATAAACCATTAACCAAACCCAAATTTAAAAAACACCAGGAATCATATGCTATTTTTTTGTGTTTATAATACTAGGGTTTAATTCTTCATTTATGGAATATCATTACTCCCATTTTTCATTAAAGATTTCAAACAAAATGCCTAGGTATAACTATACAGATTTTCTTGTGGGCTTTAGTTTACATCATACATGAAGAACATACAGAAAGTTATTGTTTTGTGCCCTCATCACAGTTACTTTTTCTACTTACACACTTTCATGAGTGAGGAGTATGGCAGAAGTATCAGAGGAGGCCGTCACTTCGTTATGCCTGCATTCATACATACATACACACATGATAAAATACACACACACACACACACACACACACACACACACACACACAGAGAGAGAGAGAGAGAGAGAGAGAGAGAGAGAGAGAGAGAGAACATTACAGATCTCTCCAAAGCTTCAAACAGATGTGAATTTTATCAGAAATTTGAAATGAATGCCATTTAGTAGGAAACTTGATTTCTGTTACATTATTCCAAATGGAACCTAATACATAAATAGCAAAGAACCAAGGATATCAGAGTATCAGTTCCCATAGAACTGCATGAGTATAATAATTAAAGAAACTAACTTTGCCCCACTAAACTAACAAGCACACCTTATGGTTTCAGTTGTTGATCAAGCCAACTCCAGACTTAACAGTGTGCTCTGAAATGCTTCAACCATTTATCATAATTATTTTTAAGCACTTATAAAATCTAGACCTAGAGTGAACAAAAAGAAATGTGTTTTTCTGAAGATGGATGTTGGTGACAATGGGTTTTTCAGTTTGGTCACAGGTTCCATTAGTCCTACATTTATCCTGAAGTCAGTGAGTGTTGTAAGTGCAATCATAGACAAATGCACCAAGTCTGAGTCCCAGATAATGCCTTTAGAATGGACTCCACATTTTATGTGGCAGTTAAATCTTTATCACACACAATCTTTATGCAATATAACTGGAATACACAGACTCAGCATGTAGCTAAACAGAAGCAGTATGCCATACAAAAGGGTCATAGGTTGACAGTTACTTCAAAATGCTCTCAAAATAAAGGTGCCCATTGATAACTTGTGAGTAGGATGAGAATTGGATTAGGAGAGTTTCTTAAGTGATTACTAATACACAATGCAACGTCCAGTAGATTATGCAAATATTTTGCAACATGAACCAACTATACTGTATTTTTATTTATGAAGATCAAAATTAAGAAGTGAAGTAATGTAAGTATTCAGAGTTTTCCTTATATACTTCTTCAAATTGTTTACTTTGTAAGAATTCTGGTTTCCACATTACATATTTTATTTTCCAGATTCTATCAAATTAATTATGACAGATGAGAGATACAATTATATTTGTGTTGATGGCTCAAGATTGCTTATTACAGTTTAGTCACAATATATGAAGAGTCACAGTTTATAGTAAATTTGAAGCAGGGGAGTACAGCTACTGTTCATCTCTTTCATTGACTTTGAAAGTAATTTTTTGGGGGGTGCTGGGTACAGATAGCTAGACATTGATTATAATCTACTTATAATCTAAAATATCCTTCTGGTGGTCATACCCATCTATTATTAACTATTTCATACAGTATAAGTGGAATAAAAACTCTGTAAAAAAAAAAAAAAAAGCTTTTGATTTGCATTGTTCAGAAAAGAAGCCACTGGGAACTCTACTGATCTTTGCCATCACAAACTGTTTTCTAGAGATCAAATTCTACACTTAGTCTAGGTACTTACTTTGATCTAGTATTTTAAAACTCATCACATATTTCAAGTGGAAAATTGTAATATCATTTCACAGAATATTCCTTTAAAATGTCTATTGTTGATGTTGAATAGATGACTTAGTTTTACAAGCATTTTCTGCTCTTGTAGAGAATCCAAGTTGACTTCAGTTCTAGTATATGACTTGTACAGTTCAAAGCTGTGTATAATTCCACATCCATGATCATCTGTTTTCCTGAGCATCCATCTACAGAAATGTACATTATTAACATAAAATAAATCTTTAAAAATATATTGTGTTCAATATATTGGCAGAACTGTGCTCTTTGGGAAGACATGCATCTTTATAAAATTATTTAACAAAGAAATATTTAATTTTTCAGTGTTTGTAATTTTAACATGCATTGAATAAATTCAACCAAATCACAAGTTATTATTAATAAACTCCTTTTGTTCATTTAGTCTCCTAGGCGAACTACATTTATGACTCAAAGAAATACTTTCTAAATTCATTTTAATATTTAAATAATTGAGAGCATAAATTTGCCTAAATTTTTGGAAATTATTAACATGTATTAAATAGGTATTATTTTGCTTTTATGAATAAAGATGATACTAATAAGTTTACATCTTTAGGAAAAGGAGATTGATTTTCTGGTGTTTTTTAAACTCTAACAAACAGCATTTTAGCATTAAACAGTGGAATTTTTGATGTTCAATTTTTTTCTAATATCTACAAGTGACTTTGATTTGAATTAAGCAATACCTTAGCTTCTTAAAAAATAATTTTATAATTCATGCTTTGAAGAAACTTCATTATGTTTATTTCCTAAGTGTTTCAAATATATTATGAAAGTTTTAATTATCAAATCTTAATGTGTGTATAGTTTTGTGTGTGTGTGTGTGTGTGTGTGTGTGTGTGTGTGTGTGTGTGTTTGTTCAGGTGCCTGTGAACCACCATGTATAATAACAGAGTCTTCTCTTCCACCATGTTTTCAAGATGGTGAACTTCAAGACCATTACTGTTTTGAAATTTTTGCTTAGTTAGGACAGTAATAAAATGTAAAGTATGAAAATTTCATTGGTGTTTACTTTGGCTTAGATTTTAATATACAGCCTCTCAGAATGTCATTTACCTGGAATTTTATTCCAGAAGTTTATCTTGGAATGAAACCTAAAAATTTTCTCAAACTCTAAGTATTGACACATTCATTACATAAGAGTTCATATCCATTACACTGTGGTGAGTCTTCCTCAGTTTTTCTGTTTGAAATGGCATGAACAATGTGTGTATATGAATGAACTCTAAGTTCAGCTTGTGCATTAAAAGTGAAGCATGTATGTTAATTATGGCATTTGCGATTGGAAAGCTTTTCCAAAGGCTTTCCTGTTAGGGGGCTTAACACACTGACCTTAAGTAGTGTGCTATGAAATCAGATCCTTGAACTGAACAAAAAGTACCTTACTCAATAAACAAAAGGACAAAGGGCATGTTAGAGAATGCTTACACAATTAGCCACTGTTTTCGCCTAAATAATTCACTTTAATTTGGTCTAAAGATTATTCAAGTAATTTCTGTTAACATTCAGCATTTCAGAAGTTATGTTCATAACCTAATACTTTATGACTTTTCAGAATTTCCTCACCATACTGTATAGGCATATCAGGTACTTCACTACTTTATCCTATAATGTTTCTTTTTTATATACTTAATATTTCTATTAATTATTTGGGAATTTCACATAAGGCATCTGATCACCCTTACTTCCCAGTCTTTACAGGTCTGCCCCAGATCCTTGTGGCCTTCCCCTCAAAAAAATCAAAACAACAACAAAAAAAAAAGGTAAGAAAGGAAGGAAGAAAGAAGAATGGAAGGAAGAAAAGAAGGAAGGGAGGGAGGGAGGGAGGGAGGGAGGGAGGGAGGGAGGAAGGAAGGAAGGAAGGAAGGAAGGAAGGAAGGAAGGAAAGAAAGAAAGAAGGAAGGAAGGAAAGAAGGAAAGGAGGGAGGGAGGGAGGGAGGGAGGAAGGAAGGAAGGAAGGAAGGAAGGAAGGAAGGAAGGAAGGAAGGAAGGGAGGAAGAAAGGAAGGAAGAAAGAATGAAAGGAAGGAAGGAAAGTCCAATTTGTATTGTCTTCCCCACCCTGATCCATACCTGCCTGTAGTTATCTATTATGGAGAGACTACACTTCAGTGTCCTTATCACCAATTTTAAGTTTTCTTTGATGGCTTCCTGTTTAAGTTGTTACTTTTTGCGGGTTGAGGAGGTTGTTACAGAAGCCTCCTTAGTCTCTGTTCCTTATTTTGCTTTATTTAAGATGTTTCAAAAATTAAAATGAGGTAAATGATATAATTCCTTTCTATTCATTCAGTATATTAGTAACTGTATTTTTGCCAATATATGTACAGAAGTTTTAAGAATCATGAATAAGGATGTAATCCCTAGTAAATATTGTGTTTATAATAAACAACATTGATATTATTTATTTTTATACTTATTTATCATATCTAAATATGAGTCAGACACTACCAATGATAATCTTTAGATGTCTCCTCATGGGAGTTTTGAAACAGGATTTTATTTCAATGCTGTCATGAAGTTCCATGATAAGACATTTAAGGTGGAAGATTGGAGTATATTTCTCCTAAACACAACTGGAAATTACATCAAAGTCATTAAAAACCAACTTGAAATATAAAACCTTCTTTATAGTACCTTTAACCTTGAATGTGGAGAGGAAATAATATTTGGGAGATGACCTTAAAGCTGTTTGAGTGTTAGGGTTAGGCTGGGTCCCCATAGTAAGAATGTTTCCACATCTGCAGATGGGGACATAGCTCACACTTCATCAGTGTCTGAATCTACTAAGCATATATATACTCTCACAAACAACATCCAGACAAGACTTAAGAATGGGAGAAGAGAACCCACATATTGTTATAGCCAAAATAATGCTTTTTAGAAACATAATTGTCTGTTACTTCAGTATATAATAAATTATTTTCCTATAGGTTATAACATCACAAAAGAAAGATTTGAGTTATATTAACTTGAAGACTATGGGTAATTCAAGTTACAGTAGATTTATTCTTCATGTTTACATATTATTTTGAAAATAGATTGCAAAATGATTGAACACATTTATTCTCTTTGCATGCATAAAATTTTCATTTTAATTCATGCTTCTCAAAATTTATCTTTAAATTTTATAAATACAATCTATATTATATCTAAAGTACAAATTATAGAAAGTTGAAGTTAATATATGCAATATTTGTGATACCCTATGCTGTTGTGATAAACTCAAAGCACTTCTTTTATAGCTCATATAGGATTATAATACAACTGTTCCTTACCACCAGATGGTTTTTCTACATGGAAACCAGGAAGCTTGGTTACTTCTATATCCTTGCTCCACCACTGTTTGAAAGTAGAGGTAATTAGAAGAAATGACATATTGAAGACAATCTGCTTTAAAGAAAAAGACATTATCACTCAGGTCCCATTGGCAAAGTGTTATCACAGAACAAACTGTTACCAAGAGGAGGAAGACTGTCACCAGCAATGAACATGTGTTGGCTTCTGCCCATACAACCAATACAATGGTTAGTAAGGCTGAATTTCTGAAAATAGCCATGCATTTTGTGATGTTGAGGTTCTTGTTTGTAGCCTAGTATTGATATTCTAGGGCCAGCTTATTCTGAATCAGAGTATCTAAATATTACACACTCATAATTTTCTGAGTTAATCATTAAATACAGCCATTATGAAAATGTAATTAAAATTAAGTTATATAAAAGTCAAGATAATAAAAAATGAGTAATAATCCATTTCTAACTCTTTTTGAAAATAATATAGCATTTCTTTTTAATATGTATATGGATTCACACATATATTAGGTACTCAAATAGGAGGTCAAAGGATAAGCTGTGGGAGTCAGTTCTCTTCTTCCACGATGTAGATTCTATCAAATACAGGTCCTCAGTCTTGGGGTAAAATACTCTTACTCACTGATCATCTTATTGACCCCATTTTTTAGTTTTTACCATATTTCTATAGGATGTGTGCTCTGAATGGTATATATTTATTCTTTCTACATTAAGTGACATTGCATTGGTGACTTCCGGAACACTAGCTATGCAAGATATATTTATAACATGGAACTGAAAAACAACAAACACTGTGAATCAAATTATTTTATACTTTGGAAAACCACTTATTAACAAATGTCAAAAATATCAATAATAATAATTAATAATAATAAATGAATTAAAATAATAGTGAAATAATAAAAATTATGTATATGTCAATGTTCATGCTGCCTATTTACACATTACAATTTACCTCTTTTATTTATCTGTCTATACATAAGTTTTAAATTACATTTAAAATGCATGTTTCATAAATTGCTTCTTCAGAACCTCATGACATAGACCATTGTATTGTTCATATATGTATTCATGACCATTACTTTCACTACATTTGCTACAAGTAAGGTAATTTTCCAAATTTGAAAAGCCAGGATGTTTTTGCATGTTGCCCATATTGAAAATTATTATTTAATTATATAATCTAATAAATGTATATACATATATGAATATATATGCTTATACTAGTTTTATTTCTGCAAAATTTTAATTATATTTAAACAACTGAGGCATTTGATTCTATTTTTTTCAACCATGTTACATAAACTTTGAACTCGAAATAAGGCTTTAAGACTTTCATATGAAAATTTAATGTGTGAATTGAGATGTGTTATTAGTGTGAATCAAGTTCTGGGTTTCAAGTTCATTCTTAAATAATGCATAATATCTAATTAATAGTATGTTTTGTTTACATGTTAAGACTGTATTATTTGATTGCACTGAGATATATCAAGCATATCACCAAATTTAATTTTTAAATTAATATGTTTATTAAAACTTTAGTTATTTTTATTATTTGTTATATTTTCATTGATAAATATTACAATATATTATATAAAATATATAATATATAAGCATATTCAACATATTATATAGAGTGTACATTGTTTAATATATAAATAAAAATATACATATAAATAAAATAAGCTACATAAAAATATACACTATAAATATATATAATTATAAACAATATATTATATAAATATGATTGTATATTGTATTTGTATTTATTACATATAATTACTTGTATATTTATTTATGTGTATGTATCTTATGATAATATATATTAATATATAAAAATTATATATATATAAATATATATATTATTTGTATATATTATAGACTATACTCTTCATATATATAGATGAATACTACAATTTATTCCTATGCTGGTTCTACATCAATTGACATGTATAATTTTTCTAAATTAAGTACGTATAGTTTTTTAATGTTAGCAGTTGAATGGGCAGAAATTCTTTTGCAGCTCCAAGTGTGTGAACAGGCCTTAAGGATTACCAGTCTCTTTCCCTGTTACATACAGTCCTTGATGGACTGAGATTTGTTTCAAGGGCACAATCAAGAAGAAAATCACACGTATAGGTGTCTAAGAGTTTCATGGTGTATAACAATTATTGATGTCTCCTAAATTCTTTGTTTAGATAATATTTTGTTTCTGAAAGAAAGTTGGAATTCAGTCATCACAAGACAAGCTAGTAGGTGGTTAAATCAACTTTGAGTTTAACAACTGAATTTGCAATATGTTTACTTATTGTGAGCAGCAATTGTCAAGGAATTAGGTACATAGCAAACAGTTGCAAAACTAAATCCTGAGTGATTTTAGGTTTGCCACTATCATCCTATAATGTTACAATGAATAGTTTACAGGAACACAGGAAATGGATATGATATCCCTAGTAATTTAGTTGCTAGAGGCAAAATGGTAGTAGTATAAATCTGTAGTATTTGTTTACATCTATTTTCAAATAATGACATTACAGACCTAGTCTCCTAATAAAAACTGCTTCTTCATTGATTTATAATTTTAGTTTTTATATATTAATAGTGATGCTATAATTATTTTAATCTATCTGTCACTGACATTTTTTATTTACCTGTCTACACATTGTAGTTTTTAAATGATTTTAGGTAGTTTCTGATTTGTATGTTTGACAGTAAAAAAGTACTTATTCAAAAAGACAATTTGAGGACTGCCGGTTCTAGACTCAATCAGAGAAGATGTACCTAACCCTCAAGAGGCTGGAGGCCCCAGAGAGTAGGAAGATCTGGTGGGTTGGGGGCCTGGGGGTGGGGACATCCTTATGGAGACTGGGAGTGGGGAGGTAGTATAGGATATGGAACAGTGAGAAGGTGGACCGGGAGGGGGATAAAATCTGGACTGTAAAAACAGATTAAATGAAAAAAATGCTTTTTAAATTTGCACCTCATAAGTCATATTTTTAACATTATAAAACCATGAATGCTATCTAGGTTGTGGAAGTCTGTGCTAAGTTATCCTTATGAAATAGAAGCAGAGGTGATGCTGCCTGCAGCATCCTATTACTCAAGAGATTGAGGCAGGAACACTACAAGTTTCAAAAATCTATTGATAGCCTTAACTCCATAATGAGTTCTAAGAATAGTTCATTAAAGGGATATCTGTCTTAAAGCCAAACAAAAATAGAACTTAGAATTCCTTGAAGGATATAATAGTCTCAAAACAATTGATTTTCAATTTTCAATTTGGTTTCATGGAAGAGTGCTTAATTTTTTGTTTGTGCGACAGTGAGTAAAAGAATCAGCTATGTCAAAGAAGGAGAAAATCAAAACATACAACATAGATTAAAGCAAAACGTTTTGATAAGACACAGTGTTTTCTAGTCTTGGGTCCACCCAAATACAGAAGCATGGTAGCAAGCTAGTTGTAGCAGAGAGGAGCATTAAGGGAATTTAATTAGAAGGTGGTACATGCCTTTAATCCCAGCACTTGGGAGGCAGAGGCAGGTGGATTTCTGAGTTCAAGGCCAACCTGGTCCATAGAGTAAGTTACAAGACAGCCAGGGCTACACAGGGAAACCATGTCTCGAAAAAACCGATTAAAAAAAGAAGAAGAAGAAGTAAGTGTTAACAGGGTCTGAATTGTGTCTTTTAGTATTTATATCATATATTTATAAGGCAAAAGGAGATAATTTGTTATAGCCCACCTTGCTGTGCATGCCTCTGTGACCATACAGACATTTAGCAGTAGTGACAATAATATTCAACAGAGAAACTTGATTTTTTTGTCTCAAAGTGTGTTTGGAACATTATGAAGCTTTTCAACACGAAAGACCCAGCCCTAACTCAATATGACAATGGATGGTGGCATAGTTGTCACATAGAAGAGGGTGAAGGGTTATAATGAGTTGCCCTGATTTGCCTATTCTGATCATTCTTGAATGTCATCCATAATTATCTAAAGGTAATACAGGGAGTGATGAGTTTGTTGAAGAAACAGGATGCCACTAAATTGTGGATAAATATTCTAATTTTCTTCATTAAACATCTGGAAATGTAAATTGACTTGAGTGGATATTCATCTGGAAATACAACCATTCATTCTTTACTTGTACTATGTATCTCAGAATAGGATTATTTCATCACCTAATTACTAGCTCTAACCCAGGGGGATGACTGACAGATTTCCTTTGTAGAGAAAATTCATAGCTTTGATGTCTTTGTAATCATTAAGGCAGATATAGAGCTGTATGTGTATTTATTTCTGTGTTGTTCTCTTCATTTGAGTTCTTTTAGTCTTGTGAAAATACTAGCCTTTGATAGTTCAGGGAAATTTCTATTTTATTATTAGCTTTTTGTCTTAATATTTGATCTTGTCAAATTTTTATTCTTCTGGTATGTTTTTTACATCTTTTTGAAACATAATACATCAACTTGTGCCCAAGTTAAGAATGCATATGTTCAATTTTTCACAAAGTAAATTTGGGGACAAATTCTAATATTCTCTTCTTTCAGAATTTATGACCAATAAAGTTGCTCAGTCTAGTAGAGTCTCACTCGTATATATCTAAAGTGGACCTAATCTTAGAATCTATCTTAATTATTGCTTATATTTCTGTGAAGAGACACCATTAACAAGGCATCTTATAAAAGAAAACATTTAATTAGGGGCTTGCTTACAATTTCAGAGGTTTAGTCCATGACCATCATGGCAAGGAACATGGCAGGAGGCAGGCAGGCATGATGCTGGAGCAGTAGCTGAGGGCTTGCATCCTACACAAAATTTTCCTATTATCTAAATGTGTGTTGTGTTCAGTAATGGAATTTTATAATCTAGTTATGGTGGGTAACCAAAAACAATGTTTCAAATATTTTTTGTGTGTTTCTTGGATTTCTTTGAGTGGTATCTTATAGGGATGAAACCATGTCTGTACTGAGAGTTTTTATTTAATAACCCTTCTAGGTTACATTTTAGACTAAATATAAGATCAAAATAATTTAATCTAAAGTTGAATATATATATATATATTCTTTGAAAAAATAAAAATCAAATTTCTTTAAAGATAGAAGATAAGATATGGAATTAACTTTGATTATAAAGTTATGGGGAACAGAGAAATAACATGAATTTAAGGTTTGGAGTTGTACTAAGGACTTTTGGTCCACACTCTATAAGGTTTCATTAATTTTTCTATCTACTTTCTAGTTTTGTATTTTAAGAATCAAGGATAAATTCTACAGAATAAATGTTCTTAGTATTTGATATATGATCTGATGTTTGTCACAGAAAGAGATTTGTGTACGTCAATCAATTGTAATTTCTCTCAAGTCCTACTTTAGGTTTACTAGTGAATGAGTAATATTTCTTAACTTGTTCTCTGAAGAGGACAGTATCTTTAAACAGTGTGCTTATTTACTCTGTCAATACTGCCTTTATACATTTTTAAATATATAACTACTTTCTTAGTGACTTTAGAAAACTTATTTTGGATGTAGGCAATCACATACACATATTCAATCACTTTTCTCATACCCTCCCCTTGATCATTATGTAATGACAACAAAAGTATATAAAAAGGAAGTTTGACACATTGTTTCAACTTATTTTTAGACAATAGGCGACTTACAGGATCCAAAAAGTTTAGATAAAATATTGATCATATTAGAATATTAATTATATGATATATGCTATAAAATATATCATGAAATTATGTAAGAAAATCTTTCCTAATATGCATTTATACAAGTAGTTTTATAGAAATATGAAAATGGTATTAAATGCACAAGCATACAGAAATATATTTAATATATTTTGACTAGTATATGTGCATAATTTATTTCTAATGTAGACATTACTAAATTTGCATCTTATATACTATATCTGAATATTTGTGTATATATTTTAATATTTCTAATTCTAAATTTTAAATATTCAACCCTACAATGCCACATCATTTTAACTAAATTAATTTTTTTTATTTGGTCACGTAATTCCTGCTATAAAAATATCAGGAATAATGAAGAATTGGTGTAAAATGAAACAATAGGCTCAGAAAAGTGCCCCCGTGTGTCCAAAGAGAGTAAATGAATTAAGTAAATAAAGTCAAGTCTGCCAGCTATATTTTTATATTTATATTTCAAGTAAACAACTCCTTCACACGCTGGCACTCACTAAATGTTTTACATGAGGGACAGACCACTAGAAGTTTGAAAATAGAGTGGTTATGGGAGATCTTTGACAAGAGAAACTTAAGAGATTGCATGTATTGGTGTAAAACTGGCTCTGGTAGTAGTGGAGTCAGATAAAGTCATAAACTAAAGAGAAGCAGATATACTGACGGAATGACTAAACTAACAATTGTTTGATGTGATATTTTCTAGGAAAAAGGAAAATCAGTAATGAATGAATGATTTTGTGAGGAAATGAATCAACATTGTGCAGTATAGTCTTTTTTTTTTTTTTTGATACTTTATTTACATTTCCAATGTTTCCCCTTTTCTAGGTCTTCTCTTTGAAAACCCCCTATCCCCTACCCCTCCCCGCCTCTATGGGGGAATTCCATCTCCCACCCACATGCCCACACATCCCCATATTCCCACCTTGACATTCCCCTTTACTGGGGCCTCTAACACCCTCAAGTCCAAGGGCCTCTCCTCTCCCTGATGGCCAACGAGGCCATCCTCTGCCTCATATGTGGTCCGAAACATGGGTCCCTCGATGTGTGTTCTTTGGTTGGTGGTCCAAACTCTAGGATGACCGGGGGTGAGGGGATCAGGCCCGTTGACACTGTTGCTCCCTCCAAGGGACTGCAAACTCCCTCAGCTCCTTCAGTCCTTTCTCCAACTCCTCCATCTGGGACCTCACTCTCAGTCCAGCAGTTACTGTAAAGTGAAACTTGGGCATTCTGAACTTTTGGGCTAATATCCACTTATCAGTGAGTACATACCATATTCGTTCTTTTGTGACTGACTTACCTTGCTCAGGATGATATTTTCAAGTTCCATCCATTTCTCTGCAAATTTCATTAAGTCATTGTTTTTAATAGCTGAGTAGTACTCCATTGTGTAAATGTACCACATTTTCTGTATCCATTCCTCTGATGAGGGACATCTGGGTTCTTTCCAGCTTCTGACTATTATAAATATGGCTTCTATGAACATAGTGGATCATGTGTCTTTATTACATGTTGGAGCATCTTCTGGGTATATGCCCAGGAGAGATATAGCTGTGTTCTCAGGTAGCATTATGCCCATTTTTCTGAGGGTCTGCCAAACTGATTTCCAGAGTGGTTGTACCAGCTTGCAATCCCACCAACAGCAGAGGAGTGTTCCTCTTTCTCCACATCCTCGCCAGCACCTACTGTCACCTGAGTTTTTGATTTTAGCCATTCTGACTGGTGTGAGGTGGTATCTCAGACTTGTTTTGATTTGCATTTCCCTGATGACTAAGGATGTTGAACATTTCTTTAGGTGCTTCTCAGCCCTGTGAATTTCCTCAGTTCAGAATCTCTGTTTAGCTCTGTTCCCCATTTTTTGATAGGGTTATTTGGTTTTCTGGAGTCTAACTTCCTGAGTTCTTTGTATATATTGGATATTAGCCCTCTATCAGACAGAGGATTAGTTTAGATCTTTTCCCAATCTGTTGGTTGCCGTTTTGTCCTATTGACAGTGTCCTTTGCCTTACAGAAGCTTTGCA
>CM052719.1:737035-781223 GCA_028551405.1 Uromys caudimaculatus
TTTGGCAGGATGGCCATTTTTACTATATTAATCCTTCCAATCCATGAGCATGGCAGATCTTTCCACCTTCTGAGGTCTTCTTCGATTTCTTTCTTCAGAGACTTGAAGTTCTTGTCATACAGATCTTTCACTTGCTTGGTTAGAGTCACACCAAGATACTTTATATTGTTTGTGACTATTGTGAAGGGTGTCATTTCCCCAGCTGAGGTCCCCAGCCACAGATGGAGACCGGAACCAGTATAGTCTTAAGAAGCTTGCAGTCGCACTGCATTGATAGACATAACAAAGTCTTGCTTTACATTGCCACTGTAAACTGGAAAACAAAAATTTACTTCTCACACATTTGGAGGCTGACAATTCAATTTCAAATTGCTGGTGTATGCAATGTTTGGTGAGAGCTGCTTTTTCACTCACAGATGGAGGCTTCGTGTGATGATCTCACATAATGGGAGCAGTATGAGTAGGAAGTACTTTTAGACCTCTCAAATGAGAAACTAATCACTCAGATATTTGTAGCTTATGAACTACTCAAGGTCTTATGTGGAGTGCTGGAATCTATAACTGTCACACATTGGATCGAAAATAAAACCTCATAGATATAGTGAATTAAAAATCATAAAATGTGCTTATTGCCTTGTATTGTGGTCACAAGGTCCCTCAACAAGAAGATAGAAGAATAAGAGTGTTAGTGAGCCGACTTGAGGATGGATAACAACAGTTAAGAGGGCAGATTCTGTGCTGTTGGCCTTAATGCGAAGAAAGGGTCAAGTATCACTGTGACATGACAGTGAAGCAGCTGTGATTAAGATTATATACTAGAACCTCCTAAAAGAGTACAACTCATTAGATTCACTCCAGGTATGTCATTCAGATTTCTAACTGAACATAATTGTGTTGCTTTGAGACATCAAGCTCTCCCTATGTTTCATCATCAAAGGAAAAAAATGTAATTGTAAGTCAAATGATTGAGTTTGAATGATAGTGAATGGGGCCAGAGTTTCAGTTGCTCATTAGGAAAATATTTGTTGAGCACATTATTCAAATTATTGTCCTTCAGTAAAAGAGATAATGAGCATCTGGTTATAAGAGTTTGACAGCAAACAAAGCATCACCGTAAATTGTGAGACATATGCTGGATCCAGAGGGTCAGGAAAAGGTCATTGATCTGCAGTTGGGTGATCATTTCTGCAGAAGGAGACACAGAGTCCTGAGATATATATACAGGAACCATGTAAAGTAGTGCTTCTGAAGGAGACACAGAGTCCTGATATATATATACAGGAAACATGTAAAGTAGTGCTTCTCAGCCTTCCTAATGCTTTGACCCTTTAATACAATTCCTCATGTTGTGGTACCATTAACCATAAAATTACTTTTGTTGCTACTTCATAATTGTAATTTTGCAAGTTATGAATTGTAATATAAAATTCTATGAAAGTCTACCCCTGTGAAAGGGTTGTTTACAACCCACAGGTTTATAACTGCTGACATAAAGGAAGAGTGCTAAAAGGTTAAAAAAATTAGTGTAGAGAACACAAGAAGAAATAAAGCGTTATAGGTAGACCAAATAAGCAGATTGGCATTTCTTGAGTGTAAATTACCTTGTATGTAGTAATCTAAGGTAAGACCAGAGAACATGATATTAATGATATTAATATTTGCATGTTATCTATATTTTGTGTTACAGGAGTGTAATGGCTATTCCTGGTTGTCAACTTGACTATATCTGGAATGAACTACAATCCAGATCTTGAGGCTGGGAGATTCAAGTTTCTGACCTGGATCTTGGCATGGAGATCCTGAAGCATAGTGGCTATGAATTCCAGGAGACTAAGGCAAGGAAATCTCTGAGTTCAAGGTCAGCCTGGGACAAAACAAGTCCCAGATCAAGGTGTGGTGGTAAACACTTTTAATCTGGGCTATACCATCTGCTAGGGACCTACATAAGGACATTGGAAGAACAAAGATTCGCTCATCTTCACCTGCTTGAATTTACTTGCCAGCACTTCTGTTGGAATCTACTAGCCTTGTGGGCTGAGCAATTACTAGATCCTTGGACATCCCATTCACAGCTGACCATTGTTGGGGAGTTGGATTACATACTATAAGTCATCATAACAAATTCCCTTACTATATAGAAACTATCCATAAGTTCTGTGACTCTAGAGAACACTGACTAATACAGAAGTTGGTACTGGTAGTAGTTCTAGAGGAGCAGAAGTATAAGGATGAATCTTTTAAGAATCTGGAGTTAGTTTAATAATTCACCAGCACCTTCAACTACTGAAACCTCTCCAGATATTCTCTCTCCTGGGAACAAGGAGAATATTGAAGGTTCATGGTGGAAACTATATTTCAAACTTAAAGAAGATAATGCCTTTGATTATCTTAATCCATCAACGGTAACTGTTGATGAATTATATGATCTGGTATACAAATTATTTTGCTGGCTTGCTGCTTTTAGTATCTCTGGAAAAATTGATAAGATGGCCTACTAAAAAGGAGTTGGAGTTGCTTGATATCCTTTGGCTTAGTGTTGATGAAGAAATTTTAAGGCTCAGGGAACTTGCAATGCTAGAGTGGATATGTTGTGTAAAACCTAATCTTCCACAATGGGAAGGCCCAGAAGATACGCCCTTCACCAATCCTATAAGACACAAACTGGTAAGAGGGGCACCAGCACATTTGAAGAGTTTTGTTCTTGCCCTTTCCCTTGTGCCAGGCCTTAGGGTTGGAGGCGCTGCTGTTCAATTGGATGAATTAGATGCAATGGTTTTAATTGGGCCCCAAGGTAACAAGGGCCAGGTGGCAGCATTGAATTGCCAGAGACAAGGTGATCATAGTTATTATAATGGACAGTGTATTCAAAACAACATTTATAATGACATATACCAAGATGGTGAGCACAGGAGAAGTGAAATTTATAATGGCATGACATTCAGACCTTTGGTACTGGCTAATCAGTCATGGTGTTTTCAGGCATGAAATAGATAAAAAAAAAAAGCCTACTGCATATCTGTTTGATTTGTATAAGCAGAAAACTTCTCAAACAAATGAAAGAAAGGCTACATTGGATCCTGGCAAAAGGCAATCTCGGCCAGTGAATCAATTTCCAGACATGAGCCAGTCTACAGACCCAGAATTCCTTGAATGAAGGAGTGCCCAGGTTCCCCTGAGGAAGGATCTTGATAAGACACCTAATAGTTTTGCAGTTTGCCTTTCTCCAGTTCTTCCCCAGAGGGACCTATAGCCTTTTACAAGAGTAACTGTACACTAGGGGAAAGGAAATAATCAGACTTTCCAGGGTCTATTGGATACTGGTTCTGAATTGACACTGATTTCAGCAGATCCCAAGAAACATTGTGGCCCTCCAGTTAAAGTAGGGGTTTATGGAGGATAGGTGATTAATGGAGTTTTGACTGATGTCCGACTCACAGTGGATCCAGTAGGTCCCTGTACACATCTTGTGGTCATTTCCCCAGTTCCAGAATGTATAATTGGTATACATATACTTAGAAATTTCAGAGTTATCACATTGGTTCCCTGATCTGTGGAATGAGGGCTATTATGGTTGGAAAGGCTATGGTTTGCCTCTGCCAAAGAAAACAGTGAATAAAAACCAGTATCGTATTCCTTGAGGAATTACAGAACTTACTGCCACCATCAAGGACTTGAAAGACGCATGGGTTGAGGTTCCCACCACATCTCCTTTTAACTCTCCTATCTGGCCAGTACAGAAGGCAGATGGATCATGGAGAATGACAGTTGACTATAGAAAACTAAATCAAATAGTAACTCTGATTGCAGCTGCTGTACCAGATGTAGTTTCATTACTTGAGCAAATCAGCACATCTCCTGGTACCTGGTATGCAGCTATTGATCAACAAATGCCTTCTACTCAGTACCTGTCCATAAGAACCACCAGAAGCAATTTGCTTTCAGTTGGCAAGGCCATCAGTATACCTTTACAGTTTTGCCTCAAGGATATATATTAACTCTCCTGTCCTGTGTTATAGCTGAGTTAGAAGAGATCTTGATCATCTGTATCTTCCACAAAATATCACATTGGTGCACTATATTGATGACATTAGGCTTATTGGACCAAGTGAACAGGAAGTAGCAACCACTTTGGACTCATTGGTAACACATATGCATATCAGAGGATAGGAAATAAATCCAACCAAGATTCAAGGATCGTCTACCTAAGTAAGATTCTTAGGAGTCCAGTGGTGTGGGGCATGCAGAGATATTCCTCCTAAGGTGAAAGATAAGTTAGTGCACCTGGCCAGTCCCACCACTCAGAAAGAAGCAAAATGTTTAGTGGGTCTATTTGGATTCTGGAGACATCACATTCCTCACTTGGGTGTGTTAATCAGGTCCATTTACCAAGTGATTCAGAAAGCTGCAGTTTTGTATGGGGCTTGGAACAGGAGAAGGCTCTTCAGATCAAAAATACAAGGTGTTTAGAAGTTTCTGGATAGAATTTCAATGCTGACACAATTACAAAAGATTCAACTTTGTGCCCCTTAGAGAGACTACTTCTCAATAGACAAATCATCAGTATGGTCTGTGCAAAATCTACACAATTTCATTGACAGAAAGTTCAAACACAGAAACTGGTTTTTGGATTCAAAAGTCATCTTCACATACCTGTTTCTAGACATGTCATAGATATGTCTTTTGGTTAATGAGGATATGTCTGAATAAATATGTTCTGTCAGGGCCATCTAGCTAAAGCTAAAGGCAAATAAGTAAGTGTTCTGGAGATGGCTAACCAGTTTCTATGGCCTATGATGTGTGAGCTCTGAGAGGAAAGAGACTTCTTAATGAGTTTTACTGTTGATATGTCTTTTCCTATCACTATTATATAATCTAATTGCTCCAGTGCATTATCCCACCCTATTGGGCAGATTTCCTGCAGATCAACATAAAGATAAACTTTCATGAGTTAATGCTGTTTAGAATAATTAATGATTTTATAGAATTCCTGATTTGATTCAAATAATTTTAGGAAGAAAGTTTTAAGGGATGGTTGTTTTGAATAAAGTTAGGCTCAAGAATAGAAAGTGCCCACTCCTTATAGAATAGTAAGTAAAGGCTGCATAATAAGAAATACAATGAGCTTTCACAGTTGCGCTAAAAAGAGAATTAGGCTTGGGGTAATTTGTGATGAAGGAAAAACATTCATTCTAGGTCAGATCCAAGGATTCACGGGTGTGCACCATGATAAAAACGAGGCCATTTGAAACTGTTGCTTTGAACATATTACAAACTTATAGAATGAAACACTGCTTTGATCTAATATCAACATTCTTCTATAACCCCTACTTTTATGTAATATTTTATCTATCAGGTACTTTTCTAAAGAACTTTTTGCCTAAAAAGCTATAAAGGGCCAGTGAGAAAAATTAGGTAGGAGTTTGCAGGGCTCTGCCCCATCTATCTAAATATGCATATGTATATGTCTGTTTGTCTATATGTAGTTTATATACATATGTGTATAGATATACATATATGTATATAAGTATGCATGAACACTTGTAGAGCTGATGAGACAGGTGGTTGGGTCTGACCAGAATGTGTGTGTATGTGTGTGTGTGTGTGTGTGTGTGTGTGTGTGTGTGTGTGTGTGTATACATCTGTACATGTTATCTGCATAAAAGATTTTCTTTCTGTGTGCATGGCTTTCTGTTGTCTCAGACTTACAAAGAGTTAAAGAAACTTTGAGTCCTTTGCTGATCAGTAAGGAAATAAAAGTAAAAGAAGGAAGAGTCCCACAAAAAATTATTTTTTTCACTTTACTTAATCCCCCACTGCTAAATACCAGGTGTTAATAGACAGAAGGCAGCAGGTTTCTAGGCACAGAATAGTGAAGAGTTAAGAAAGGTAACCATTACAGAAAGTAAGCAACTTTTTATCTTGCTTAAGTAAGTTTTTGCCCCCCAAAACTTCCAACACTACCCCTGATTGCTGCCTTCTAGATAGAACTGGTGCCAGGCAGATGCCTGGCAATTGTCTTAATGTTGATAGCTGGAAGAAAATGAATTGGGGTGGGGGGACCCTCTATAATCTACCAGAGACCTGGAAGGTGAGAAACTCTCAGGACTCAAAGGGAGGGACCTTGGATGAAGTGCTTTACAGTGGGGAGGGGGAACTTGTAGAGTCTACCTCCAGTGGAAAGACAGGACATTAAGTGGAGGGATGGGGTTGCCATCCCACAGTCAAAAGCTCTGACCCAGAATTGTTCCTGTCTGAAAGAACTTTAGGGATGGAAATGGAGAGGAGCCTGAGGAACAGAAGGTCCTGCAACAGGCCCAAAGTGGGAGCCAGCTCAAGGGGAGGTCAAAGGCCAGACACTATTACTGGCATTTACACTGGATCTATATATTCAATGTTCCAAATAGTTGCACAATAAATACAGATGTGAAAGCTTCTGTGAGCATGGTGACTCACACTCCTTTGGCATATAAGCTACAAAAATTAACTAATGACAATTTTTATTTAGCAAATATTGAGTATATTATTTGAGATTTGTATAATTCTTTAAATCCTTCAGCTGTTTTATTGCTCTAGCTAAATTTCAGGTCTTATATTAAGTAGATATGGAGAGAAGGGAAAACTTTGTCTTGTTCAAGATCTTAGTAGAACTGCTTTGAGTTTCTGCTCATTTAATTTGATGTTGGCTATGAGTTTTCTCTAAATTGCCTTTTTTATATTCAAGCATGTCATTTACATCCCTAAATCTCTCTAAAACTTTTATCATGAAGGAGTGTTTGATTTTGGCAAAAGCTTTTTCAGCATCTAATGAGAGGTACATAAGGCTTTTAATTTTTTTCTTTCAGTTTATTTATATAGTGGATTACATTTACTGCTTTTCATATGTTGAATCATCTCTGTATCTCTGTGATGAATCCTACTTGATCATAGTGGATCATCTTGTTAATGTGTTCTTGGATTCGATTTGCAAGTATTTTATTAAGTATTTTTTCATCTGTGTTCATGAGGGAAAATGGTCTGTAGTTCTCTTTATTTCCTGAGTCTTTTTGTGGTTTAAGCATCAGGACAACTATGACTTCATAACGTGTATTTGGCAATATTTCTTCTGTTTCTGTTTTGTGAAATAATTTGAAAAGTATTGGTATTAACTCTCCTTTGAAATCTGCTAGAATTATGTACTAAAACCATTGGGCCCTAGACTTTTTTGTTTGGGAGCATCAGAAATGCTTCTTCTTGTAGCAGATGGAAGCAGGTACAGAGACCCAGAGCCAGACATTACAGCAGATAGAGAATATAAATTGGGAATCTCTACTGAGTCCATCACTTTAGAGATTGTGAAAGCTCACGGAAAAGGGGGAAGAAAGACTGTAGAAATCAGATGGGATGGAGAAAATGGACCACCAAAACTAAACAGGGATCACATGTGCCCACAGAGTCTGACCACCAAACATGGGGCCTGCAGGTAACTATCTATACCAGGTTCTCTAGTATATGTTATGGCTGTTAGCTTGGTAATTTTATGGGATTCCTAACAGTGAGAACAAGTGTACTTCTGACTCTTTTTGTCCGATCCTGAATCTCTTTTCCTCTAATTGGGTTGCCTTGTCTAGCCTGATATGAGGCCTTTTACCTTGACTTATTGTATTTTGTTATGTTCTGTTTGGCTGTCATCTCTTGGAGGCCTGCATTTTTCTTAAAGGCAAAGTAGGGCAAGTGGTTCTGGGGGAGGAGAAAGTTGGGGGAAATGGAATTTTAAAAAGTGGAGAGAAAATTGTGTTAGGGATGTATTGTATGAGAGAAGAATCTACTATATATAATTAAAACATTTTTTATATAGACACATTATATATATATATATATGTATATGTATATATATAAATTCTGGTTTCTTTCTGGAGACATGAAGTTGTTGGAAATAATGATTAACATATAAGAAGATCACTTCCATTCTAGGGAGTCCATGTTAGTCATATTGTTAGAACCATTTAAAAATGATACTGTATAGTATAAATGAAATTCAACTTAAACAAAACACAGACACATGTGTATATAATTTATTTGTATGATAATTTTCTCATTGGAACTCTTAAGATCTTTAGAGAAAGAGGGTGTTATGTGCACATTTTGTTGTTAATATTACTTACAGAATACCTTACTGATAGTACAGGTTTGTTAACTATGCCTTCAGCTAAAGCAAGTAATGTCCTATTCTTTGTTTACTATAATAGTGTGTGGGTGGGGAATGTAGTAAAATCAATTTAGTAAAGAGCATTTCATGTTTTCTAGGTTGAGGAATAAGGACAAAGAACCCTACTGCCACTAAAACACATATGAGAAAAAGGTACTTTGGGTAAAAGTATCTGTGGTGAACTACATACCTATGTGGCTTCATGTTATCTATGATGGACACATTTGTTTACTATTCCTTAGCTAACTAGTGCTCATTATTAAAAATGCAACATTTCTTTTGTTCTGATCGCCTGGACCCCAGGGAACAGCTTGAAATGTAAGTGCATTTTAGAATATAAACAGTATTTTAAAATATATGATTTCTTTCATCGCTTCCTGTAATGCATACAAATGCTTCTTCAGTTTTATTGAAGAAACTGCACTGACTTTTTGTAATATAGACTGTTTTTCCTTAAGGCCACTGACTGAGAGAAATGTTATAAATATTTTATGACTTTTCTTTGTAGTGCATTAATGCAATGCTTTTTATATCAATTGAGTTGTATTAATATATTTTTACAGTTATTTAAATATTTTCTTATACATTTTTTTCAAATTCAGTTAGCCTTGACACCAGCTTTTATTCTGAGTCTTGTTTTATAATTATTTTAGAAAATGTATTAGATTATTTTATTTATTAACATTCCAAATGTTGCATCCATTCCTGATCTCCCCTCCCAGAGTTCTTCACCCCATCCCTCTCCCTTTTACCTCTGACCGGGTACTTCCTCCCCCAACCACCCTCCACCCCCACTCACCACCACCGCACCTCTTCCCAGCAACCCCTTTCCTTGGGGCATTAAGTTTCTACAGAATTAGGCACATCCTCTCCCACTGAGGACAGATAAAGCAGTCCTCTGCTACATATGTGCCAGGGACCAGCCCTGATCATGTATGCTCTTTGGTTAGTGGCTTAGTGTCTGGGAGCTCTGAGTGGTCTGTGTTAGTTGATACAGTTGTTCTTCCTATGGGGCTGCCATCCCCTTCAGCTCCTTCAATCCTTCCTCTAACTCTTCCATAGAGTCCTTGACCTCAGTCCAATGATTGGCTGTAAGCTGTAAGTATCTGCATCTTTCTCAGTCAGCTGATGGTAAAGCCTCTCAAACGACAGCCATGCTAGGCTCCTATCTGCAAGCACAACATGGCATCAATAACAGTTTCAGGGTTTGGTGTCCACCCATGGGATGGATCTCAAGTTGGGCCAGTCACTGGATGGCCTTTCCTCCAGTTTCTACTTCATTTTGTCCTTGCATTTTCTTTAGACAGGGACAATTCTGGGTCAAAAAAATTGAAGATGGGTGGGTGGATGTCCCCATCTGTCCACTGGTGACCCTGTCTATCTACTGGAAATTCTCTCTTCTGATTCATAACTAAAATAATCTTTGAGAAATTTCAACATTTAATTTTATTTTTTCTTGAAAATTTCATACATGTATACAATGAAATGCAGTCATGTATAAGCATCATTCTAACACTCCAAAACCTCTGGTATCCTTCCTAAAAAGCCCCTCATCCCAGATTCATGTCTTTATGTTCTAGCAACTTAGTAAGTACAGTTAGTGCTGCCATCTGTGCTTTAGTTTAGGGGCCATTCATTGTTGTATATGAAACATTCTTGAAGCAAAAGTGAAAGCCAGAAAACAGCAAAAGGGCCTTGGGGGTGGAGACATATTAGGAAGTAGTGACAGTAGAGTATAGGTGAAGTAAAAAATAGTGAATTCAGAGTGATGATATTCTGCTATGCTTGCAGACATGAGCCTAACATAACTATCTTCTTTCTAAGAGGCTTCAACTAGAAGTTGATAAAAACAGATGCAGAGACCCACAGCCAAATATTAGCCAGAACTAAGGGAGTCTTATGGAAGAGTGGAGAGAAGGATTGAGGGAGCCAGAAGGGTCAAGCATACCACAATGAGACCTACAGAATCAACTAACCTGAACACGTGTGTGATCACAGACACAGAACCACCAACCAAGAGCATGCAAGGGCTAGACCTAGGACCCCTACCCATATGAAGTAGATGTATAGCTTGGTCTTTATGTATGGCCTCTGTCTCTGTTGCCTGCCTCTGGATCTTTTTTGCCTAACTGGACTGCCTTGTTTTGTTTCAACAGGAGAGGACAGGACTAGTTCTACTGGTACTTGATGTCCCAGGGCTAGCTGTTTTCCATGGGGACTCTCCCTTTCTCTGAGGAGAAGGAGAGGGAGAACAAGGATGTGTGTTTGGGTGGAACTGGGAGAAGAAGAGGGTAGGAATAGTAAACTGGGAACAGAAAGACAAAGGAGGGAGGAACATGAGAGAGTGTAGGGAGAGCTGGAGGTGAAGGGAGGACAAGACCTATAAAAGGGGTGTGAAAATCCAAACTGAAGCATACTGTCTCACAACTCAAATTTGCAAAAGTATGTGGAGAGATGGTAAAACATATTTAAAGTGAAAAATGATCATGGGATACTGAGGGTTTAAGGACTAAACAGATATCTTGGCAGAGAAGGAGGAGGAAAGGAGTTACTGAGTTTGTTTGTAAATGTCTTGAATACCTCATTTTCCCTTAATTGGGTAAAATGGCAAGAACAAGGGGATATGGTATGTATCTGTTGTAGCAAAAGTGATATTTGTATTAATCTGAGAAAACATTCCCATACATAGTCTAAAATTAAATATCCCAAGTATTTCTTCATTTTGGAATAAAAGTAAATTTGCATCAAATATTTATGTGCATTTGGGTTAATTTGTAACATATAAAATGTATTTTCTTAATCAAATAATCAGGAATTTCATGTGCTGATGAGATCCATTTGACTTTCATACTTCACCTGTGGGTATCAAGTATCAAGCCACTGATTTTACATTGAGACACAGCTTTTCATTTCCATGTTTTTTGGAAAGCATCTACCTTTCTACATCACACTGGGCTTCTGAAGTAGTTCACTTTCTAAAGGTTAATACATTTGGTTCTGATGAAATTTCACACAAATGAAATAATTATAACTGTATAATAAGCCAGAATGTTAGGATATGTCATTTTAAACACATATTTTTATTGAATAGATACCTAATGAGTCCTACTCTGTAGAATAAATACTTTTCCTATGTAGCTACATAAAGTGTAGATGAAAATGACAATTTGAATATGAATGCTTTCTTTATTTTCCTGTTAATTGATAATCAGTGCCCCAAATCTATCCTTTGTGTTTTCCAGATACCATACACTAATCTTTCCAAATTTTCCTTTTCCTGTCTTCTGAGAGTAGTGGAGTATCTGTCTGATTGTATTTAATTAATTTAAAAATCTTTGTTCATTCTCTACATAATTATTTCCATCAACATTTCTTAATTTATATTCAGAAGATGAGAGAGGAATATAATTTTCATATGCTTGATTTCCTGTATTTGATTTGGAAAGAAACAATGAAATTTATTCCTCACTGGTTTTTCAAATATACTGTTGTAGCTTCGGTTATTTTAGAAGATAAGTGTGTTTCTAAGGGAATAACAGGACAATTTTTCTGTTTTCTACTACTCAAAAGGATTTTTCTCTAGTTATCTGAATGACTATATAAAAATAAATGCTTGGTCTGGCATAGGTAAATAAAATTGCATATAGAAGACTTTTATATTTAGAAATGGAATATTGAGCATCTATATTTATTTTACCATCTAATATAGCACTTTAATTAAGAAAAAAACCTTTTAAATAATTCACTTGGAAAAAATTTACCTGGCCTAGGAAAACTAGGGAAAGCTCACTAAAGTCCATTAGTACCTTGCATAAAACACAACAATTCACTAGAAATTCTGAGTAACAACTTAATGGTATCTAAGTCTTAACATCAGAAACATGTCAATATTCTACCAACATGGTTACAAGCACTATGCCAGAGCCTTACCAATACAGATGCAGATGCTTGCAGCCAACCATAGGACTGAGCACAGGGACCCCAATGGAGGAGTTGTGGGAAGGACTGAAGGAGCTGAAGGGCTTTGCAACTCCATATGAAGAACAACAATATCAACCAACCAGACCCCCCAGAGATCCCAGGAACAAAACCACCAATCAAAGAATACACTTGGAGGAACTCATGGCTCCAGCTGCATAAGTAGCAGAGAATGGCCTTGTCTGGCATCAGTGGGAGAGAAGGCCCTTGGTTCTGTGAAGGCTTGATGCCCCAGTTTAGGGGAATGCTAGGATGGTGGAGCAGGAGCAGGTGGGTGGGTGGGGGAGCACCCTTGTAGAGGCAGGGGAAGGGGTGGGATGGAAGGTTTGCTGAGGGGAAACCAGGAAGGGAGAATAACATTTGAAATGTAAGTAAACAAAATAACCAATAAAAGAATTTTTAAAAATGCACTTTGCATACATGATGGTCACCAAATTAAGGCTCTTCAAGTGGCAGTTATCCCAATTTATGAAGATTATCCTGATGCAATTATGACAGTTCCTACAAGTACTGGACAGGATGGTCATAATTACTAAAATATTAGATAATAGAAGCAAGTATAGGTCATGAATGCACATGAATATCCAGAACTGAGAGACTGGACCCCAAAAAGAATAAACTGTGCTGCTTCCTTGGCTCTGTTGCAATCATCTGCCATTGAGAGTGATTTGGGGTACCTGCTCTTCAGAAATGAATGATAATACACCCTATGTGGTTTTAAGACATTAAGTTTGTTGTTTGTTAAAATGACTATTGAGAAATTATTGGATGGCAAATTGGTATATAAATGTCTCTAGATAGATGATTAAAATTTTCTTAACTTATAGAAAAAGTATATAGGCATAAAACAAATTTACTCACAAGAATACATTAGTAATCATTTATTTAAAACTAAAAATTTGAAACTAGATTTCTTTATAGCCTACTATATTTATAATATTATTTCCAACATGGATTTGAAAAATTAATCAACAACTGAAGCAAAATAACTGTTATTAGTTTATCAGTTAATTTAGACCATATGTTACATATGTTTTGTACATTAAGTCTTATTTAAAATATAATTTTGTAAGTTGGGAAGAGAGGGAGATGGAGAGGTTGTAGTGGTTGGTGTTTATGAAATTATATCAGAGAGAAATTGTAGGAGAGAGAGAGAGAGAGAGAGAGAGAGAGAGAGAGAGAGAGAGAGAAAGAACTGAAGATCTGAAATATCTGAGATATCTGGCTACTGACTTGGTAACTACAAAGTCAGATAGCTACTTTTCTTACAATGAAAACTCATGCTGAGGTAATGATTTTACTTCAAGTCATCAGAGGACATTTAAGGAACTCTTAAATTTTTTCACATACTAACTAAACATTTATCTAGGCTAACCAAATTCTAAGTCACCAAGCATTTTAGCAAATTTAACATAAGGTACATCATACAAGTCTAATCGCACATCTTAAGTGAACAAAATTATAAATCAGCAACAAGGAAGATAAGTTACATTATAACAATTTAAAATTGCTAAGCAGCATATCACAAATTATCATGGGGTCAAAGCAAAAGTCTCAGATGAAATACAACAATATTTGAACTAAATAGAAAAACAAACACAGAATCAAATCATGTAGATTCACTACATGCTCTATTGATGGGAAATTATAATACTTATTACCTGCTAGAAAGTAGGAAGGCATTAAAGCAATGACTGCAGAGTGAGCCCTATGAATGTAAGGAATGTAGGAAGAATCAACTGTAGATCCTGAAACTCAGAAACTCTTTTCCTGAAAATGGAGCAATTCTCTGTAAAACATGGATTACAAAACTCTTTTCAGGAATAAACAAATGACCAGTTTGGATACAGAATATCTCACAGAAATTGCTTTTAATATATATATATATATATATATATATATATATATATATATATATATATATTACACATAACCAAATGCTAATTCCAGTCCCAAATTATTTGAGAAGTGAATTCTGTCAAATATAAATGGAAGGCATTTAAGAAGTCAATTCTACAGTTTATGTGTATGTTTGTTTTGAGAAAAGGATGAAAAGAACAATGTGCCTCAAAGGTGGTAGTATTAAATCTTTGGATGCTTTGACCTGGGAGATTTAACTCTAAGTTGGATTCATTCTAACTCTTACTTGCGGGATATCTGTCTGTGGTAGCTCAGCTATAGTTTTATAGGTAGAGGAACGTGGAGGCCAAGATATGGCAGAGCGAAACTGTTCACTCCATGACAGCCAGGGGTAAGAGAAGGGTCAATAAAAAATCTATACTTAAAAGGTACACATTCAGTGAACAGACTTGTTCAAACAACACAGCCTGGGATGACAGCTTCAACACAAACCTTTGAAATTTCATCTTCTCAGGGTTGGCACTCACCTAACTAGGAGGTGAGGGCGGAGAACCAGTTCAACTGTTAAATATGTAGCTTGAGACAAGCCTGGGATATTTGAGACTTGATAAGTATTGGAGTTGTGTGAGGTACCTTTTTATGATAAAGTATCAATATATGAAGCTTAGCCATTATCATTTAAAAAATTATCTTTACTCTTTTTTTACAGTCCAGTCATTATATTACCTTTAATCTTTTTTTTTACATCCAATCATTATTCCCCTTCTGGGCTGCCCTCCTTCAGTTCCTCATCTCATTCCTTCTCCCCTATCTCCAAGAGGTTGCCTCCCCTAACCCCTCAAGACCTCCCCACTCCCTAGGGCCTCAAGTCCTTCAAGGGTTAGGCACATCTTCTCTCACTGAGGCCAGACCAGGCAGTCCTCTGCTGTATATGTGTGGGGTGCCTCATATCAGCTAGTGTATGCTTCCTTTTTGGTGGCTCAGTGTCTGAGAGATCTCAGAGGTCCAGGTTAGTTGAAACTGCTGGTATCTCTATAGGGTCGCCCTCCTCCATAGTTTCTTCCAGCCTTTCCTTAATTCAACTACAAGGATCCCCAACTTCAATCCATTGGTTTGGTGTAAAATTCTGCATCTGTCTGAGGCAGCTGATTGTTGGGCCTCTCTGAGGGTAGCCATGGCAGGCTCCTATCTGTAAGCACACCATAGCATCATTATTAGTCTCAGGCCTTGGAGCCTCCCCTTGAGATGGATCCCAATTTGGACCTGTCACTAGACCTCCTTTTTCTCATGCTCTCTTCCATTTTTGTCCTTGCAGTTCTTTTATACAGGAACAATTCTGTATCAGTTTTTGACTCTTGAATGACAACCTCATCCTTCCACTTGATGTCCTGTCTTTTTACTGGAAGTGGACTCTACAAGTTCCCTCTCCCCACTGTGGAACATTTCATCTAAGGTCCCTCCCTTTGAGTCTTGAAAGTCTCTCACCTGCCACATCTCTGGTACATTCTAAAGCCCCCCTCCCACCTTCTGAGATTATCTTTTTCTATGCATTCCGCGGGCCTCATGGGACTTCACTCCTGTCCACCCCCAAATACATGATCATATTCCCCTTTTCTCCTCTGTCTCACCTCTCCCATCCATGTCCCTCCCTATCTCTGCTCCCTCCCCCATGATTGCTTTCTTCTCCCTCCAAAGAAGCAAACTCACTTGGGCCCTTTGGCTTGTTAACCTTGAGATCCGTAGATTGTATCCTGGGTATTCTCTACTTTTTGACTAATATCCACTTCTTAATGAGTACATAACATGCATGTCCTTTTGGGTCTGAGTTACCTTACTCAGAATGATATTTTCTATTTCCATCCATTTGCCTGCAAAACTCATAATGTCCTTGTTCTTAAAAGCTGAATAGTATTCCATTTTGTAAATGAAACACATTTTCATTATCCATTCTTCCGTTGTAGAATATTTGGGTTGTTTCTAGCTTCTGGCTATTACAAATAAATAAATACAGTGGAGCTCGTGCTCCTGTGGCATGGTGGAACATCTTTTGAGTGTATGCCCAAGAGTGATATAGCTGGGTTGTCAGGAACATCTATTTCCAATTTTCTGAGGAACCTCCAGATTGATTTCCAGAATGGTTGTACCAGTTTGCAATCCCACCAGCAATGGAGGAATGTTCCTCTTTCTTGTGAACATGTGCTGCCACCTGACATTTTGTTCTTAGCCATTCTAATTGGTGTAAGGTTTGAGTTGCAATTCCTTGATCACTAAGGACTTTACACATTTCCTTAAGTGCTTCTCAGCCATTTGAGATTCCTCTGTTGTGAATTCTCTGTTTAGTTCTATGCCTCACTTTTTGGTTGGGTTGTTTGGTTGTTTAGAGTTTAGCTCCTTGAGTTCTTTATATATTTTGGATATTAGCCCTCTATCACATGTGGGGTTAGTGAAGTTTTTTTTTCCCCCAATCTGTATGGTGGCTACAGGTTGTCCTATTGACTATGTCCTTTGCCTTACAGAAGCTTTTTAGTTTACAATTTCTACTCCTGTCAGAGATCTTGGGCCCCAGGAGGAAATGAACCCAAGGCACACTACCCCTGCAT
Source organism: Uromys caudimaculatus (assembly GCA_028551405.1). Taxonomy (NCBI): domain Eukaryota; kingdom Metazoa; phylum Chordata; class Mammalia; order Rodentia; family Muridae; genus Uromys; species Uromys caudimaculatus. The sequence continues at coordinate 753,659 of CM052719.1, forward strand.
GGGGCCACACTTGAATAACCAGCCCAGGTGTGAGCCTATCTGGAACAGGAGTCTGGGCATTCTCCAAGGTCTGGGAGCAAGCCTGGGTCAAGATGAACCTCACCTGGAACCTCATGGCTCAGGTGGAAGTGAGCCAGAGGCCAGGTAAGCAATGAGCCTGAGACAACATCAGTCCAGAGTAATGGGGCCCAGAAATGGTGGTAGTTTGAGATGTTCACTAGTCCAGTGCAGGACAGACCATGCTGGAGATGATCTCTGCACAGGTGGAGCACCTGAGACCACTCGAAATCTGAGCCCAGACAGGGCACCACTAAGGGGAGCAAGTAAATGGCTGAAAAATGGAAGAGAAAAGAGAAGCAAAAGGATGTAGGCAGAACTGGAGACTTAAAGGTAATGAGGGACAACCTGATGTGAGTATCCATCACCTGATGTGAGTAAGTGGTGATGGTGTTGCCAACAAGGACCATGATGGGTTCTCACCTGTGCTAATACTGGCAGCCATGTCTGAGTCCTTAGATTGCAGCAGAATGGGTCTGTTGCCACCAAGGGACAGGTGGAGTCCCTAGTCTGGGTTTCTGACCAGAGACATGTTGATGTATAAGGGCTTTGTAGAATTCTCCTCTTCTCTCACCTGGGCATCATGGGAAAGCTAGCCCTGAGGACATGAGAGCTAGAGATCTAACTCCACTCCTAGCCAGCTGTAGTATGTTTTCCAGGAAGCACCACAGAGCTGGGCCTGGTTTTGGGAGTTTTAGCTAAGCAATTCTGAGGGTATAAGCATGGGATAAATGGCTAGGCCACTCAACTCCCCTTCGGTGACACAATTGAGGTAGAGATATCCTCCTTCCCACTTGCCCCTCATCATCTGCTGCAGGCAAGAGACCTGCCCTGGGATCATGAGAGCAGAACTGTCCCTGCCCCTCACTAGCTGTAGCACTTAGGAGGGTAGGCCCTGACCCTCACCTGGGCAGCATAGTAAAACTTAGCCTGGTGGCAGGCAAGTGAGCCTGCCCTGAGTTGTGAGCATGGAATAGCTGGTTCCACAACTTGTCTGCCACTAGGTGACATGAGTGAGAGAGAGATGCCCCCCAACACACACACACACACACACACACACACACACACACACACACACACACACACACACACATGCGCGCGCGCGCGCGCGCGCGCGCGCATATTTCTTGTCACCTATGACAGACAAGAGAGTTTTCCCTGAAGATCATCAGAGTTGGAGTGCTCACCCTGTCCCTCACCTGCTATAGCACTTAGTCTTATCAGCATAGTAAAGCTTGCCCTTGTTGTAGAGGTTGTGGGTTAGCTAATGCCAAGGGCAGGAGAGCCAGACCTGATTCTTGTCTGCTGTGGGAGAGATCCCCTCCATTCCCTTTTGCCCTCACCACCTTCAGAGGGAGGGAGATGGCCCAGACATGGTCATAGGAGCAGAAGAGCTGGCTCTGCACCTCACCTGAGCATCACAGTAAAGCAGGTCCTGTTGGCATGGGCAAGGATAAGCCAGCCCCTAGAGCATGAGAGTGGGAGAGCTGGCACTGACCTTTCCTGCTGTGACATTGAATGGGTCAGCCAGAGCAAGGCAGGAGAACTCACCCTGGTACAAGAGAGCTGGCAGACTTACCAGCTCAGATACTTCTCAGGCCCCGATCCAGGGCTTTGAATTGTCTCACCCCAACATCTACTCCATCAGTGAACTGCTGGGGGACATGAAGGAGGGTTCCTACAGATTCAAAATTGTAGGATCTCCACGGCATAGGACAACAACAAGGTATCTGAGAGGAGTCCCAGTGAGGATCCTGTATTGGTAGCGTAGCAGAAACCAGAGGCCTCGAAACAGGCCAATGACTCATTGCAATGAACATTTGTAAGCAACAAAGTGTGGATAAAAACGTGGGACACACTGTGACACACAACAGTTTCCACAAGTTTTTTTGGTTTGTTTTTGTTGTTGTTTCTATGGAAGGAGTTTTCAAAAAAGAGGGTGGGTACAGAGAAGATCAGTAGTATTGGGGTGCTGATGTGAAATTCACAAAGAACCAATAAAAAGTTAAAAATTACTTTCTGTATTGTTTCAGAGGTTAAAATAATACATAGCTATTACATAAGGAAGTAAAGCATGAAGATTAATGAATAAAGCATCTTATTTGGTATTTTTCTATTTTGTAGAATCACACAAAACTTCCTTGAGTGAAATCTTTCAGATTTATGCCTAACTATCCCTTCTTAGAAAACTGTCTTAGTTGTTTTGATATTCATCTCCTTACTGCCTGGTACTTGTGCTAATTACCTTGATATACTCACCAGTATCATGTTTTGCTGAATTAATGATAGCATTTACAATTTAACAGGAAACGCCATAAATATCAAAGGTTTTATTTGTCTTTTACTTTCTCCATATTTATTTTTGTTCTTCTTTTTCTTTATTTTTCCCCCTCTAGAACCTAACAAAGTCATTCATAGATATTATCGTATACGTTAGGGAGTTATTTGCCTATCATAATGTGAAGACCACGGAGTCTGCATTAATAGTCATATATAATCTCAATTCCTATGTCTACTGTTCACTATTTTTGTAGTTGTTTTATGGCAAAATTTTTTTTCATATTTTGTAGACTATAATATCTCTAAATCTGCTATTGCATAACCTAATTCCTTAAAATTTATAGTTTATTGAAGAAATAGAACATCTGTCTCTGTGTTTATATACACATCCAGACTTGCATGCATAAGCTTTCTTACATGTAGATAAAATTCATACTTAATTGTTTATTAATTGAGGCTATCAAAATTAGTATATTTTTGCTGGAGAGACAATGGCACAGTGGTTAAAAGCACATAAGTGCTTCTGCTGAGTACCCAAGTCTGGCTCTATTTACCCACATCAGGTGGTTCATAATTGCCTGAGACTTAAGCTTAAGAGAATATGATGTATGCTTCTGGACTTTGTGGACATCTGCACTCATGTATACATACCTACAAAGCCACATATGTACACATAATTTAAAATTTTATAATTAAGATTTTGATATGTGTACTTATTTCCAGTTTATACTCTATTTATTTATTTCCTTATAATATTTATTTATCTATTTATCTATCTATTTATTTACTTGGTGATGGTGTGACGTATCCCTAAGCCCTTGAAATGAGGAATGGTATAGAGTACTGAGAATGAACAACTCAGTATGACTAAGAATTAGAAACAGTTGTTGAATTTGAATGCTTTAAATTAGAAATGAAGAGTTCAGCTGCATTTGGATATACCTCAGGCACAATATACCTACTATGTTGAGAGGAGAAATCTTGATATTAAAGAGAAATACTAAAATATGTAGATATTAAAGAATCATGTTAATGAACACATCAACTATCACTCATTTCTATTGCTTTAACTGAGAAAGGCAATCTCGAGTCCAATCAAGAATGGAAAAGTACCCTCTGTGTAAGATCAGCTTCTCCTGTCATATAAAGGTCAACAGTATCTGCCCTTTTGAAAACCACTTAAAGACCCTGGGAGGCCATCATATCTCAAGGCTGGCCTTCCTGCTCTGCCTGTAAATAAATCAACTTATTAAGAAGCAAAGAGAGCAAGGAGTTTTGATGTCAGTGAAGTAAAGATGATTAAAATTCTCTGAGAAAAGTGATTGGGTCATTTCAAATATGCTCTGAGAATTATACAGGGGTATACTGTATTAAATTCTCAGCCAACATATTTTAAACATATCTTGTTATTTTTATGTTCTTTTTGTTACTGTGCTATAGAAAAGGTTTCATCATATCACACATGCTCACATTACCAGAGTTCATTTAGGATTGCTTGAATGGTTTTGCATAGATGATGGATTTCTGGTGTGATGATAGAGGAAAAGGCAGAAAAACTGCTATATAATTCAAATGCTTATGAATTAGTGGAATCAACAAAATTAGATAATGATATAGTTGTTCAAGATCATTGTTGCAAACAATTTTAGATTTTCACAAGAAAAAGTTAAATCCATATTTCATATGACTCATATTCTAATTTTATATCTAAAGAGTCAACAATACGGTGCAATTTTACCAGAGAAATTTCTGATATATATGTAATAGATGTTGATTTCCCATAATCCATATCAAATGTGAGAATAATGATAGATTTTATAGAAACTATATTCTATAATTTCTTTATACAGCCGAAGAATTCTTCAACATGTATACAGTTTTATTTTCTAAGTTGTATTGCTCTGCTAATTCTACAGTGGAAGAGCATGTCATCTTCATGTCTGAAACAGGTGTCATTTTCCACTGTATACACACAAGCAAGAACTGCAGAGAACCGATCGATCAGAAGGTAGCTAGGTTTCCACAGCAATTTAATTTCCTACTTTTAAATTGGTAATGTTTCTGTGATTTTATAAGTCAGGCACCTGTTCACTGGGTATACCATGGAGATGGTGGACCTCTTCACTGGCTGTCAACTTCACATCACACTGCAATAATTGTTAGCTACTACTAACCATGTCTGAATTCAAGTGGTTGACCTATAGGTCAAAGGCCTATTACTAATCCCCAAAGCACTTCAGTCTCTTCCTTATATGTCATTTAGTAGGCTTGATTCATGTGCACATCTTCAAGAAACATCAATAAACGTTTATGTGGCGATCAAGAGTGATGTAGGGCCTAGACTTTATTGGAAAAATATAATAGAGAAGTTGGATTAATTTTAGGTTTTTGAGACATGACATCTCATTGTGTAGGAAAAGAAATCTTATATTACCAACCACCAATTTGACCAGAGCACAAATTGGAATGAGCCTCACAACTGCTGAGGTATAAAAGACACAATGCCACTTTCACTTATTTTTTAATCTGATGAATGTGAGATATCCTACCTTGAATCATGTTTTCAATAAAGTCTTTGTGTTTTAAATTTTCTACACCTGAACATGAGTTTTCAGGATTGTTCTTGAAAATAAGACTTTGTTTATTAAGGATAAATAGTGAAACACATTGTATTAACTTTGTGGACACTAGTTTTTAAACAACTTCTAATTTAATACTTATATGGATAGTTTGAAGAAAATCCACACTAGTAGATTGGTTTAGTAAAAGAGGATTAAACAGTGGGAATATTACTGTTAGGAGGAAAAGGCATTGAGCATATTTATATTCAAAGTTGAATAATAGAGCAATAAGAGTGATTGATTTATATTTTCATGAAGATGACTAGTGTGGGTAAACGACAGGAGAAGAAAATTGCTTCTAAAAAGAATATGTTAAGGAGAAAGGCACTAGCACCAGTTAACAAAATGTTTGCTGTAACAGACATTTACATTTTATTGCCCATAACCAATATTTGACTGAGATTTTAAAAATTATATATAACAATTTAATAGTATATATTTATAATATAATTAACAATTTGAAATTAAATATATATTATATATAATATACCATATAATATTGATATTATTGGAAATATATTAAAGATAAATAAAAAGATATATTAAATAAATATTTCTTTAGACCAATTATCTAATTAAAACATTTAATGCTAATAAAACATAAATAAACTTTATTTGAATACACTTGTGTATTTCAGAGAGAGAAATACACTTGTGAGGTGGCATGATGTCTTGGTCATCATCATCATCAGAAATATGTTATATTCACTATACATTTGCTTTTGAAATAATTTTGTCATTAAACATTAGTAAACGTTTTCATGACAATATATTGGCAATATAATCTGTATTTTAAGAAGCAAGAGTCTATAAAACCTGACATTTACTTAAGTTTTAGTATAAATCATATTTTTATTATTATATATAATAATTAAAATAGTTTCTATAAGAATAGAATTTTAATTAATTAAATTAATTAAAAATAGCATATAAACATATATGTAAAACAAATAAATATATCAATGCAACATACTCAATCTCTTTATTGTTACTGATATGTGTATGATCTTAGAACTGATCATTTGGTATTAAGGTACCAATTAGGCGATTCACTTCTGGGAAAGACTATATCTCATGCTTTCATCATTCCGTGATTCTCTGTAGCTCTTTCTCTAATTACTGACATTGTAAAAGCAGTATTTATGGCCCAAAACTTACAATTCAAAGATTGAATTTGATCTTTCCTTATGATAGCAATATGTAATCACTACTTTTTCTCAATATTTGACATTGGTATAATGCCACAAGTCATGAGAAAAGACAGCTTACCCCATACAGTGCATTGTGTCCTCACAGTTTTTAGGTGATATATTAAATCTTTTATTGTAAAATACACCTTGGCTTTGATTTTTGACCAAATGACAGCTAATTTGTGTTCTGAATAAGTCTGAGGCAAGCTATGCTAAGCTATAATATCTGTTAGGTTATATGACTTAAATACCTTTTTACCTCAAGGTATTGTCAACTAATGTTGGCATTATGAGAATACACTTTCCTAAGTCAATGAATGTGTTTATTTACATGTTAAGGGGAATAATAATATGAATCTCTATGCTACTCCCCAATCCTTGCCATGTTCAATGATGTTTCACTGGCTTCCATTCTATAGTCAATAACCCTCTCTGGGCTCTGAATGGCAAGGATAAGACAGGCATCATGCATGGTTATACACTTTTGTTCTGTGTTGTCTTAGTAAAGTTATAAATGCTAAAGGTATTTAAATAATTATATAAAACAACTTGCACCCTTTATTAAAAATTTATATTCCTGTTCTCTATGCAGGATCTAGAGAATGAGATTTCTGACCTTTTCAAGTCCAGGTTGTATCCTTTGCCATACAAGGTCTGTTCTAATTCATACAATGATAGTAACAAACTCAAAGATGACAGCATTTTATCTGGCAGTTGTTCAGTGTCTCTTCCTACCTTTGATTCTAAACATGGTACAGTGATTTAATTTGTGACTTATGACTGGATGGGTAGTAAAAACACATGGTCCATGTTTCTACTACAGTATTTAATTTACTGCATGACATATTACAGGTCAGCTAATGAGGTTCATATTTGAGGAGCAGTTAATGGGTCATATTTTATTATACTGCTCCCTCCAGTCTGTATCTTTATTAGTAAAACCACATTTAAAATAAAGAAAAGTGAAGTGGGTCCCCAAAACACATCCCCTTTCAACCAAGGCATATTGAGTACCTTATTGATCATAGTAAGTCATTCCCAGAACCTGGAACTATGGTCTTTCTCATGATTTATGGACTAGGTGTCTCTGAAAGTTCCCAGTTCCTTAATGTGGAGTATACTTAAGAGGCTGGGTCCTACTTTGAATAACATAACAGCAACAACAACAACAGCAACAAAAACTTATGTATTTTTACATAGGTAAAGTTCATAATGAAATCAATAATGTGCTGGCAATTTTGCTGTTTCTGTGTTATGAAGAAGTGAAGAACAGTATTTCTCACAAGTATTACCACTGGCCATGTTGACAACTCCTGTTGGTCTCCTTTCTTGCACAGAATGCTTTTTTGTATATATTTCTTAACTTAAATCTGCTATGGAGGAAAATATGTTTCTCTGAACAAATTTTCTACTCTGCCTAAAGTCATAATTTTAACTTTCTCAAACTTAGCTACTTTGTTTTTATTAAAACATCATCTACTAACTAAACTTTTGTCACATAACTTGATTTCTACACATATATTTATGCATATGCATTTACATATATATCTATATCTGCATCTACATATGACTTCAGTGATGAATACAAAGTAGCATGGATGACACCTATTGCTTTCCTGAGAAAATGATTTTTCAATCACTGTAACCTTGAACAAATATATAACATTTATCAACTTTTAAAAATATTTACTAAAATAAATTTTATATAAATATTGGTAATATATTCTATAATTTCACCAGTTAGGAATTATCAAGTTAACAAAGAAAGGAAAAAGTATAATAGCAATAACATGAAGTACAACTATATAGAATAAAATTAATAACACCAACATTTATAGTAGGATTTAAATCTATCCTCTCAAGTTTTGTGCTGAATTGTAAGAATCATGTACCTTTGCAGAACATCCAGTTTTTCACCTTAAATGAGTTCTATCCCAGTCATATGTCAGGACACATGAGAATGAAGGAGAATTTTTTGTTGCAGAGTGTGCTAGGAATGTAGCCAAGAACAGTATGCTAGAGGAGTGTGTTACCATTGAGTTACATACCTAAACAAATAACTAACCCTTCAGTTCAGTGTACAGAAAAACAAATGTGAAAATGGTACTTAAGTGGAAAGCAAGCATACTGATGGAATAATATGCTAGATGAAATTATGTACTCTAAGTAATAAAATATGCCACATGGTTGATGCAATCTGATTGATGGCACATTTTAAGTTTAAAAACACTTAAATACTCATTTCAGTTGTAGTTACATTAAATATCAACTGTATTGCAATATCCAGAAAAATGTTTATTTATAGGGATGCATGGTATAGATAAAGAAGTCGGGCATAGTGATGCCTGTTTGTTATTCTAGCTCTTTGGTGGGAAAGGCATGAAATTTGCAAGTTCAATACTAGCCCAGGGTTACAATTGAGACCCTATTCAACAACAACACTAACAAAAACAAACCCATGGAAAAAAGCTGTTGTGTAGCAATTTCTAATTTGTGGAAGAGAGAAGTTTATAACACTTAAACACTAATGAAATTCAGAAGCTCAGAAAGCTCATCAGCCTTAAAGGCTCAAGAGACTCCTCCATAGGTTATAAAAGAACAACACACTAGTGAAGCTAATTGTAGGTTGTACACGGAGCCCAACAGATGCAGCTTTTGTGTGATTTTCTTAGATTTGCCCTTAGTGCCAAATTTGGGAATCTGGGGTGAATAGAAGTCAGCTTATCACTTCCCAGGAAAAGTCAAACTCCACAAACAAAGAAACAAAAAAATTAACCTTGGTTTCTCCAGGACCAAGAGCAGGTTGAAACTTTAGTGGCTTAGAGTTCACTAAATACCCTATAAGGAAAGAATGAATTTTAAGAGTAGAAAATAAGGAACATCTGAGAAAAGTAGGAGTAGAAATTTCAAGAGAAGGGACACACAAATGCTTACTGTCCTGAAATATTTGTGGGCTTATCACACAAATGTTGTACTTAGTGTAGGTGGTAAAAACAAGCTGAATTCAGAAATAGATATCATACGAATATGAGCTTGTATGAGTCGGCCTAAGATGTTTAAAATAGTTTATGTCTTGCCCTCACTGCCTAGCCTCTCTTTAGAGTGTTCATATCCCTTCTCTTGGATGATCAGGGGACACTCCTGAGATTGTATTTTGTCACTCATTTTGCTTATCTTAATGAGAAAAGAAGCAAGAACTGACTTCTATTATGACTTCACTTCTGAGTAGCTCTGATACATGATTGCCTTTCCTTTATCATTCTGTTTCTTTTTTATGTGTACCACTATTATTCTTTAATAGGCCAGAAAATATGAAGTTTGACCTCTTGCTTGAATTTCAACTGTCCTCATTGTGCTTTGGCTTCTGTCTTCTTTACTCAGTAAGACCTGGACTGACCCTTTCTTTAGAATTCACCCCTGCACTGTTCTCTAGCACTTCTAGCTTACATAACTTGCTATGTATTTTTACATGTGTATGGTAGTTAACACTTTCCATTCTAACAGTTATTTATCCTTCCTTATCTATCTTGGCTGACATGTAAATATAGGTCACTTTATAATTGATTCCTGATGTTTCATCAGCCCTAAAGTGGTTTTTTATCATCTACATCATATCCAGAAAATATATGCCAAGTGAGTCTTTTCATATTTATGTAAATGAGTTGTTCTTAAAGTTTACTATTTTCTCAAAGGTGCTGTAGGGTGCTACCCCATTTGAACTTTAAGAATCATTTAGTTTTTATCTAGAATACATGATAGATCTTAAATTTCAAAGACATTTCCAGGCTCTCTGTGAATACACCCATTTACCAGTCTGCTTTTTAAGTTGTGAAGCAGTAAAAAAAATATTGATTTCTTTTATATCAATATGACTAGCTAAAACCACTCTGCCACTGAATATAATTTCACGCTGGCATCATACAGTATATAGTTTGTATCTGTTTTTCAGCCTCATGTCTTTGACTTTTATTCATTTTTTTGAATGCATCAGTAGTACATTCTGTTTTATAATTTATTCTGTTCCTCATTTTCGTTTCTTATATACAGACTATAGCTTGTAAATCGGAATCACTGGTTTTTGATTTTTCAAAAGGTTTCATTTATCCCTCTAGTCCTGGCTTTGTAGATGTGTGCCATTTAGCATTTTTGATAGAAGATATATGCTGATTGACTATGAACATAGTATTTGAGGTGAGTACACCAGAGTTCTTGGAAAAGCTGCTTCTGTGATTATCAATTTTGCTTCTTGTTTACATGTGCTCCATCTCTCAAAGGGATGATGGATGAAAATGTGCATGGATTCATTTAGTCTGTCCCAGCACTTTAGGGCCCTTGATTGTCTTAAAAGCTCCAGGGAGGTTGGCCCTTGGACTATTATCCACTTTTTCCATTTCAGATGCTTTCTGGTATTACCCATTTTGCATAAAATTGTTACTAATCACACTAAAATTTTTCATGAGCTCTTGCAGTTTTACTCAAAAGAAGCTACATAGTTTCAACAACCTAATTTAAAGTGATTATGAAGATTAATTTTTCATGTAACTTTGGTAATGTTAGATAAACTGATTTTATGCAGAAATTATTTTTATCAGAAGGCTAAACCCAGTGTACTATTGTACACAAACCTCTGACTTTCCACTTGACAGGCATAGAATTACTTAATAAAGTCAATGTATAGAGTTTCATTATAATGTTTAACTTCTTTCATTAGACTGTCTTATATTTAACTAATTTAAACTGATCTTGAGCTCTATTACATATATGTATGTATACATATATGAATTTGTTTACAGTATGTATGTATGAGTGTGTTTATGTCTGTTGGTACATGCCCCCACAACAGTACACATGTGGAGTTCAGCACATTGATTCTTTCCTTCTGTAATGTGGGTTTTGAAAGCAGAACTCAGGTCTTCACACTAGTTAACATATGCCTTTCCGTGCTGACATACTTTAACAGACCAATAAATCTGAGATAAAGAACTAAACTATACTACTCTCTCATGAATGATAAATACAATGCTGTAAACAACCAAATTTTTTATGTAAAATAAGCTGTCATCAGTTTTCAATAAAACATAATTATGGGAAGTGGCTTCTGGTACTGCAATAGCAGGAAAGAATTTCCCTTCAAATGAAAAAATAATTCATAGGGATAAATATTGTAGAACAACCTGCTCCATCCAAATCATCTTTCAAGTGATAGCTCGTATAGGTTAGCATTTCTCCTTCATAGTTGGTTGCATAAACATAAAGCATTCAGTAGGATAATTTTTTAAGCAGCAAATTTAAAAATTTTACAAGTGACTAGAAAAGGATTTCATCATGTGAAGCATTTCTATTTTCAACCAGACAAAACTGAAAAAAAGGACAGAAAACAGCTATCATTTCATGTGTGACATGAACAGAGAAGATGGAGCATGCACTGCTTCATTTGCTCACTACAACCCTGAATGATTTCAGAAGAGCAGCTGGAAGTCAAGTCATGCAAGTCTGCTCACAGATGTACCCTTACAGACTAGAGCCAGGTGAAAGAGAAAAAGCTGCAACAACCAAGTTGTGGATACAACCTAGATGTGTATCTACAGATGAGTGCATTAAGAAAATGTGTTATATATACTTGTCAAAATTTTATACAGCAACATAGAATAAAGGGAGCTTGTTTGCAGGAATTTTGAAACAACCAGAGATTTTATAGTAACTAAATTAAGTCACATTGAACAAGATAATTAGTTTTTATTTTCTCTTATTTGCAGGTCCCAAAATTTATGTATATTTATAGAAGCACACATGTACATATGACATGAACATAATAATAAAGCTAAGAAACAAGAAGAGTAACAGGGCTGGGAAGGAGAAAAAGTGAGATGCCATGAAACACATGGGAGAAAATAATAAAAAATTATATATTTGTGTATGAAATTTTTACAAAGTCTAGCAATATATACAATGGGTATACATTAATGTGATTGTTTGAATGAGAATGGCCACATAAGTTCAAATATTTGAATGTTTAATTCATTTTCTATTACTTATATTGTAGAAATGTTTGGGAAAGATTAAGAGGTATAGCCTCTTTGGAGTAGGTGTGTAACTGGAGTGAGATCTGAGAATTCGAAGACCCATTCTCTCCCCCCCCCCCCCCCCCGTCTGTTACCTTGAAACAGAAACAGGATGTAAAGTTCCCAAGTACAGCACTGGTGACATACATTTCTGCTTCTTGCAGTGATGTTCATGGGCTAACCGTCTAAAACTGCAAACAAGCATCCAATTAAATGTTTTTTGAGTTTCTTTGGAGTTGCCTTGGACTTGCTGGTAATTTTACCGTAAGAGTAATCCTATCTAAGACATCAAGGTAACAGGGAATATAGAAAGACTAACTTACTGGAACCTCAACACTGGAACAATTGCTGAGGATAGGTCTAGAAAGGCAATACTAGTGGAGCATAAGAAAATGGAAGAGAGATTCTAAGCTGTGAATCAGTTAAGAATCCACTGTAGTGGTTTGGGCCTAATCCTGCCTGTATTATGTTGATTTGGGTCCTCAAAATTATTTGCTTGAGAACCCACACATAAGACACTGAGGAACCCTGCCTCCAGTAGGTTCTGATTGGTAAATAAAGATGCTGGCAGCCAATGGCTGGACTGGGCAGACAGAGGTGGAAGTTCTAGGTAGGGGACTGAGTGGAAGGAGAGGAGATCTAGAGACACCATGCATGAGAAGGTGGAGGACAGAGCGAATAGCCTCCATGTAGGAGCCTATGGAGAGCAGCCCAAAGAAAGCTCCCTGACTGAGTCCAGGGCAGCAAAGATGGAATATTGGTTTTATTAAGTAATAACTCTGAAATATCAGAGGGAGGTGGATTAGCCATGAGGAGTTTATGATGTGCCCCAGCCATTGAGATGTTAAGGCATATCAAAATATAAAGACTGTGTATATATGTGTCTTTCATCCAGGAACCCAGACCGTTAAGGCAGGTAGTGAGGAATGCCGCCACCTCTGGGATCAATTTAAATATTTTTAATTGGTACTACTTCAATCCACCCTTAAATTTTGACAACTGTCCAATGGCCCAACTTTGGAGCTATACAATGAACCTGCCGTTATTGAATCTCTCTCACATGTTACCTAGACTTTTGTGAGTAAGTATAGGAAATGACAAAGTTATTTGTAAACTATAAAGTTGACTCATTTTCCATTTCTCAGTCTATCTAGAGATGTATTAGTGAAGGTGATGGTTTGTATATGCTTGGCCCAGGGAGTGGCATTATTAGGAGGTGTAGTCTTGTTGGAGAAGGTATGTCACTGTGGATGTGGGCTTTAATATCCTTGTACTAGCTGCCTGGAAACCAATATTCTTCTAGCAGCCTTCATATGCAGATGTAGAACTCTCAACTCTGTCTGCACCATGCCTGCCTAGATGTTGCCATGCTCCCACTTTGATGACAATGGACTGAACATTTGAACCTGTAAGCCAGCCCCAATTAAATGCTATCCTTTATCACTTGCCTTTGCCTTGGTCATGGTATCTGTTCACAGCAGTAAAACTCTAACTAAGACAGTGAACTTGGGAAGCATTTCTTTATCTAGAGAGTCTTTTGACAATTCCAGTTTTAGGGGTATCTGGAGTGCTGCACATATACACTGAGACCATTTGCTTGTTTTTTGTAATTTTAGTGACTAAAAAAATTGGAAGATAGTCCTTATTTTTCATACTTTTTAATATTCTCTTTAGCTTGTTTATTCTGCAATTGATATTATGTTTCAGAAAAGCATTTTTTACTACTAATAAAATCAAACTGAAAACAAAATAATCAATAGAAACATTCAAATATCCCAGATGTTAGTATCTTGGTTACCTTTTCACTTGCTATGTTAAAATGCTCTAACTAACGTAACTTTAAGAGAGAAAAGATTTATTCACTTTCTACCTCTGTATAGTCTGTCATTGTAGTAAATTCCGGTCAGCATGAACTTGGGATAGCAAGTTAAATTCACAGAGAGAATGGATGTTTATAAGCTTACATTCAACTCTCTTTCTCTTCATTGGTACCATTCTGAACTCAAACCATGCAATGGTGCTGCTCAATTTTAGGATGGATCTTCACGTATTTGTCAATTAAAAATCACAATAATCTTTTTGGAGTAATTTGTACTAATTCGTTTGGTCCCTAAACAATTGTTTCTTAAAGGCTCTATGGACTAAAATCCCATGGAAGGGCATGTGCTTCTTACTGGTTAGAGCTGGGGAGAGCATAAAGGAAATGACTACATTCTTAAAAGCTTGGTGAGCTTTAATGAAAAATTGTGGCAGCTGCTACAAATGCAAGGCCCAGTCCAAATTGCCACAAAGCCTACACTCATAGTGACCACTCAAAATTATTTTTGTTTTATATTTAATTTGGAGGGAGGTTACACATGCTGTGGTGGGCATTGGACACCAAGGAACAGTTCATATAACTCAACCCTGTCTCTCCATATGGCTCCCAGGGATCAAAATTAGGAGATCATCAGGCTTGGTAGAAAATGTCTGAGTCTACTGAACTACCTCACTGGCCCAATTATGGCCATTTTAATTTAAATTTTCCCTCACATTTCCATGCTGTTTCAGATTTCTGATTTCTGGAATAGGCTTGAGATTAAATCACAGCAAAAGAAAATTGGTATTTGTATAAGTGACAATTAAAAATTTAGTTACTAACTTTCATAAAGATACTCCTTGCTTTTAATCAAAATTATTTCTCCCCCCTCAGAGATTAATCATTTCAAATTATGACCTGTATATAATGTTCCTGAATTTCAGTAATAAAGACTGCTGACCCTATTGTCTTATAGCCATATCCCACAGAAAATGTTCAGTTAATATGACAACAACAATCAATATACTCCATTTAAAAGTTTCAACTTCTGAATACTCAGAGATCATGTGTTTCTTTTTTGAGCTGCTTATAAATCTATTTTCTATTCTTTAAAAAATTCCAAACTACACACTCACAAGCCAATCTGATCTACAAAACCATCATTGAGATTCTCTTCCCAGGTGGTTCAAGATTGTGTCAAGTTGACACTTAAAAAGTACCATCCCAACACAAACCTTTGTCAACTTCACACACAAACACATCATGTTCAAAACTTCTAACCCTGTCCCAAAAGTCTTATTTGTTTTTTCTTAATGTAATGTAAAATATATTAAGAGACTTTTAGAGTCCTCATAGTCTTTAAAAATTCCATTTTTCAGTACTCAAAAATGTTCTTTCAGCTTCTATAAGAAAAAAACCAAAACAACAACAACAAAAAACAAACAAACAAACAAACAAACAGCGATATACTCCCTATATATAATGAGGCAGAGCCAGCATTCTTCAAAGAGACAAGAGTCAGGGCAAGACATGACAAGTATCCTAGTTACTGTTCTATTGCTAAAAAGAAACACCATGACCAAGACAATTTATGGAAGAAAGCATTTAATTGGGGCTTGGTTACAATTTCAGAATGTTATTCCACAGCCATCATGGTGGGGAGCATGGTGGCATGCAGGCAGACATGGAGTAATAGATTTGATCTACATCCTGATATATAGGCAGGAAACAGAAACACAAAGCATGATTGGGCCCAAAATACCTCTTCCAATCAGACCACAGCTTTTCTAACAAGACCATACTCCCTAATCATCCTTAAACAGTACACTAACTGAGAACTAAGCATTTAAATATATAAGTCTATTGAGCCACACTCTTCCAAACCACAACAAGGAACAGTCACATATAGGAAAATCCAGCAGGAAAACAAATTCTTCAGTTCTGCATTGATCTTCTGGGATATATAACAATATTGTGGATTTGAAAGAGTATATGTAGCTCCATTCCTCTAGCTATGCTACCTACAGCATCCACAACTTCTCTCTTAGGAATCAGGTGGTACTATTTCACATTTTGAGCTCTCTTTGGCATATTCCCATGGTCCTGCTGCCTCTCGTATCTTGTCTGCCTAAAGCTAAGGGTTCACTATACTACCTTCATAAATTGTATCTTGGGGTCTCTTTTCAGGAAATTATACCATGCTATACATTACCTAGCCTCAGTTGGTCTCCATGACTCCTTCAGTCTTGCATCTTTAATTTTAATACTGGTTCAACCTGGATAATGTTTATATTATCAAGTTCTCTCTGGCAACTGGAGATTAAATCTAATCCCCTTGGAACTATTTATATAAACTGTTGTATGCTGACTCTGAGAAAACATTTCTATTGTCCCATTGTAGCACAGAAGGCTTCTCCATGATGATTTTCATCTCTCTATAAATTCCTGGTACTTTTTCAGCACCAGCATAAACACCAGACTGCCTTGATACTCTTTTATGCTTGCAGACAAGATCTCAGAAGCTGACTGAAACAGATGCAGAAACCCACAGTCAAATATTGGATGGGACTCGGGGACTTTTATGGAAGAGTTGAGGAAAGAACTGCCTACCCCAAAGGAGATAGAAACTCCTCAGGATGACCAAGAGAGTCAACTAACCTAGAACCTTGGGGGCTCCCAGAACCTGAACCAACAACCAAAAATCATATACAAGCTGGATCTATGCTGCCCCCACATATATAGCAGATGTGCAGCTCAGTCTTCATGTGGATCACCCAACAATTGGAGCAGTAGCTATCCCTAACACTTTTGCCTGTCTGTGGAATACATTCCCCCAACTGGGCTGCCTTCTCTGGCTTCAGTGGGAGCATATGTGCTTAGCCCTGCAGAGACTCGATGTGCCAGGATGACAAGATAACCAGTGGTGGCCTCCACCCTCTTAGAAGAAAAAGGGAGGGGAAAAGACAGAGGGACTGTGTGAGGAGGGAACAAGGAGGGGCGCAGCAATTGAGATGTAAGAGAATAATAATTAATAGTAATAATAAAAAACCTGAACACACTAAATCTAATAGAAGAGAAAGTGGCGAACATCTTGGAATATATTGGCAAACGAGACCAATTTCTGAACAGAGCATCAATAGCTCAGGCACAAAATCAATAATTAAGAAATATGAACTCATGAAGCTGAAAAGTCTTTTCAAGGCTAAGGACACTATCAATAGGACAAAAAGACAACCTACAGAATGGGAAAAAAATTCTTTCACCAACCCTACATTCACCAGAGGACTAGTATCCAAAATATATAAAGAAAACAAGAAATTGGGCATCAGAAAAACAAATAACCCAATTAAAAATGGGTAAAGAGCTAAACATTTCTCAAGAGAGGGATCTCAAATGGCAGAGAAGCACTTAAAGAAATGTTCAAAGTCCTTACACATTGGGAAATTCAAATCAAAATAACTCTGAAATTACATCATGTACTCATCAAAATAGCTAAGATCAAAAACCCAAGTGACAGCATATGCTGGTGAGGACGTGGAGCAAGGGAAACACTCCTCCATTGCTGGTAGAAGTGAGAACTGTTATACCACTTTGGAAATCAGTTTGGTGGTTTCTCAGAAAATTGGAAATAGTTCCTTTTCAAAACAAATCAGTGTGTTCTGTTTAAAATGAACTTCATTTAATCTCTCAGAATATAGTCAGAACCATAGCCCTGGCAAAAAATATCTCCTGAATGACTCCTTTCCAGTTTCTAATATAATCCTTGATCTTCTCTAAAACACCATGGACTGGATTTTTCCTCAACATCGTTATCTTCATAACTTTAACTAGAATTACTCATTAAACCCTTCCCACAGCATTCCGTGGCTTCTTTAATCCAAAGTTCAAAACTGTTTCACATTCTTCCCAAAAACATTTCCTAAGACTAAAAAGCTACACAATCCAGTTTATCAAAACAGCCAAACACATCAGTAGTGACTTCCATCCTAATGTCATTTCTAGTTGCTGTAATGAAATAATCCTGAAGAATCAGTTTTAAGGGAGAAAGTAGTTATTTAGATTAGAATACCAGGTTTCAGTCCCTCATTGCTGGGAAGTGAAAGTGACAATAGCTGATAGCTTGTCATATCCTAGGTCTAGAACAGAGAATGGATCCATGCATGCATGCTAGTCTGGTTAACCTTCCCTTTTAGTATTCAGTCCAGGACACAAACCCAAGGAGTTGTGGCATCCACTTAATATAATAACTAAGACAATCTCCCAAAACATGTTACAAGTCAACCTCTTATATAGAATCCTTCATTGAGACTTCTGTCCATATGATTCTAGGTTCTATCAAGTACACAATCAACTAATCATCAGTCAGTGTACTCGGATACTGATTTTCCCCCTCTTCCACAAGTAGAAACCTAAAGCAAATGATTTCATAGTATGAACAACTACATTTAAAGAACTCATTTTTCTCTTCATGACTGTATTAACTGAAAACCTATTTTGAGAAATAAAGATCTAATCATTTTAATTGCTTAGATTTGTGTGCATACCATAAGTGTTTATACACATAAATACATACATCATATCATATATATACAAAATAATAGTCTCTTGTTCAAATAACTTCAATAAAATTATGTTTATATAAAATTCAAGGCTACATATAATTAAGGATGAAAATCAAAGTTCAGAATAGGATACTAGCTTTTTTGGAGTAGTATATATGTGTATTGCTTTTTATCCAGCTACTTAACTTGTGAAAGTGAAATTTGCTTTTTGATGGGTTCATTTTCATAGAATCATGTGGGTATTTCAAGGGTAGAAATGATAAATTCCACAGTGATTTTTGAGATATATTTCATTAAAAATTGAGTTTAGTTAATAAAAATAGGAAAAGTAAAGAAAATCTGGTACTCTTTGAAATACAGAGAATTTTGATCTAATAACTCATGAGGACCCATAGCCTTTCCTTTTAAAAGAAGGAATCCCTCTTTAAAATATAGTATTCTTACAGAATTTCATTGCTTCTTGATATCTGTTGTGATGAATAGCAATATGTATGTATATGAAGAAGTAAATGGTGTGCACAAAATGGCCTTTTAAATTACTGCCCAGAGTTATTGTAAAATATTGACTTTATCCCAACAATAAATTCACTTTTCAGGTCTCAGCCACCAGCTGAATTCCAATGCGATATACATGGAGAGGTAGCACTTGGTGATTGGCATTCTCCTCCTTTCTGCTAGCCTGTGTGTTGGCCCCCACACATAGACTGTCATTGATTTGTAGGCAGTGCTAAGCCATTCCCTCCACCAGGAGCAGGGTGGCAGGTGAATTTGACCACAGACTCTTGATACCAGCCAGTAATTTAATGTTGAACTGTTTACTCAAGTGCTTGACACTTTTTTTTCTTTTACTGTTTTTGCCAATGGCATTGCAACTAAGGCTGTAAAATCTCTCCAGAATCACCCTTTCTTCTTAATGTTTCATTATAGTCTCAGGTTAGTAATGGACAATTGAGTTTCTTTCTATAAGACACATTGGCGTTATTGTTTGACTTTTTCTTTTCAATTATAGCATAAGACGGGCTACATCTTAAGAAATACCATCCTTCCTACTGTCTAAAGTTTCTTGTTCATAAAGACCATCTTGTTTTTATAAAACCTTTCCCATGATATAGATATTAAAAACCTAGATTGAAAATATACTCATAAAATGAATTGTGAAAATAATGAACATAATCTATGTATATTGCAGTACAGCCATTTAAATATTAAAAACAGAAAGAACAGTTCCCATAATGGTTAAAATAATAGCCAAATGTTTGAGATTTCAATCCTCCATGATAGACTAGAACAGATTCATTCATTACTTTACTTCTTTCAAAATTATGCAAGGTTCCACACATCCTGTGTACTGTCATAATAATTTCTGGGAATTTATTAATTAAAAATGCACAAAAATATTTTGATAATTACACTACTGCTAATTTCCATAGCATCTATACCAACCTGCAATTGATGGCAAATTCTGTGTGAGAATAAACTGAAAATTTCTCATATAGCTAGAGTGTCTTGAAAATTTAAACTTTATTATATCATAGAACCTTAGCATTTGATTTTCTAGCAGCTTCAGTTATAAACAAAAAGCAGTACACAGGTTAAGGACCAAAAATGACCGTTTTTAACCTCTTAATGTTTTTAACTTTTTGTAAATACACTAGTTTCAGATAAATAAAGAACACTATATTGTTTCAGGCATTACATAGTAGTGGTGCAATGAATTACATATAAAGTTTACAGTCCAAGATCAATTCCTCTTGCAAAATTCATAACTAACCACTGTGATGTATTTGGCTTTTTAAAATGAGAGATCTAGTTGTTCATTCATTAGGAGATTTTAAAATGAGACTTGATGCTCCATTCATTATACATCATGCACACATTCTGTGGGCAATTCCATATTTAAATCTCTCAAAGCACCTCTGGTCTACAATGACACTATAGAAGGATTGGCACCTGTAGCTCTGTGAATTTAAAAATAATTATTTCTGAATATGACTGAAATTGTTACTGGAAATTGCTGAAGGCATAAAGCACAATGTTCTATAAATGTCAATATAGCCAGCAAAATTTATATTCACCTTTTCTAGATATTTAATCAACTACTGAGCAAAAAGGTGTTAATATTTCTTTTGGTAAGTAGTATTTCTAATTTTGTGAGTGTTGTTTCATGTACTTCAAGGGTTTGTCTATAAGGAAATCTCTATTTATGATAATTTTGTATTCCAGATGAATTTGACTCTTTTGTGGTTATTAACCAGATATCTTTGTTACTTTTGTACACTTTTTTAAAAAAAATGCATTTGCTATTTTGGTTTATGTGTATGTCTGAAAACATGTATATGCAAATGTTTACAATGCCCAAGAAATCTAGAAGTAAACATCAAATACCCTGGAACTATAGTTTCAGACAAATATATTAACAATGACTCTCTCAACATTCATTGCCTTCAACCCCTTATTCTTAATTGTTTTGTCTCCTTTACTGTATTCTTTCACCTTCTCCTTTATCACATTCTCTCCCTTTCCACCTAGATTGGATGACAGCTCTTAAGCTTTAGGTTATGCATTTCTTCAGTTTTTAACAAGTACCTCAAACAGCAGATACAGGCAATAAAGAGATACCCACTCCTTAAGGTCACAAAGATTCCATATAAAGTCTGACATTAAAGCCACCTGAGAACAGAGACAAAAATGACAATTGTTGGTTCATTTTAAGGCTTAAACCAAATTTAAGTTGAGAAAAAATATATATATATATATTCTATTTCTGAACACATTCTTAGCTATAAAATTTTTTTCTGTTTAAATTTATACCTTAATAAGATCAACTAACCTACAACCCTTAAATAATTTTCATGATATTATTTAAATTATATTCCACTCACAAAATAAAATTTGTGTTCTCTATTATGAATTTGCCTGATCAATTCTAAGAGAGTTTGTAAGAATATATCCACTTACTGATACTTGAATTTGTAACAGTATTGTCATATCTGCAGCACTGCTGCAAAAAAGAAAAAGAAAATGTCATTTGGTCAATAAGTGTGAGTTACTTTTTTAGTTTTATCTGTAGTTTACTGCTTAAGGAGATGAAAGAATCCCAAGAGCTCATGTGTATGAGCCTGTGGAATTTTATTCTCTCAGTGCAAAGGCCTGTGTGTTTCATTTAAGAAGGTGAAAGGAAGCATATGGAATGATAAGAAACCTGTTAAAAAGTTTTTGGTTTGAGCATGGTAACTTAGGCCCTCACAGAAAATGTCACGCACAACTAAATAAAATAGCTGAAGAAAGTGAAAAGGCATATAACAAAATTTAGATGTTCTATGAGGAGATATGGGAAGAAGTGCTACTTAATCTGCACAGTTAAATGTAAAGTAGGTTTTTCGAAAGACGGATGAGCTCACTACAAAAGAGTAAGTAAAGAAAATAGGATGTATTTGAGAGCTGGAGAATAAAATTTGGCATGATTTAGCAGGTAAAAAGAATCATCTGGAGGTGTGACTTTTAGAATCTTGCTGTTTTTCCCAGGATATTGAGGCATGGTTGTTAGACAATGGAACTCTTAAAGAATGTAAGAGAAGCTTCTTCATTCCAGTGGATTACAGGGCATCCATGACTGTTGAGGTACAGGGTATACTGAATGCAGGGTCTTCAGAGGCTACTATTCCTCAGATGCTATACAACTTAGGTCCCAACAGACTTTAGCACACATAGTGAAAGATATTTGCTAAATTAATTTCTATGAGCACTCACTTCATGCACTCACAGTTCAGAGAATTTGAAATCTCTGTCTTTTGTTTTGTTCGTGATTTACTTGTAAAATGAAGCACTTCTTAGACTTATATGCTTTGTGGATGATCAAGTTGGACCCCTTTTTACATGCACTGTGTAAATCTAATTTATTAGTTAAGATGGCAGAGTTGTGATTTGTAGATGTCAACCATGTTCCTATCTGTGTTGCTGATATACTTGAGTGTACCTTAAACTGGAAGTGCTAAGAGCAAACAAATGCAATCTGGATTAAATTTTTAATTAAGGTAGTGCTGCTTAGACAAAAATCACATGATAATCAATGCAGTAAGTCTACAAAAAAGACTATACTACTGAAATTAATTGAAAAGTTCAGCACACTGTATCTCATAAAAATTGGCAGCAATTGTTTGATCAAAGAAAGGAAACTCAAAGATGGTTTTTTCTTGTCTCTAAGCAATTACCACTGTTGTCTGAGGTTTTGCACCTTGAACATTAGGACTGTGCATTTGTGTGGAATATAACATCTTGCACTTTCAGTTCTTCAAGACATGTCTGTATATGTTCCTTTCTTCTAGCATTGCCCCTACAAGAATCAATTTATTTCTACATGATAGTCAGAGTTTCATTTCTCTAAAATATGTTTTCTGAAAATGCAATAGGCCAGTGGATCTGATCAAAAAAGAATTCTCAAACATTCTTCTAAGTTAATTGTTATTTATCTCTCCTATAAAACTGCTAAATACAATTAAATCATGAAAATCTCCAAATTTCTACTTACTTCATAAAACTGGCTTCTCAACACTTTACTTAATTATTTAACATAGTAGCCATGTGGACTCAGTGTTAGCCAAATACATGCTTTTACTCTTTTATTATGTCAACATAAAAAGCCCTGGCCCCTTCTGGCTATGCTTGGTCATATACTAACTTTCCTGAGACATTAGAAGTGCAAATATGTGAATAAGGTAATTGCTTCAATAATGTGCATCACCTTGGGTAACATGCAGGCTCTACATAGGCATGATGGAGACTTCTTTAGTCATCTATGCTATCACCAATACCTGTGCCTTCATCTTAATGCACTACAGGTGTATAATGTGGAGAGTTCTGGTATGTCACAATATAACTGTTGTGACAGGTATTGACAAGATAAATATACAAGATTTTTCTTTAAAGCAATAAGGTAGAAGCTGTATACATCAGTTCTGTGTAGAATTGTTTTTTGAAGAGTAGACTGCAAGCTCTATGAGAATTCATTGGGAGAAATAGACCTTTACCCTAGAGAAAAGCCCATCATAAATTCTGTATGCTACCTCTTTAATATCACAGAAAATATATGAAAGATTTGATGATCAGTTATCTGTTTCTGAAAAAGTACTTTTTAAGTTGCTAATGTTTGTTAATCCTTAATTTTATTTACAGTCATAGATTTATGTATTTTCATGCATTTCATAAGATATCTCAGAAATATGCCTACATTTTACTTTGTGTATATATGTTTATGCATGTGCATATATACTCAGGCGTGTTTACATATGTGTGCACATGCACATTGAGGCTAGAGATTGTTCAATTTGTCTTTGTAGTCATTTTCTGTCTTAATTTTTAAGACAGAGTTCTTCCCAACACCTTGAGTCTAGACCTCACTGGTTTAACTAAACAGGCTAGCTACCATTCTCAGTTTTTTATCTGAGTTTTTAACTCAGGCCCATGTTCATAAGAAGCACCTTATCAATCAAACCTCAAAGATTTCTTACTTTTATAGGATAAAAGTAATCCATTGGTCTTAGGAACCAAAAATTATTGGTGCAACTCCAAATAAAAGTAATAAATATAATTTCATCTTCAATTCTAACAATCTTTATTGTACTTACACTCCCAATCCTACTAACCATAACCAAATTAATTAAATTTATTAACTTCCCACTCCTAGCCACTACATTAATTAAGCTCTCATTCATTTTAAGCCTACTACCACTCTTATTATTTATTCATTCCAACACAGAATACATAATTACTAACTGACATTGAATTACTATAAATTCAATCAAAATCTCAATAAGCTTTAAAATCGATTACTTTTCACTCCTATTCCTATCTGTAGCTCTATATGTAACTTGAGCTATCATACAATTCTCCTCATGATACATACACTCAGATATTAACATTAATCGATTTATCAAATACCTTATACTATTCTTAATTACTATACTAATTCTAACCTCAGCAAACAATTTATTTCATATATATATGTGTGTGTGTGTGTGTGTGTGTGTGTGTGTGTAAAAATGAATTTTGTCATGTATAATTAACACAATGAATGAGTGTATTTCTGATACAGTTTGATTTATTTTGAAAACCATAATTATCTACCCAATTCCTGCTACAATTAGGTTATAATTAAACATTTATGTGGCATATACATTACTACCAAACATAGAAAGAGAACCTTCTATATCTCCTAACAAATATGCCAATGATACATGGAGTGATAGTGTCCTGTTTTAGGTTGAGATGGTAATGCAATCTTCTAAATTTACTACTCAAGATGCTGAAGTAGAAGGGTCTTTAAGTCCAAGATCAACCTGGCCTGCAGAGTAAGACTGAGTCTCAGAAACCAATTCTAACATCTTATTCCACATGACTAGAAAAAAATGCTGTGCCTTATTAAACTATACATATATAAATAATAGATAAATATTCTACTAGTTCCATCAACTAATACAATGAGTAAGTAACATGTCATGTCCAGGATGGAATCTGAAGATATAAACTGAATATCAAGTAAAAATCAAGTAATCATGACACGGAATGGCTTGTTATATGCTGAAACACAATACTCCCTTTCAAAATAAATAATCTGGAAAATTGAGTGTGGGGTTTGTGTTCTAACATTCAATATTTTTGAAAACTCAAGATTTCCTTAATATGTAAAATATATAGAATAACTTTTTCTTAATAAGAAAAAACTGGCAGCTTTTACACTTATTGCAAGTAAGATTTTAAAATAATAAATGATAAAAAGTTATTCTCACTTGCAGTAAAGCTGTCTCAAGAGGGTATAATTTTAATGTTCTACTTCTTATAAAAAATTAAGGGATAGTTCTATAAAATGAGCCCTTTGAAGATTAAAAGTAGGAAAATGATAGTTGAAACTAAAAGTTTTAATGGTTTAGAGTCTTATGTAATTGATGCTATGTGTGATACTGCTTGACTGTAACACTAGCACCCAAAAGGTGGAAGAAAGATCAAGAATTACATCAAGATCAGTCTGCACTACATGTTACACTGTATCAAAAAAGTGATAAAAACTCTTGTTCTTAATTATAGATTGTCTTTTCCACACATTAAATTAAAATATAAATTCTTCATGAAGAAGAAAATACTATGAGTATAAATACATTACTATCTCTACATTAGCTTCAATTATTCGTGTCCTTTTATTACATTTACAAACAAAAAATCATATCTAATTCCAAATAAACAAATAACTATAAATCCAAAAATAGTTTATAAATTAGATATAAGTTCTATAATAAAATCAGTAACATCCAACTAACAAAATTCATGTAATTATTCATGTGTTGGCTTGGCTTTCCCAAACTAAATTGTTAATCACAAAATAAACACACTGAGCTTATACTAATGGACCACTTGTCATCCAACTCTTTCATAGTTCTGTTTCATTTTTCCATTTAAACAACGCTAAATATTTCATCACATTTTCTATGACACCATTTGGCCGTGCCATTTGACATGAAGCATAAACCTCCATAGTTAGGTCTCCTTTGTAGCTGAACTCAAAATAACTAACAGTGCACATAATATGACTTCACCTTGAGATTATAAATATAGGTATAAATTGATTGTTTTTAATAGCTGAGTAGTACTCCATTGTGTAAATGTATCACATTTTCTGTTTCTATTCCTCTGTAGAAGAACATCTCGATTCTTTCCAGCTTCTGGCTATTATAAATAAGGCTGCTATGAACATAGTGGAGCATGTGTCCTTGTTATATGTTGGAGAATCTTTTGGGTATATGCCCAGGAGTGGTATAACTGGGTCCTCAGGTAATATTATGTCCAATTTTCTGAGGAACTGCCAGATTGATTTCCAGAGTGGTTGTACCAGCTTGCAATCCCACCAACAATAGGCGTGCCTTGACTAAGCTTTTTGCTCAAGGATCCAATGAGCAGAGCACTGCAGTTCACATCCGAGCCAAGGTTGTTTTCTATCAAGCATGCTTTTGAACAGAGAACATTTTCTAATACTTTTAGGGTGGGGAGTTCTACTTTTTTTTTTTTTTTCTCTGTGGAACACATTCTATCTGTATAATAGTTCTTGGTTGGGCGGCTCTTGATGCTGTTCTCAATGGCTACTTTGCTGTCCCCTATCAACTACAAAGCAATTGCCCACATGCTCTTATCTATGTGTTAAATAATCAACCTAGTACAAAAATCCCATTAGATTCTATTGATCCTACCTAGATTATCTCACTATATTTTAATTAACATTTCATTAATTCTTTGAGAATTTTATACAATAAATTTTGATCTTATTAATACTCAGATCCTTCCCTTATTTCATCCAAGATCCTGCTCCACTGTCCCATACCCTAATTTAATTCTTTTTTTCCTAAGTTAATAGTCCATCAAGTCAAATTTGTGCTGTCCTTAAATTTCTAGGTCTGAGGTCATCTACTGGAGCATGATTGACCTAGTAGTAGCTCCTCTGTTAATGAAGACTGACTTCTAATCCCTTAGAATGTATCATTTGTTCATAACTTCTCAGTTGAGATTGTGGGCTCATGAATTCCTTTTCACTCCAGAGGTCAGTCAAGTATTACTATGGCAAAGACTACCAAACATGACAAAAAAGATGCACTAATGAACTCACAACGTCTTTTTTTTTTCATGGCTATTTCCATATTCATGCTCCACTTGAGTCTGTAGAAGGGAAATGTTCTTCAGTGGCTGTATCTACTAGACTTCCTGGTAGGTAATATCTTGCCGTTCAGACCATTAAATATATTAACAAAGAAATATGAAGTACTGATGAAAAAGCTGACATTCCCAAACAGTCATACTTCAAAGGACATATCAAATCTCAAATAGGGGAAACCTCAGCTTGGGCCACAGGGCCCCACAGCTAATAAGCGCCGGGACAAAGATCCCTCGCCGGAGATTGCAAGACCCAGCAGAGGGCCAAAGACACGCCCCACAGCTCACCAGGCCACAGAGACTG
>CM052719.1:781723-816702 GCA_028551405.1 Uromys caudimaculatus
GTGGCCCCAGTAAAAGGGAATGTCAAGGTGGGAATATGGGGATGGGTGGGCGGGTGGGTGGGAGGAGGAATTCCCTCACAGAGGCGGGGAGGGGGAGGGGACACGGGGTTTCCAAAGAAAAGGGGAATCATCGGAAATTTAATAAAGTATCAAAAATAAAAAAAAAAATGTTTTCAAAAATCAAAAAAATAAAATAAAATAAAATAAAATAAAAGCACTTACAGAAACTAAAAAAAAAATAAAAAATAAAAAATAAAAAAACAAAGGAAAGTATAACTGAGGTATGTATGTTGTTTAAATTTGATCATGGTTTCAAATGATTCAACTGTAACAGAGTTTCCCTGAGCCCATTCAATTTGATCTTATACTTGGTCAATGAGTCACATACTTAGTTTTCATGTACCGGTGATATTTGCTATAACCTTAAATGCTTTAAAATGTTTGAATATCACATAAAGATTACTTGTACATGGATGTTATAGAAGTACTGCCAATTACAAAGTTCCTGCTTAGTAAACTGGCTAAACTGGTTTTCATTTATCCCTGGATCATGCTTAAAATTCTTATGTGAACATAATCGTATTGCAAAACCAATTGTAAATTGTCAGTAGAGTAGTAAAAATGTATTTTTGTTGCTGTGATTAGTTTGGTTCTATGAGTCAGTATATGGATGCGTGTGTGTTAATATTTCTGTGAAATCAGATTGTAAGATAGTTAAATGACACAAAAGTAATGGATGTTTGAACCATAGAAATTGCTTGTATTCTGGATTCCCTTGCTAATTCTTTAGATATCTAAGATTAGTTCTATTTTAGGGTTACTAGTGATGTCATTAGCTAATCTTTTGTTTTCTCTTGTATACCAAATTGTCACACCCTCAGTAGCTTTTCCTAAACATACTTAATATTTTACAGTCTCCTTAGATCATGAAAGACTTAATTTCCTGCTCAGAGCCTCCCCAGTTAAAACTCAGGGCATTATATGGGCTGTGTTCTAACTTGGGGGTTTGACCAGGGAAGTGATCACTTTCCCAAGTATTTTTGGTGTTGGAAGAATGTCATTATGTCCTAAGATCTGTGTCTTACAAATCATGTTTGTGGTTATCTCAGACTTTCAGACCTTGAGTTCTTTTCCTTGTCATCTCCATAAGTGTCTTCTCCTAGTTAAAATGCAATCCTATATAATATGATAAAATTGCCAGACTTACATATCTGCTTAGTCATCTCTTGTTAGGTCATTGTTCTCACCTGTATCTAAGGAGATTATGTGACTCTTTGGGACTCACTGAAGGGCATCTACAGTACAACTATCCAGATTACATAAAAAATATATACAGTTGGTGAGAAACACTCTAAGTTGTTCATATCAGCAATTTTCTGTGTCTTCTCTGAAAGAAGGTTGTCTTAGCAGCTGTATCCCAAACATTTCTGAAATTAACCAAATCAGCAGGAAATTCTGAGAAAAATAATGCATTATTGTACATCCTTTCACATTGGTGATTCAGTAGGACATTATTAGCACTCCTTAACCTTTTCCACTTTTAATAGCACAGTGTTTGAGTGCTCACACAATCTCATCTAAACAGTGATCGTGATGGCAAGAACTATGTAGGTCAGTTCTGTTAGTTCTTTCTGGTCCTTCTGAATATTACAGTTGATTTCTTTATAACAGTAGAGAAATGGAAACTTGTTACTGTCCTCTGAATAAAATGAGAAAATAAGACCATAATTTGGTGCATTTTCCTGAAGTAAAAGCTAATAATGAGAAAAATGCATTTTAAGTAAAATCTGGATGAAATAAAAGTTTTCATACTCATTATAGGTATTTTGATTTGATATATAAATGTCCATATTAGAAAATTGTCTTATGATTTCTTTAAAGAAACCTTCATGAACATTAGGAAAAATATGTTTTGTTCAGGTAGATTTTGGAACATAGTTATTATGTGTAATTCTAGAACCTTTTATAAGAAAGTTGTTCAAACTTCACTGCTAAGATTTTGTGCTTGGTAATGATTTCTCATGGAGTGAGGATGAATTCTGTGTACTGAAATGTGGTGAACACAACCATGTTTTTCTTCCAGTGATAAAACCAAAATTATTTCTAGAAACTGGTAAATATCTTGGAGAATAGGAACATTTATAGAACCACTTAGGGTAGTACTCATTGGTCTACCCTGTTTTCTAGTCTCTAAAACTATCTAGCTGTGAGCCCCTCTCCATTTGCAAGATCTTAAGGATTATATTTCTATAAGTGCTATAGGAAAGACTCTACTGTTTCCTTTACACTGACACATTATTTAACATTATATTTTATTATTATTATTATTTAAGGCAGCTTTCCATTTAATAAAATAATATGCTTCATTTTCCAGTTACTAAAATTTTGGTTTAAATATCCAGTGACTTTAATATCTGTGATGGTAACTTTGTGAGGTCAAAGACTAAAACGAAAGAGTTTATCCCCCCACAAATAAGCACATAAGTCATTGTTTTCTTCATTAACTTAGCCATTAATAATTTTATATTATTTATTAGGTAGAAAATAAATCTATTAAAAGATAAATGGATAAGTAAAATGTGGTATATTCACAAACTAAAAAGCAACATGTTCTCTCGAACATGTGTGTATTAGCCTATAATGTAGGAGACTAAAAAGGAGACAATATTGTGTGACAAGGAAGTATTAAAAAGGCAAAAGAAACAAGTTGTGAAAAAAGATATAAAACTAATTGCTTTTCTAGTTTCAATTTCATTATAGTATTTGTGTGTGCTTGGTGGATAAGTCCATAAGAAAGTAATTGATAATTTATGTGTAAAACATCAAGCAAAGCTCCATGGCTATAGAATAGCCATTCCAAGTTTATAGAAGCATACTGAGATTTGTAGTTTTGGGGATTGGGCAAGTGATTTAGTAGTTACTTTAATATAGCTATGTAATTATCATTGCAAGATGATTAAAATTATAAGATAAAAGTAAAAAAAAATAATAAAAAACAAAAACCAAACAATTTCATTGCAAATCAATGACTTTCTGTATAAGTGTTTCAAATAAAGTTTAAATTAAAAAAAAAAAAAAAAGTAATGGAAATGATATGACCCAGAGAGTCTTTAAAGGAGAAAATAGCATTTAGAGATACTAAACTTTCCCAGGAGTCTTTTTAAAATATTTAGGATGTAGTAAGTGAGAATCTCTATGGGGATTCTCTCTTGCTCTCTCTCTCTCTCTCTCTCTCTCTCTCTCTCTCTCTCTCTCGTCTTCTCTTGTTTCCTTGTCAACGGATGAGCATTGACTTTCAGTCTTTGCTTGCTAAGAATGGTTCCTCTAACAAAATAAAGTAACTGCTTTATTCTGTAACTTTATGGTCACCTTCATTTTGGTTTTTCCATTTTCTTGAAAAAAATACCACATGTATATTTAACATTTCTTTTTCTGTCATGTTTATTCGTTAGTCAAGCTAACTTTTAACAAGTGCTCTCTTAACCTTTTAATTTTCTTGAAAGAATAAATCAATATTAATTCAGAAAACTGGATATAAATTCCTCCTTTTATCTTCACTGAGAACATAGCAATTGTGTAAACCTTACTTTCCTCATCTCTATGACAAAACACCCAACAGAACAACCTAATGGAGGGCTCACAGTATCAGGGGACACAGGGATAGACTGGTAGCTGGGGCATATTCATTATAATGATTGAATCTACACCTAAGGATCCTAGCATCTCCAAAGATCAGCGACTTAGAAACTTTAAGGACTCAGGGCCAATGTATCTTCCTCAAGACTAGCCCTTCATGTCCTACATATGACAGGTAAGTTCTAGAGCCTAAAGGTACAAGAACCTTCACAAACAGTGATGCTAGCTGTGGATAAGTACTCAAGTACCTAAATACTAGAGATTGTGTGCCACATTTCATATTAAAGCCATAGCAATTTCCTAAGGAAATAATAACCTGTATAGATTGTGAATATTAACTTTCTTAAGCAACAAAGAATGAAATTGTTTATATTGATAACATAGACCCTGTTGGGAGTGTAGCTAAACAACTAAGTTTTGGTGTCATTTGCTATGCCAAATGAAGCAAATCCAAATGGGTTCTAGTTTATCAACTCTGTGTTAATGGGGTGATAAAATTGGTTTTAGAATCAAGTTATAACTTTTATGAAATTTCAATATTGTTTATAATATTGTCCTGATGTATAGATCTAACCTGCTTTTAACTTGTACCTGTGTTCTCTTGCATGTATGTAGTTTTATATCTGAGAACACTGGTTTCAGTAAAGTGAATCAGCCATTGGCTAGGGACTTATTATTTATGTATGGCAATTGCCATCAAACCCTATTTTTTTTTTTTAACAAATTCTGTTATTTCACTTCCAAATTCATGTAAGGGTTTTACTTAATTAAAACCCTATTGCTGTATAGACATATTATTTAATCTAAAACATTTGTTTTGAGAATGTAATTCGCTCATGTTTTGTATGATATCAGTCTTCCTTTCTTCATATTTGCTCATAAATATCCAGCACTTCTCCCACTGTCATAGTGGCCTCTGAGTTCCTAGGGATGTGACTCACAAAAAAACATATAAATATAATAAGTCTGTGCTATATTTTTTAAGGATCACCCCTAGTCACCTATGTGTTCCAAATGGGAACTGGATCCCAAAGGTTCCTCTAAGTACTCAAAGGAATACCACCAACTAAGGACCAAGGGTTAAGATTTAGCCTGATTGTCCTTCTTCAATTTATCTATGCATTGATGCAACATGACAGGAGATGGAGGTTAGTGGTAGTGCTATCCAATTAGTTCTGGTTCCAACTTCTTACAGTGGATTGCAACCTCATGTTGAGATCATAAATGAATAATGAGCTTGTGAAAACATTTGGATGCAGTAAAAAGTTTTCAGTGTACAATGAACAAAACCTAAATTTATTATCAAACATTTAGTGACTCTCAGATGTTTCTGGCTACAATCTCCCTATCACTGTCTTTGACTTCTCTGCAGTTTTGGTTCTGAACATGCTCTTTTGGTACTGTTCATGCTATCTCACAGCCAACATCAATGGACACTGCCCGAAATACATAAACTCAAATGCCAGACTACTGTTATATTATCAATTACAATGAACCATATTTTATGGTTTCATAGAAGCACAATGATCTAATTAATTATGAAAAGCAAAGACAATATTTTCCTATTGGCACTCTTCTGAATGTGTCAAATTATTGTATC
Source organism: Uromys caudimaculatus (assembly GCA_028551405.1). Classification (NCBI taxonomy): domain Eukaryota; kingdom Metazoa; phylum Chordata; class Mammalia; order Rodentia; family Muridae; genus Uromys; species Uromys caudimaculatus. The sequence continues at coordinate 786,960 of CM052719.1, forward strand.
TTTCTGTTGAATTGTGTTAAAATGTTTGATGTTAAAATTATTGTTTTAGTTGCTGACTTGAGTTTTATAAGATATTGTGCAATGAATTTGGATAAGTTTATGAGAAGCCTTCTTCTCAGCACTGATGATTATAAAATCAACATATTAATTAACCCCTCAAATGTGGAACATCCAATATACCCTGAAGTACCAAATATTCACCTAAGGTTTAATTCCTTATGTGAAAATAAATAAGCACTTCCATCTCATTAGAATGCAAATTTGCTAACATTAATGAATTATATGCACGATTAAATTGTTTTAAAATAATTTCCTTATGGTTTATTTTAAGTAAATATTTGATTTGCATACCTGTTTTCTACATTAAACACTTGAGATAATGGGAAGTCTTGGGTGGAAGATGTCCTGAGTAGATCCTATCCAAGAAACTGTGGGCTAGGTTATGTTAATGAAATCAAGGCAACAGAAGCCTGGTTTTAATTGTATACAGCCACAGTGCTTTCCCCTTTGCTCTGCAGTGTGTCAAGATGTAGCAGGAGTTCTTTGATTCTCACTTTTTTCTGTGCTGGTAGAGCAGCTCTTTGTGGAACTATGTCTGAGTTTCAGGATTCAAAACAGTGACTCACACTGCTTCTTCGACTTATAAAAAAAAAGTTTATTTTTTAATTGTGTGTGTCTGCGTGTAGGTGCCTGTAAGGACCAGAATAGGGAGCTGGATCCCTTGGAGCTAGAGTTGCACATGGTTCTGAGCAACCATAGGTTGTGAGACATGGGTTCTGTGAATCAAACTCTAATCTTTTGAAATAGCAACAGTCTCCTTCTCTGATACTTTATAGTAAGAGTGACACAGCATTTCTATTACATTCTACTGGTCCAATAATTAAACACAAGGTACAAATGTATTAGGACCTTCTTAGAAAGTCAGAAATATTACTATTCACCTGACAAGCTGGGAAATATGTTAACTCCCCTTCCTTTCTTCGGGTAGGATAACTTATTTTTAAGGTGTGGAAAGTCTTATCATATCTCCAGTATTGCTTAAAATAAAAGTTTCACAATATGCTCAGTTCATGAAACATGCTCTTAAACTCAAAATTTGAACAGTGAAAATGAAATATATCTGTTCTTCTATTTTAATTTAATTTCTTTCTAATTCAAACCTATAATGGTAGAGTAGGGACAGGGTTACCACTGAGCAGGAACATTAGTTTCTCTATTGTGAATATAAGAAGTTTTCTCTGATGAAGCCCAAGCTATTTTCTGAAATGTGCTTCCAGGTGTTTTTCTTAAGCTTTTTCCTTTCTATCATCTTGATCAGCTACATCTGAAATTGGAGAATATGTCCTTGAGGGGGAGGGGAGGAGGGAGAGGATGAAGAGCTTTCTCAGTTTGCTTCCCAGTTGCCAACTGCTTGAAGTCTAGGAGTCACATTATATTTCTAATACTCTATTTTAGCTTTTGAACATGGCAGATTCAGATGTAATACTCAAAATTAAGTTAGTTTGTTGATCTGGTATTGTTTCACCTCATATAATAATTGGTACACTTACAAAACTATTTTAGAAATGAGTCACAAATGTACTTTGATTTAGCCCTTTGTTGGCATCACTATTCCCCAACTATTGTATTTAAGACAGAGGAAGCAGCTTGCAATCCCACCTGCAATAGAGGAGTGTTCCTCTTTGTCCACATCCTTGACAGCATCTACTGACACCTGAGTTTTGATCTTAGCCGTTCTGGCTGGTGTAAGGTGGAATCTCAGGGTCATTTTGGTTTGCATTTCCCTGAAGACTAAGGATGTTTAACATTTCTTTAGGTGCTTCTCAGTCATTTGAGATTCCTCAGTTAAGAATTCTTTGTTTAGCTCTGTACTCCATTTTAATTGGGTTATTTGGTTTTGTGGAGTCTAACTTGTTGTTTGTATATTTTGGATATTAGATGTAGGGTTGGTAAAGATCTTTTCCCAATCTGTAGGTTGCTGTTTGGTCCTATTGACTATGTCCTTTGCCTTATAGAAGCTTTTCAGTTTCGTGAGGTCCCATTTGTCAATTGTTGATCTTAGAGCATGAGCCATTGGTATCCTGTCCAGGAGATTTTCCCCTGTGCTCTGCCAGAGCCTGACAGATACAGATACAGATGCTCACAGACAACCATTGGAATGAACGAGGGGCCCCTGAGGGAAGAGTTTGGGAAGGACTGAAGGACTGAAGGGGATTGCAATCCCATAGGAAGAGCAACACTATCAATCAACTGGAGCCCACAGAGCTCCCAGGAACTAAAACACCAGCAAAAGAATACACATGGAAGGACCCCATGGCTCCAGCCTCGGGTACAATAGAGGATGGCCTTATCTAGTATCAATAGGGGATCTTGGGAGGCCCTTGGTCCTGTGAAGGCTTGATGCTCTAGCATAGAGGGATGCTAGTGCAGTCAGGTAGGAGTGGGTGGGGAAGTTGGGGAAGCACCCTCACAGAGTCATGGGGCAGGGGGATAGTATAGAAGGTTTACAGAGGGGAAACCAGGAAGGGGGAACAACATTTGAAATGTAAACAAACAAAATAACCAATAATAATATAAAAGAATATACATAGAACTCACTGATCCATGGCTCCTGCTGTATATGTCGTACTCATCTGGCATCAGTGGGAGGGGAAGTGGTTGGTCCTGTGGAGACTTTATACCCCAGAGAACGGGGATGCTAGACGAGTGAGGCAGAAGTGGGTGAGTTGTTGGGGGAGCACCCTCCTAGAGGCAAAGAGGAGGGGGATGTGCTGGGAGGTTCATGAAAGGGAGACTAGGAGGAGAGATAACATTTGAAATGTAAACAAATAAAATGAAAAAAACAAGATAACAGCAACAACAACAAAAGACAGAAGGGGAGAGTGTAGAAGAAAGTGGGAGGGGGTTTTCCTTTAGACAATTTTGTCAATTGGAATGAGCTGCTACATACTAATTGATTGATTTAATTTTTTCTCAAGTTCTCTTTATGTATTTATTCTTTTCAATGTGCACATACCAAAATACCCTTTTAATTGCCATAGACTGGTAATGAAGGAGTATATTAGAAAAGGTTCTTTATTTCCAGAAACTAAATCTCATTGATGAAGCAGAAATTGTTTCTATTAAAAGAATACTAGATAGCTTACAAGCTTTTTGGTTGACTCTGGTCATCAGACAGGTATGTAAACTGCAGATATTTACCTTTCCCTCCTCTGCTCAAATTCCAGTCACTCAGTTTCATTCTCAGCTCTATAACAGAAATCTCCTATGGCCTCCCCTTACTCTCTACCCTCACCTCCAGAAGATCAGGCAGATCTCCAAACTTCTTCCCCCTTATCACTTTGTCCTAGCCACAAACTCTAGCAGGCATTCCCTGGGAACAAGGTAAGACTGCCAGAGAAAGATACACTAACTGAAGATTATCACCTCTACTTCCATTCTTCAAAATAAAATTCTCCAGACTCAGCCCCAAATATGTAGCAGACCACCTCCTGCAGCATCTCCACACTCTCTACTCTCATCCGTAGGTGAATAATCAGATCCTAGTGTAACACCCAATTTTCCTCCCTCTGTGACAACCTTCTGTTTTGGTTTTCCAATTGCAGTGTGTTAGGTTTTGTTGTATCTTTTTATATTTAACTTAATTTTATCCCTTACAAGTCTGTCTGTATTCTAATGAAAGACAGAAGGAGGGTGGATGTTGGCATCAGGAGCGCCAAACCGATGATGTTGCACGCAGGTTACGTCACCCAGGCCACAGTGTGACCCGCCCACCTGTTGCTAAGGCAACGGCCACCATATTCCCAGAATTCACCTTGACCCACCGCCCACCTTTATCTGTGGCTACGTCATGCCACGTCACTTTCCCTATATATACAGAAGACTTCTCTCTCTCTTCCTCTTTTTCCTCTTCTTCCCTTCATTGCTACCTTGTTCCCTCCCCAATAAACCCCTCACGTGGAACTGTTTAGCTTGGTGTGGTTTTAGAACGTGCGGCCGTCTCCACTGCAGCACATACCGGACTCGTATAGCAATAATTTATACAACAGTGGATCCAGGTGGAAGGAAAGGTAGTGAAGAACTTGGAAGAGTAAAGGGAGAGGAAAATATAATCAGGATATACTATGTGATCAAACAATCTATTCCCAATAAGAGAAATAAGAAAGAAAAATTGCTGGCATAAAAGAATTACCCTTAAGGCTAAGTTTCTAGGAATATTGCCAAAGTCTCTCCTGCAGAATTCACCTGATGAGGTATTATTGCTGCTTCTACCACTCTAAGTAAGGAACATTGTTGGTAGCACAGATTTCCAGATGGAAGCTAGTTCTATTCTGCCAAGAGACATTACTGCTGCCTGACTTATAATTTGATTCCCTTGGGGCTACTGTTATTTGAAATAGAGTACAATTTTGATGGAACAACTCTCTTGCACTCTTTCTTTTGAATTCTGGTTCTTGAGATGTGTTGTGGGTTTTTCCTCTAGGAGAGTCAACTTTTAAGTCTGGAAATTAATCAGCCATAGAGAAAATGGTCAAAAGTGCTTGACAGAAAATTAAATGATGTCTATAATTTCATATTCTTTTCAGCAGACACAGCAAACTAGCAAAATTTAGGAGATGTTTATAAACACTGAAAGTTTTCCTAAATACTGCATGTGGGCTCTAGGTAGTTTGATGTTATTGCAACTTTTATGCCTGGAAATTTAAAACTCTAATTATGTCTAACGATATAAGCACATGAGCATAATGCAATTCATATTAAGGGCACAATTTCTCACTTTCTTATCATCTTAACTTTTTCTAGGATTTTTTCATGTCACTGTTCTAGCTGTCACTTAATAGAAAGAAAAAGAAGTACAGATATGCTTTTCACTCGAACCAGAGTTAGTTTCCTATATTTTAGAACTGAGACTGAGTCTAACTTCTGGATTTCAACATATGTGTTCAAGATATTAAATTGTAACTGTGTGTTGATATCAGAAGAGGAAAGTTCAGAGCAAAGAGTTACAGAAAGATTCAACTTAGCACTGAGAAGTGTGCTCAGGATAGATTAGAAATCTGTGTACCAGGTCATGACAGAGTATATAGACTCTCAGATTAGATGTCTCATAATAAAGGATCTCGGAGAGTACAATGTCTATAAGGAGATAAAGCCATCTACAGCAAATAGCGTACAGTAAAGACTTCTAACTCCTAAAATTCACATCACATTCATTAAGCTTCCTAAGTCTAGCAGGAGTATTTTCTTAATTAATTAATTAATTTTTAATTCTGCTGTATACATTACTGTATACATTAGTTGTCTGAATATTAGCTTTGTCTCACAGTAGCATTTGTTGGCAGCAATATATCACACATTTCATACATTGAAACCATGGTTTTAAAATATTTTGACTTGGTGGCAGTCATATTCTGTTCATAATCAGTCTTGGTTTAGTCTCTTTTTCTACTGCTATACATGAATTTTTGTGGTGCTGTGATAGTCTCCAAATAAAACTTTGGTGTTCATAAGTTTGCAACTTTTTGGGGGAATGGAAATGAATTTAGTGGAATTTCATTCCTCAGATATATTGTACTTGTTTGTTCCTTGGGAAAATTAAAATTATTGTCAGTTGGCTGTTTTAAAGAGCCATCATATTTTCTTCAGAACCTGCCATCTATAGATTTCACTGTGTCATGTCCTACAATATTTGTTAATATTTCTGGTGTACTTTTCCCAACCCAAGGAGTATAAAGGTAGCAGTAAAAAATGTCTGGCCTCTTCTATTTCACTCTGTCTTCTCTAATGGCTTTTAAAATATGTACTGCTCTCTATGATCATTCCTATAACCAGCTAGTCCTTTGGAAGAGATTGTAGTGCTCACCAATGCCTTCAATTGTGCAGAATCCTCCTTGACTTTATAAAATCAATCAATTTTATAAAATCATTTGAAACTTACCTACTTTTGAACAAGAATGTTACTTTGTGATGTTCTTCTTCTTTATGCACTGCAGTTTACTCCTTATATTAGATTTCATGTAGATATGGAATCAAATAAATCAAAGTGTAACTTAAATGTAAAATTGAGATAAGTCCTTCAAGGACTGAATTATATTTATTACACAAATCTTTTCACTATCTATATCTCTGTATGTGGTTATAGGAAATATATTATATGTGTATGTATTTTATATTTCTTCATATCCCTATTGTAATTTCAGACTCAAAGTATCTTGAAAGTTTTCAGAAACTTGCATACATAAATCTCTTTGTGTCTCTGCTTTTGTCTCTGTCTTTTTCTGTCTCTCTGTGAGTATGCACATGTGCATGTCTAAATGTGTGTGTCTATGTCTGTGTGTGTGTGTGTGTGTGTGTGTGTGTGTGTGTGTGTGTGTACATCTCTAAAGAAAATCGTATGCTATTTTGTGGATATTTTGCTTTGGTTACTTTGGTTTTACCATTATGCCTTCCCTAGAATATCTGCCCCATTTGCTTATCTTATTCACCATAATGATACATTGTCTTCATGCAGATGATGTGCTGATTTATCCTTCACAGTGAACTTTTCTGCTGTAATTTCAAAGCTGTCAGGATGTAAGACTAAGATTGAAGACCAAAAGTCTCAGCATTTCTACAAAAAAGTGTATACAAACACACCAGCAGCAGGAGAGATTCCCTTGATTTAATGATGTTCTAAAGTGAAAGAGATTGGAGGAAGTGCAAAGCCAAGGTCATAGAGAAATCGACTCCAAGATCTTCTAGACTGTTATTCAGTTGTTTCTTAAATGTTTAATTTGACTTCAAAGGAACATTGAACTATTATTCTTTGAGACTGATTTATAAGTAGAGAAACAGTTTGAATGCACACACTGCTAGGTTAAAATCATAGCAGGATGAGTGTGAAAACTTTTAAGAGAGATTAAAAAATACTTTTCATGTATGTTTTCCCATATCAATGAAATGAATTAATATAAGCTCATGGAGGCATGCACAGAAGCTAAACAATCCCTCATGGGTGGATTTGGAGGTTCTCTTCTAGGATACTCCAAGGTCATATCTAACTGATCATTAACAATAACCATCATGAGCTCAGTTCCATTTCTGTTGAAATATGATGTATTGGCTTTATATCAACATTTTACTGATCAACGTACCATATGAAATATTTCAAATAGTTTCTCATATGATTTTTAAAATTTCACTCTTACTTCTAGATGAGGTATTTTCCTTACATTGAGAAATTTGTGTCTATCAAACATTAGTCAAGTGGCAGGTCTCTTTTCTCAGTGACCTCTAGAAGCAGTGTCTTTAGACCATCTCTAAACATAAATCACCTGAACTTTTCATCTGGTTCCATCATCTCCATTTCTCTCTGTGTTCCTCTGTATATAAAGTATATAAAAATTACTCAGGGCCTTTTCCTTTATCCTGTTCACTAGAAACATTTATATTCATGTGTTCCTATTCATACTCATCTTCCAGTATTTTACGACAATTGTTTTATTGACAAACATTTTCTTGGCTTATGTTAAAACTTCAATATAGTTTTAAAAGTTTACATCACCTTGTCTGAATCCACATTTTTTTCTTTATCACATATCAAAACATTAGATTACATGTTATTCAATGATTATATTATTTGTCTCCTCAGGGATATAAGTTCCATTGTAACAAAGATTATACATAGTAGTATGTGTGTATGGTCATGCATGAGTTTAATGCATGACATGCGTGTAGGTGGCCATATGAATCAGAAGAAAGCTTTAGTCTCTAAACTAGTGCTGCAGGCAGTTGTAAGCTACCTTGTAAGGATCCTGAGTTGTAAATCTATGTCCTTTACAGGAATAGTGTCTCTTAGGCAGTCATAGACACTGATGAAAGCCATTCTTAAAGTCAAAGTCTCTAAATTAGCCATCCATTGCATGAGTTGTGCACATTTGTTTCAAAACTAGTATTTAGTTACATTATTGTAAAGTATTATTCTTATCAAAGAAATCTTATTTGCTTATAATTTAAACTAGATATATCTAAAAACCCAATTAAAGTGAACATATCTTCGAGTTCACTAAATTGTAAAACTTACATTGCTCTCCTTTATTTTGATAACATCAAAGGGTGACATGGAACAAGTGTGAATACTGATGAAAATCTTCATTTTAAGCACACTAAATATGAATAAAAATATTTTTTATGTTTGTATATTACATGAAAGGCACCTTTATTTTTATTAGCATTTCTTTCTTTCTTGTGAAAAACATGATCACTTTACACACTCCTTTAAATGTACTTTGTCTTTAGACATTATTACTTAAAATGACATACTTGAAATTAAACAGAAGTGAATTTAAACTCTCACCTGGCATTTAGTAACTGGACCAACAAGGTCAAATTCTCTATTTTGTCATTTACTTCGTCTGTAATATGGGGATTGTGGTGACACCCCAATGATACAAATAAAATCTATGCATTTCTTTGCAAAGGCCCTCTCACAAAACTTTATCTCTCTGTGCATGTTTCTGTCTCCCTCTTTCTTCCTCTCTTTATGTTTATGTTATACACAGATTCCAAGTGTATCCAATGCCTATGTTGTGAAAGAAACAGTACTCGTTCAAGATTATCACCACAGTTTTATGAACTGCAGCAGCTACATAGTTAGAATAACATTTAACACCAGGATGGAGCCTGCATCTCTGGATCATGTTGATGATCTTTTCTGTACTGGAAGGCTTTACTTAAATTCTTTAGTTTTGCATGACAGTGGGATACCTGGAATTCTTTTCTCCTTAATCTCCTCACACTCAAAACTCCTTTCTGAGATTAGGCAGCATAGGTCTCAGAAGTGATAATTTCTTTGTCCCCACTTCCACTCCCTGTGGTGCTGCATGTACTTGGAAACATCTGATACAGCTCAGGACAATTCTTGAAATTCTTCAGTCCTTGAAATTTTTACTTGATGCTCTGTATCCCAACCATTCTAATTGCTTTGTGGACCTGGATCATCTCCTTAAAATCTGTCTGACAAATGCATCTGGAATGACTAGACTTGATTACCTTGCTATGGCTCACCAGTCTTTGGTTATAAAGTATGGCTCAAGTAAAGGTCTAACCAATAAGACATTACATAAGCAGAAGATATATTTGTCCCCTTCTCTCATGTCTTTGAACATCTTTTTTTCTAAATTATAACTATATACTTTGGCTTTGTGTTATACTTTATGAGAAAATGAAAAGGTGTGGAAAATAAAAATACTCTAGGAATTTTAGTAGAACACTACCCCGATTTGTTTGACAATGTGAGGCAGTGTTCTACTGCCTTTTGATTTCTAATTTGTATGTAAAAAAGAAACTTTTTTTTTTTGAGAAAAAATTGAAGTGTTTGTGGGTAGTATTTAGTTGTTGCTTCTTTGTAGTACTCTGGATGAAAGGGTATTTTAAAAGACTTTTTAAAAAGTGTATGTGCATGTATGTGTACTTGAATGAGTTTTATGTGCACCATGCAGATACAAGTGCCCCAGGAGACCAGTCAGTATGAAATTCCTTGGAACTGAAGTTACCACCTTGTGGGCACTAGATCCTCTTTACCACTGAGCCATTTCTGCAGCTCCCTACAAAGGTATTCTTAAAGATACTACTTCAAGGTGGAAATTGTTAAGAAAATGACAGCAAAAAGAAACAAAAATCAATAAGTAATAAAAAAAAGAACTTTGATGTTCATAAAGCAGTATGAGGTACATAAGATAACTTTGGCTTTCTGACTAACCTCTTACAGATCTCCTTTCAAAGAGGCTCTAATGAAATAAAAATGAAACTCACTCTGATGCACAGCATCAGAGTGTATGTAGTGGAGAATATCTGCAATAGAAATAACAATCTCCTTCAGAAAACATGAAGCTCAGTAGGTAAAGATTGAAACAATTTAAGCAAAGAACATTAATGAGGAAGATGAATAATGGGAACATATAACTTCGAATAAGAATTAACATCTATAGGGAAAGAAAGAGCTCCAACCAGAGGATTAACCTTGTGACTTTTACACCAAACCAAGGCCACTGCTTGTGGAAGAAACCACAAAGGCAGCCTAAGGCTGTATGAGACAAGTTATCTGATTCCCAGAGAGGCCAAAGACTAGGGAACTGATAATAAAATATTTTAATATTAAATGCCTGGGGATAGAGTCTCAAAGATGGCAAGAAGCCAAAAATAAATTAGTTTTAAACAAGTCCCTGAACCTTTGGTCTCAGTGGCTTCTCTTTGGTATCTTGTCAAATGTCTTCAGTCTCAGAGCACACTTCATATTAATGCTGGTACATCTGTAATGTATCTTGGGACTGGCAGTTAAAACTTTCCATTTTACATCCTATTTGGAAGTTTGCCTAAATTCTAGCATGAAACAAACAGCAACACCTCACCTAAGTCACCAAACAGTCAAGTTCTCATGTATATTTGGTTTAGCCACAAAATGCTTGGAGGAGAAAAAGAACACTCTAGACACATAGCCACTGTTTCCTTTACTCATTTCTTTTTTTATTACAGATGGTTCATGTGAGCATACAACAATCATGAAACATCATGGACACAAAAGTGTTGATACCAGTTACTTCAAATTTTACTTCAACACAGTACTTGGTACAATAGTAATTTTGTTCTATAGTTTGAAACTCTGTTCTTAGTAAAATTTCTACTATGAACTAAAATTATATTGTGACATAGTTCGATATAAAATGGAATTTTTCATTGCATCTATTTTTTTGTATGTGAACCATATAATTAACAAAATTCACATAGCTTGAGAAAGTGTAGTTGTGATTCTTCATGGATATGAAACTCGTGTTTTGGAACTATTAATGTCAGGCCAGTTGCCAAAACACAACAATATAAAATAAAAAACAACAAACAAACAAACAAACAGCAAACATAGTACTATATATCCACTGAGAGGAAATAGATCTTATAGTCAGAGAAGAAAAAAAAGTAGTGGTCAGCTGGCATATTATACTAAAATAATAAAATTTAGACAGAACATTTGATAAGGAGATACATATTCATATATATAATTGAAGATTTATTTTATAAACTTTATTTTCTTTGCATAGAGCAGTCAGTTCCAAACCATAAGAAATATTTTGCATTAAGAGGTCAAGATTCATGATACAATAAAGATTTTATCCTTGTTACTTTTTGATGCAGAGTCTAAAGTTTGAAACTGATTTCAAGCTTTCTGTCTAGTCTATCATTCCCTTTAATTCTTAAACCTACTGCCTCCATAATGTTGGAAATATCTATGTGTATCACCATATCCAGCTGGAAATTAGATATTTTAATAATTCAAAAAGATGTTTGCCTTACTTATTTTTAAAATTATAACTTAATTACATTTCCTCTTTCCTCCCTCCAAGCCCTCCATATACATTTTCCCATTCTTCTTCAAATCCATAGCCTCTTTTTTCATTAATTGTTATTGCATGCATATATGTTTAAGTATATTATTTGTAAATATAAACTGTTCAGTTGACATACAGTTACTTTTATGTATGTTTTCAGGGTTTCAATTTGTCTCTAGAAGAAATTATTTCCAATTTATCCTTTCTTACATTCCTCAGAATAATTTCCTAAAATAAAGAAAAAAATATCAACAACCAAATAAAGGTATGGTAACTCAAGAGTACAATAAAAAGACATTTCCAACATTTTAAAGTGTTTATTTATTTTACTTTATGTATCTGTGTGGTGAGCAGCATGTATGTATGTGCACCATGTGTGCATGGTGGTATGGTCCATGTGAAGGCCAGAAGACAGTGTCATCCAAAGCCCTGGAAAGAGATAATTGTGAGTCACCATGTGGATGCTGGGGACTAAGTCAGGGTCCTCTTCAAGAGCCATAAATGCTCTTAATGGCTCTGCCAACTTTGTGGTTTCCCCCAAAATTTATTATCGGGCTTCGAGAAAGCAGATGGTAATTTCCAGAACCAAATGATAGTAAGAGGAAAGGTGATAAGCACAAAATTTAAAACACAGTGAGCACTATTCCACAAAATTTAAAAACAAATTCATTATTACTAATAAATAGACAAGCATGAACACTGAAGAAAGCAAATAATAAAAAAAAAATCTAAAAACGCTGTCACAAAAATAACAATGGAAAACATTAATTAATTTAAGTGAGTAATTGAATGCCATTATGAGACCTAGTATAATTTATATCATGTAACATTATCTTTTTAATGGTTTAGAAGGAGGGTAAATTACGACCGAATGATATATATATCCAAATATCATAAATCCAAGGGTGACACTTATGTTTATGATTCTTAATATGGACTGTTCCTTTTTAGTTCAACTGTGAATGTCTCATAAAGTGCTTAAAACTAGAAAATAAATAATATTACAAACTATGGTGATGCAAAAGTATATATATATATATATATATATATATATATATATATATATATATATATATGTGTGTGTGTGTAAAGAGGTTGAAAGAAGAAATATAGTAAAGATCAGGGCATCAATTGGCATTTTTTTTAAGTAGTCATTTGGATTGGGAATATTTGTTATGTTTATCAGTATTTATATGCCTACATGTTGGTGTACATACTTATTATGTGCCCTTAGAGGTCAAAAGATGGCATCAGATCTCCTGGAATTCGAATTAAACATAGTGGTGAGCTGTGAGGAGGGTGTTGAGATCCAAGCCAAGGGCTTTTGTGTGAGCAACAAGTGCACTTAGCCTCTAAACTGTCTCTCCAATGATCTGTATTTACTTCTTTTTTATTTATTTATATATTTTTGATACTTTATTTACATTTCAAATGATTCCCCCTTTCCAGGTCTCCCCTTTGGAAACTCCTTATCCCCTTCCTACTCCCCCTGTCTCTATGAGGGTATTCCTCCACCCACCCACCCACCCACCAACTCCCATCTGCCCTCCTTGGCATTCCATTATACTGGAACATCTAATACCCAGACCCAAGGGCCTCTCCTCCCTCTGATGGCCAAAAAGGCCCTCTTCTGCTACATATGTGGCCCGAACCATGGGTCCCTCCATGTGTATTCTTTGGTTGGTGGCCCAGTCTTCGGGAGCACCGGGGGATCATGCCAGTTGACACTGTTGCTCCCTCCATGGGGCTGCAAACTCCCTCAGCTCCTGCAGTCCCTTCTCCAACTCCTCCATCTGGGACCTCACTCTCAGTCCAACGGTTGCTGTGAAGTGAATCTTGGGTATTCCGAACTTTTGGATCAATATACACTTATCATTGAGTACATACCATGTTCTTTCTTTTGTGACTGAATTACCTCACTCAGGATGATATTTTCAAGACCCATCAATTTGCCTGTGAATTTAATGAAGTCATTGTTTTTAATAGCTGAGTAGTAGTATTCCATTGTATAAATGTACCTCATTTTCTGTATCCATTCCCATGTTGAGGGACATCTGGGTTATTTCCAGCTTCTGGCTATTATAAATATGGCTGCTATGAACATAGTGGAGCATGTGTCTTTATTACATGTTGGAGCATCTTCTGGGTATATGCCCAGAAGTGGTATAGCTGGGTCCTCAGGTAGTAGTATATCCATTTTTCTGAGGATCCGCCAAGCTGATTTCCAGAGTGGTTGTACCAGCTTGCAATCCCACCAGCAGTGGAGGAGTGTTCCTCTTTCTCCACATCCTCACCAGCATCTGCTGTCACCTGAATTTTTGATCTTAGCCATTTTGACTGTTGTGAGGTGAAATCTCAGGGTTGTTTTGATTTGCATTTCCCTGATGACTAAGGATGTTGAACATTTCTTTAGGTACTTCTCAGTCCTACGAGTTTCCTCACTTGAGAATTCTCTGTTTAGCTCTGTTCCCCATTTTTTGATAGGATTATTTGGTTCTCTGGAGACTAACTTCTTGAGTTCTTTATACATATTGGGTATTAACCCTCTATCCAACGTAGGGTTGATAAAGATCTTTTCCCAATCTGTTGGTTGCCGTTTTGTCCTATTGACAGTGTCCTTTGCCTTATAGAACCTTTGCAATTTCATGAGGTCCCATTTGTCGATTCTTGATCTTAGGGCATAAGCCATTGATGTTATGTTCAGGAACTTTTCCCAAGTGTTTGAGATTTTCCCCACTTTCTCTTCTATTAGATTCAGTGTATCTGGTTTTATGTGGAAATCCTTGATCCACTTGGACGTGAGCTTTGTACAGGGGGGTAGGAATGGATCAATTTGCATTCTTCTACAGGTAGACTGCCAGTTGAACCAGCATCAGTTGTTGAAAATGCTGTCTTTTTTCCATTGTATGGTTTTAGCTCCTTTGTCAAAATCTAGTGACTGTAAGTGTATGGGTTCATTTCTGGGTCTTCAATTTTATTCTATTGATCTACCTGCCTATCTCTGTACCAATACCATGTACTTTTTATTACTATTTCTCTGTAGTATAGCTTGAGGTCAGGGATGCTATTTCCCCCAGAAGTTCTTTTATTGTTGAGAATATTTTTTGCTATCCTATGTTTAGGTATGGTCCTTGAATTCATGATCTTTCCAAGGCTTTTATCATGAAGGGATGTTGAATTTTGTCAAATGCTTTTTCAGCATCTAATGAAATGACCATGTGGTTTTTTTCTTTGAGTTTGTTTATGTAGTGGATTACATGGATAGATTTCCAGGTATTGAACCATCCCTGCATCCCTGGGATGAAGCCTACTTGATAGTGGTGAATAATCATTTTGATGTGTTCTTGGATTCTATTGTGAATATTTTATTGTATATTTTTGCAAGGGAAATTGGCCTGAAGTTTTCTTTCTTTGTTGGGTCTTTGTGAGGTTTTGGTATCAGTGTAATTGTAGGCTCATAGAATGATTTGGGTAGTGTTCCTTCTGTTTCTATTTTGTGGAATAGATTGAAGAGTATTGGTATTAGGTCTTCTTTGAAGGTCTGATAGAATTCTGCATTGAACCCATCTGGTACTATGCTTTTTTTGGTTGGGAGACTTTTAATGACTGCTTCTATTTCTTTAGGCATTATGGGACTGTTTAGATGGTTAATCCCATCCTGATTTAGCTTTGATATTTTCTATCTGTTTAGAAGATGGTCCATTTAATTCAGATTTTCCAATTTTGTTATGTTTAGGATTTGTAGTAGGATCTGATGATTTTTTTAATTTCCTCAGAATCTGTTGTTATATCTCCCTTTTCATTTCTAATTTTGTTAACTTGGATACTGTCTATGTGCCCTCTGCTTAGTATGGCTAAGTGTTTATCTATCTTGTTGATTTTCTCAAAGAACCAGCTCCTGGTTTTGTGGATTCTTTGTGTAGTTCATTTTGTTTATACTTGGCTGATTTCTGCTCTCAATTTGATTATTTCCTGCCTTCTATGTCTCTTGGGTGTATTAGCTTCTTTTTGTTCTAGAGATGTCAGGTGTGCTGTTAAGCTGCTAATATATGCTCTCTCCAGTTTCTTCTTGGAGGCATTCAGAGCTGTGTTTTCCTCTTAACACTGCTTTCATTGTGTCCCATAGGTTTGGGTATGTTGTACTTTCATTTTCATTAAATTCTAGGAAGTCTTTAATTTTTTTCTTTATTTCTTCCTTGACCAAGTTATCATTGAGTAGAGCCTTGTTCAGCTTCCATATGTATGTGGGCTTTCTGTTGTTATTGTTGCCATTGAAGACCAGTCTTAATCCGTAGTGATCTGATAGGAGGCATGGGATTATTTCAATCTTCTTATATCTGTTGAGGTTTATTTTGTGACCAATTATATGATCAATTTTGGGGAAAGTACCATGAGGTGCTGAGAAGAAAATATATTCTTTTGATTTAGGATGAAATGTTCTTTAGATATCTGTTAAATCCATTTGGTTCATAACATCTGTTAGTTTCATTGTGTCTCTGCAAAGTTTGTGTTTCTAAGATCTGTCCGTTGATGAGAGTGGGTGTTGAAGTCTCCCATTATTATTATGTGAGGTACAATGTGTGCTTTGAACTTTAGTAAAGTTTCTTATATGAATGTGGGTGCCCTTGCATTTAGAGCATAGATGTTTAGAATTGAGAGTTCTTCTTGGTAGATTTTTCCTTTGATGAGTATGAAGTGTCCTTCCTTATCTTTTTTGATGACTTTTGGGTGAATGTTGATTTTATCTGATATTAGAATGGCTACTCCAGCCTGTTTCTTGGAACCATTTGCCTGGAAACTTGTTTTCCAGCCCTTTACTCTAAGATAGTGTTTGTCTTTATCCTGGAGGTGTGTTTCCTGAATGCAGCAAAATGCTGGGTCCTCTTTATGGATGCAGTCTATCAGTCTATGTCTTTTTATTGGGGAATTGAGTCCACTGGTGTTAAGCGATATTAAGGAATAGTGATTATTGCTTCCTGTTATTTTCAATATTATTTTTATGTTTGTGTGGCTATCTTCTTTTGAGTTTGTTGAAAGATTACTTTCTTGCTTTTTCTAGGTTATAGTTTCCCTCCTCGAGTTGGCATTTTCCACCTATTATCCTTTGTAGGGCTGTGTTTCTGGAAACATATTGTGTAAATTTGGTTTTGTCATAGAAAAATTTGGTTTCACCATCTATGTTAATTGAGAGTTTTGCTGGGTATAGCAGCCTGGGCTGGTAGTTGTGTTCTCATAGGTTCTGTATGAGATCTGCCCAGAATCTTCTAGCTATCATAGTCTCTGGTAAGAAGTCTGGTGTAATTCTGATAGGTTTGCCTTTATATGTTACTTGATCTTTTCCCCTTACTGCTTTTAATATTCTTTCCTTGTTTCGTGTATTTGGTGTTTTGACTATAATGTGACAGGAGGTATTTCTTTTCTGGTTCAATCTATTTGGAGTTCTGTAGACTTCTTGTATGTTTATGTTCATCTCTTTCTTTAGGTTAGGGAAGTTTTCTTCTATAATTTTGTTGAAGATATTTACTGGCCCTTTAAGTTGGGAATCTTCACTCTCTTCTATACCTATTATCCTTAGGCTCTGTCTTCTCATTGTGTCCTGGATTTCCTGGATGTTTTGGGTTAGGGGCTTTTTGCATTTTGTGTTTTCTTTGACTGTTGTGTCAATGGTTTTTATAGTATCTTCCACACCTGAGATTCTCTCTTCTATCTCTTGTATTCTGTTAGTGATGCTTGCATCTATGACTCCTGATCTCTTTCCTTGGTTTTCTAACTCCAGGGTTGTCTCCCTTTGTGATTTCTTCATTGTTTCTATTTCTGCTTTTAGTCCCTGGATGGTTTTGTTCATTTCCTACATCTGTTTGATTGTGTTTTCCTGTAATTCTTTAAGGATTTTTGTGTTTCCTCTTTAAGGGCTCTAGTTGTTTACCTGTGTTCTCTTGTATTTCTTTAAGGGAGTTATTTATTTCCTTCTTAAAGTCTACTATCATCATCATGGCATGTGGTTTTAAATCTGAGTCTAGTATTTTGGGTGTGTTGGGGTATCCAGGGCTTGCTGTGGTGAGAGAACTAGGTTCTGATGATGCCAAGTAGCATTGGTTTCTGTTCCTTATGTTCTTGCCCTTGCCTTTCACCATCTGGTTATCTCTGGTGTTAGCTGTTCTTGCTTTCTCTGACTGTGACTTGCCCCTCCTGCAAGCCTCTGTGTCAATACTCCTTGAAGACCAGCTCTCTCTGAGAGGAATTTGGATTTGGAGAGCTGTGGTACAGGGTCAGCTCTTGGGTGCAAACAGAAACCAGAAAGATCTTGTCCCCAGCTGTCCCTTGGTTCCTGTGTCCTGATGGCTCTTCAAGGGTCCCTTTTGATCCAGTGAATTTGAAAAAAGGTGATGATCTTTCCCGTGCTCTAAGGTATGCCAGGACTCCTGATCCCAGCTCTCTCCTGTCACTATTTGAATATGGAGCCCTTTGTCACAGGATCAGTTCCCCAGCTGCTGAAAGAAACCAGAAAACCACTCCTTAGTCCTTGAGTCCTGGGGATTCCAGGTGGCTCCCTCTGAGCAGACAGGCTTGTCCACACTCCTGGGAGTCTAGCTATCTCCAGGCACAATTTGACTATGGAGCCCTGGTGGCCCAGGCATAGTTCTCTAGCCAGAGATGGAAACCGGAAGGCTCCTGTCCCTGGCTGTTCCTCAGTCCCTGTGTCCTGAGGATTCTGGGCAGGTCCCACTGAGCAGTGGTGCTAGTCTTACCCCCACTCATGGCTTTTCCACACTCCTGGGAGGCTAGCTTTCTCCTAGTGGCCCTATTTGGCTATGGAGCCCTGGTGGCCCAGGCAGAGGTCGCCAGCCACAGATCCTGTATTTATTTCTTATTGAAACAAGAAATAAAAATTTTAGTGTTACTGTTGCACTTCCTTAGTTAATAAGCAATCACACTTTACTAAACAATAAGAAAATGGATCAATAAAGAGGTTATGATACACCTCTACATAAGTTAAAAGAAAGTGGTTTTTCAAGTTTGAGTATTTTGTAAATAATTAAAAGTGTTTGCCTTTGATGAGGATTGAAATTGAATGATGACTCAATAAATGTTAAATGCTCCTCATATTTATTATTAATTATGTTAATAGAAATTTGAAAACATTTAATTCAGTTGTACTAAAAATAATTAAAAATGAAGATTTGGCTTTCTGTCCACTCTTCTACTTCCTCAATCTGCACTTGATTCCCCTGGCCACAGCTCTGTCTGCATGTCTGGAGGCCTGCTGACACCCAAGGCAACCAGAGGCTTGATACCATTTGTATCTGCAGTAAAAGAAGCCTACTACCATCAGGGACTACAAGGGGCAACCACATGGCTAAAGGCCAGGTTAAAAAAATACAATCAACAAAAGCAAGGGCAATATGGCTAGCCTATTATACCAGAACCCAGACGGCCTATTACAGCAAGCTCTGGGTATTCTAACACACCTGAAAAGCAAGAAAATGACTATCAGTCTAATCTTATGAAGATGATAGAAAGATTTAAACAATAAATAACATTTCCATAAAAGAAATTAAAGAAAATTTAATCAAACAGGTAGAAGTCTTTCAACAGCAAATACAGAAAAATACAATCAAGCACATGAAGGAAATGAAGAAAACTATCTAAGACCTGAAAAGAGAAACAGAAGCAATAAAGAAAACACCAACTGAGGCAACCTGGGAGGTAGATGACCTAGGAAAAAGAACAGGAGCTACAGAGGGAAGCATCATCAACAGAATATAAGAGATAGAAAATAGAATCTCAGGTGTAGGAAATATTATAAAAGAAATTGATACACCAGTCAAAGAAAATGCTAAATCTAATGCTAAATCTAAAAAGTTCATGACACAGAACATGCAGGAAATTTGGGACACAATAAAAAGACCAAACCTAAGAATAATAGGAATAGGAAAAGGAGAAGATTCCCAGCTCTAAGGCCCAGAAAATATCTTTAACAAAATCATAGAAGAAAATTTTCCTAAACTTAGGAATGAGATAACTATAAAAAAAAAAAAACAAGAACAGTATAAAACACTAAATAAGACAAGAAAAGAAAATCCTCCCACAACATAATAATCAAAAGGCTAAATGAATAGAAGAAAGAAAGACTATTAAAAGCTTCAAGGGGAAAGGGCCAAGTAACATTTAAAGGCAGACCTATCAGAATTACACCTGACTCTCAACAGAAAATTTAAAAGCCAGAAAAATTCCTGAATAGATGTCTTGAAAACCCTAAGAGAACACAGATATCATCCCAGACTACTATACTTAGCAAAACTTTCAATCACCATAGATGAAGAAACAAAGATATTTCATGACAAAACCAAATTTCAGCAATATCTTTCCACTAATCCAGCCCTACAGAGGATACTGGAAGAAAAAAAAAAACAACAACAGAAGGAGAGAAACTGCACTCAAGAAAACAAGAGAATATAATAATGTCAAATGGGCAAAACCAAAAGAAGAGAATCTCTTTTTATCTTGTCTATCTTCGTCTTGTCTCTCTTTCTTTCTGTCTCCCTCTGTCTCTCTCTGTCTCTGTCTCTCTCACACACACACAGACACACATACACACACACAGACAAACACAGGCACACATACTAACACCACCAACATCAAAATAAAAGGAACTAATAATCATTGGTCAGTAATATCTCTCAACATCAACGGATTCAGTTTGCCAATAAAAAGGCAGAGGCTAAGCCTAACAGAGTGGACGCATAAACAGGATCCATCATTTTACTGCATGCAAGGAACACACTTCAGCAACAAAAATAGACACTACCTCAGAATAAAAGGTTTGAAAAAGGTTTTCCAAGCAAACAGACTCCCCAAAAAAGCTGAGGTAGCCATTCTAATACTAATAAAATAGATTTTCAACCAAAAATAATGATCCAAAGAATCTAAATAACAAGGAAGGCCCAAACAAAACTGCTTAAATCTCATGCAGATAGGGAAAATAAAATAATTCTCGGAGACAGATGGAGGGAGGAACTAGGTGGGACAGGTCATAGGAAGGGGAATGGCTTGAGATCAGTATCAGGTGTGGGGAGAGATGAGGAGAGAGGGTTGGAAGAGTGAATTGAAATCAGCTGCTGGCCAGTGGTGGTAGGTTGTGGTGGGGAATTTCTAGGATATGCCAGAGTTCTGGAATGCAGAACGCCCCTTGAAGTCTATGGCTGTGACTCTAGATGAGACTCCTAGCAGTAGGAAATATGGAGCTTAGAGAAGTAGCTACCTCCTGTTGCCAGGTAGGTCTCCCAGTGGAGGAATAAAGACAGCAACCTGCCAATAAAACTTCAACGTAAAATGTATCCTGCCTACAAGATGTGCAGAGACAAAGGTGGAGCAGAGACAGAGGCAATGGCTAACCAATGACTGCCTCAAATTCAAACCCATCTCATGGGTAATAACCAATCCCTGACACTATTAGTGATATTCTGTTATGCTTGCAGACAGAAGCCCTCTGAGAAGCTCCACAAAACCGCTGACTGAAACAGGTGCAGATACTCAGAGCAAAAGTTTAGGTGGAGCTCCAGGAGTCTTGGGGAAGAATTGGGGGAAGGATTGAGGGACCTTGAAGGAATGAAAACTCCAGAGAGAAACCAACAGAGTCAATTTCCCTGGACCCTTGAGGGCTCCCAGAGACTGAACAATCAACTAAAGAGCAGACATGGACTAGATCTGGCCTCCCTGCCCCTGCGTATGTGTAGCAGATATGCAGCTCAGTCTTCATGTAGATCCCCTAAAGACTGGAGTGGGGACTGACCCTAAACCTGTTGCCTCCTGTGGATCTTATTCCCCTAAATGCTGGCCTTGTCTGGCCTCAGTGAGAGATGTACTTAGTCCTGCAGTGAGTTTATGTGCCAGGGTCCGGTAAGGTAGCTTCTTAGTCAAATCCATACTGTTACTCTCTTGACCTGTAATCCTCAATCATTATGAGAAAGTCAGATGTTATCTGAAGTCATCTGAAATGAAAATATTGAGATATCACTAAAAGGTATGTTGTACTCATGTCCCTTATTCACCACATTTATCTTTTGTCAGAACTAAAATGGTATTAAATTGAAAATGGATGAATTTTCGCAGAATCTTGTAGGCCACATTTAGGAATTTTGATGTACTTATATTTTACTAATGCATAATAACTTTCTTTAGTAATAGGTAATGGAGACTGACCTTTGACTAACAAAGTATATTTTTGTATAACCCCAAGAATAAATATTTATTGGAAATGTGTATACTTTCTATGGTCTATTTTTAATATGTCTGATGAAAATATATAACTTTCTAGATGTTTTCCTATTCCATTGAGTTGGATTTGGTCTACATCTTTAATTATACCTTCATCTTATGATGTTTTCCTTTGCAAACAGGTTGCATATTTTCATAGAGATCTAATGGTACTGAGAAAACTATTGTGTTTGCTAAATTAACTATGTCATACTCATAACTATTTAGGTAAATCATTCTCGGAATGTAATGGAATATGTCAGACAGAGACACAGATATTTCCATTTCCCTCTGAGTTGTAACCTCTCATATCACAAGCAGAAAGAGAACAGATTACATCTGCCCATGCCAATCTGTGTGAATATAACTTAATTGGTTGATAGAATTTCTTCCTTCTTTAAAAATGTAAGCACAAGATTTCCAGTGTATGAAGTCTCAGGTGCACTATTTACTTTACTACTCTACAAGACTAAAATTAAATGCCCACTTCTATGAATCTAGATTCTTTAGCCCCTGGATAAATCACATCTGGGGAACCTAGTAAGTCCTGTGAGCATTTCCTTGGCACATTGTACAATTGATTTTTATTTTGTACCACAAAAATGTTTAGCACAAGCAAAACTTCTTACTTTTCTTACAAATAGTATGCTATTGTCATATTAAACATTTTAAATAATATTGCACTTTCTAACAACTCTCCCCAACTGAATGAATGGAAGTACAGCTTTCTAAAACAGTTTTTTAGAATTTAAATGAGTAGATACATTTTAACCAAATTCAGCTCCATATGTAGTACTTAAAACATGCAGTTCACATTCAGGTCATAGATAACTTTTAAAAAGTTATTTAGTTTTTTATTTTGAAAATAATTTTCAAAGAGTAACCAATTGTATTTAAAAAATTTCAGTGCAAAAAAATTAGATCATGAGGTGTAAGGGTATTAAGTGCTCAGGCCATTACTTTTTTATATTATTCACAGTAGGAGAAGCTATAATAAAGTCTATTATAATTTGAAAAGGAAGGGGTGGAGGAATCACTGTGCATGTCCAAAGCAGTGTATGCATTCCTGCGTTCCTCTCTCTCTCTCTCTTTCTCTCTCTCTCTCTCTCCCTCCATAACTGATGGCTGACACATCCTTCAGCCATCCTTTCTGAGAGACAGAGATGGGGAAGCCATTTTCATTCATACTTCCATACACACAGGCATACAGAAAGTGATCACAGAACTTACACCCTGGCTATCAGGGACTCTGCCTCAACGTGATAGCTGTCATTTCTTCATTCCCTGGTCACATAGATCACCTGACTCTTAGCAGTAGGGATTTACCATTTTAATCTATTCTTTAAATGTTTTCCAAGTAATATGATACAAGCAGCAAATATGACACATCAGTTTCTTCATACTTAGTATTCTTGAGAATTATAATCATGACACCTATTGTCCAAAGTCTTAGAATCTTTCCTCAACCTACATCTTTAGTCCTGTCTCCATTGTAATCTTCAAAATGTCAAGGATCACTGCTTTTATAATTTCTGACATTTTCTTCTTCCCAAGAACTCTTGAAAAATATTTACATTAATAATTTTATTATTAAAAATATAAGATACATATTTTCTTAACACCTTTTTGTGCACTTTAATGTTTGTTAGCCATATATTACTGGAAATTCTCTAAAGAGTTTTTTCTTTAAACATGGCGTTATTTTAACTTTTTATTAGTGAATAAAAAACAAGTTTTGCTGTTAAATGAACAGTTTGAAGCAAGTAGTGACTATATACAAAACTAATACAATTTAACCTTTTGCAAAGTTTTGACAATTTATCTGACATTTAAGTAGAAAATATTTTATTTTATATGTAGGGATAAGAGATAGTTGTTGTTGGTTGAAATGCCCCCCTTCATTAATCATCCAGTATGAGCTATTTTGTTTGGCATTCTCAGAAACCTAATATAATGTATGATTGAAAGTGAACAAAATTAAATTAGCACAACTGGAATTTTATCTTAATCACAAATCATTCTTATATTCGCAGGTGAATCTGAGTCTTTTAGTATACCATATGGTTCTATGCAGGCCTGATCCTCCTAAATACTTGCCTTTTGATACCAACCCATACTACCTGTTTATGGTTTTCTTTTCTTTTGGCAGGAGGGCATTATTACTAGAGTTAAGGACCCTCAATGATCTGGAAAACAAGAACAATTTAATGAAAATAATTTATCATAACTTTTTTTTTAAGCAATACAACTGAAAACCACTTAATTATACAAAAATATGTTATTTCATTTGGCTTTGGATCATTGCTAATTAATAAGTTTACTGAAAAAATTTACGAATTATACAAAAATATAAAAATGAGATACAGACTTTGAGATTATGTACTCTAGAATTTTGCTTGGCTTGATCTTGTATAGATTTTATGCAGATAACTACAGCTATGAAGTTTTGATTATGATAGCCATATCATGTACAACAGAGAGCATTTCAATATCCTTAAAGGAGGAGGGCAACTAAAGACCATAACAATAGTCTCTATTGGTTTGGTGACCTCTGGAGTTTCTCTGACCAATAACTCACAGGCAAATTTCCCGTTCTATTTTCATTTAATAACTCATGTCATCTGAAAACAGCTTTCTCTACTCAGCAGTGTATTTCTATTACAGCTGTTTGTTTTACTGGGTTTTGAAGTTAGCAGGCAAACAACCTTTTATATATGTCCTTAATTTCGGTTAACCTACCTATGACTCCTTCTTCTATCTCATTCCTTGGCGCCACCCCAGTTCAAATATTTAACACTCAACTTCCTCATATCCTGCCTTCCTTCTTTAAACTCAGCTTTCCTACTATCCCGTCGTTTATTTTTTAAGTTTGGTTGTGATTTTCACATGGCTTTTCACACACCTTTCCATTGGGTTATCTTTTCCTTTGACACCCTGATTTTCCCATCCCCATCTCTACTTAAATCTTTCACTCCCCTATATTCCTACTTCTTGTCGTCGTTTTACCTAAAATGTCTGTCATTCTTCCTTTATTTCCTTCACCATAGAAAGGCATTTTTCTAGTTTCCTAGCTTCCACCATATCCTCCAAGCTAAACATATGGAGCAAAAGATTTGAAGCTAAGATCTGCATGAGAGAGAATATACATGTTTTTATTTCTTGTTTTGAGTTACATCATTAAGTACACCTTTTCACCTTGTTCCAAGCACTTATCAAAAATTCAATTTTTCATTTCTGTTACAGATAAATAGTGTGCTCTAACTCTAATAAAGGTCTATTGGCAGTGATTAGTTCTTGGAGAAAGAAGAAAAAAAGCATTCCTTTTGAGGATATGGCCATTGGTACATTTTCCATGAGTCACTAAAATTTTCCACACCTATTCACACATGGACAGAAATAACTCAAAAGAATGGATTATCCAAAAATTTAAGAAAGGAAAGGAAAAAAGGACATGAATTTGAAACAAAAGCATAATGAGAAATATAGACATAATACATTTGTGCACTACGTGAAGATTAACCTTCTGCTATTCAAATGCTGATTTCTCTGACCTCACATCTTGTTGCAAGCCAGACATGACATTATAACGCTTATTCCAAATATCTCCTGTTTCAAGTTTATATAAACAGGGCTTATCACTTATTCCCTGCCTTGTCAATAAAAGCTGATCAGCCAGTGGCTGGACAGAAGAAAGAATAGGTCAGAAGTTCCACCAGGCAAGGAAGGGGAAAGAGAAGAGCAAGGAATTCTTTATCCATGAGCAGTGTGAGAGAAGACATCAAGGGAAAATACATCTGAGCCCAAGAGAACTAGACAAAAATGCAAGTATCTTGGAGACTTTGGCTGTGAGGTAGCCAGAGTACTTTACAGGATTAAAATAGATCAATTACTGCACAAGTACTGTGTTGAAAATCTTGGCTGATAAATCGTGGTCTGTCTGTGTCACTATTAGGGAACTAGCTAGGATAAAGAAAACAGCTACTGTATTAATTCAATGTATACATGTATATTAATATTGTTACAAGGAAATATGGGAAGATTGAAGTGGAAAGGAGGATAGGTAGGATCATATATTGTTGGGTTCCAGTCTGTTGTTATGTACTGTAATGCTGAATTCTGTATCCCAAAGTCCAGTTGCCTCAAGACAAGTGAATGCTTTGTATGCCAGTTTTTGTTGTGCAAACCTCCTTCTTAATTTAAAAATATTTGTTGAATAAAAATGGCTACAGAAAATTATTGGAGGGAATATAGATAGATTTTCAATTACCTGGCTGGGGCTCACAGATAGAGAGGAGAGGGGAAGGGTACACTAGAGAAGAGGAAGATACCATGAGAGGAGATGAACCATGAGCACATTGCTAGGAGAAACAGCAAGTATTTGGGTACACTGCTTGGGAGTTAGTGAATCCTTCATAAATACCTGACTTGTAACCTCCATTGTTTCCTTTCTGCTTTCACTGAAAGAGATACAATAGCATAGTGCATCCCTCAGGGCATAAACTGGGGCTAATATTGACCAGTTAGAAGCAGCATTAAGTATGTTTCTTACCAAATGACAAAACTGAAAAGAATTAGTTGTTCTAGAAGTGTGCATTTTACATTTGAAAGGTATATATATACACCTGTGTGTGTGTGTGTGTGTGTGTGTGTGTGTGTGTGTAAGTTATATATGTTTTGAGTTATATATTTACATGTTTAAGTTATATATGATTTTAAGTTAAACTGAATAGGACAGGATTATGAAGAAAAAATAAGTGAGCAACCTTAGTGGGGTTTTTAGATTTAAAGACATCTCATATGTGAATATGTTCACTGCATTTTTATCTCACTTGCAGATGTTGTCAGCTTGGTCATACAGGGACTTTCCAGTCCATCTGGAGGGTTTGAATGCTTCAGTTTACTATTTTAGAAGAATGTAAATAAAAGATACAGTTTCAAGTCTCAATCTATTGTAATAGCAACATGACAACTAGAAAAAAGATATTAGATTTTACAATGTGGACTCCTATGGTCACCTTGTGAAGAACACTTTTTTCAGAATAAGGAGGTTAAGCTTTTAGAAATAAGAGATGGAAAGTAATTGAGAGATTGTTTTAAAAGAAAACTGCCCTAAATACCCCTGTAAAAATATACATCTATTTTATTCATCTTAGAGCAAAGATTTTTTTCTTAACTCCATATCTAACATTCAATCTCTCAGCTTCTTCCTTTCCTCTGTCTATTCCTCCTTCTCATTGTACTTTCTATCTTTCCTTCATACCTTCCTTCCCTTTCTAGGGATTGAACCCAAGTCCTCACACAGGTTAAAAGCTATCTATCAGTAAACTACACTGTATATATTCTTATCTTCCCACTTTGGTACAGCCTCTCCTTTTGCTTCATTGGAGTAATTAACGTTTCTTAGATTACAGTGATGATTAGTAAACAACAGTTTTAAAGACTTGAGATACTATGCAGCAGGTGAGAAATATTCAATAAATTATAATTACAACCAAAATTGTAGTCAAGTGTTTAGTAGATAAGAAATTTAATTATTTTCTTATTTATTGTAGTGAAATGGGGTATATTACATCTGACATATGCTAAGTATCCAATACATTTGGGGTATTCATTATGATGTTTTGGTGGAGTCAATCATATAAAGTTGTAAAAATTTGTTTTCAGAGTGACTATAAAAGTGTCATCTTCATGTCTTTCACTCCAAATTCATGTTTCAATAATTTGTAAGTTTTTGAGTTTATAATATAAATAGATCATTCCTCCCTTCCATTTCATTCCTCCAGACTATTTAATATGTATTTGCACTCTTTATATTTCATGGCTTCTTTTTCATTAATTGATCTATCTATCTATCTATCTATCTATCTATCTATCTCTGTGTGTGGTGTGTGTGTATTTACATACATATATATTTATGTATACACTAATATATACTTACATACATGTATATAGCTATGTAAGTATTCCTAAGTATATAAATATGATATGCTCATTCTATATAATATATAATAGGTTGTATGTAACTATTTTCAAGGCTGATCACTTAGTTTTGGTTAATCAGATGATATGCTCTTTCCTCGGGATGATGATTTGTCCCACTCTCAACATTCTTTTGATGCTTAAATAATTCCTTGTGTAGAATTTAGGCCCCATGAAGTTTTTCTCATGTATCTTACCATATCTATTCATGCCATCTTTGTTCAGTTCATGTTTTGGCAGTCATATTAGTGTGTGACTTCTGACATTGTTAGGAAGCTCAATGTCATAGCAAAGCCCCTAATCATCTGGATCTTATAATCTTTAAGCTCCTTCAACAATGATACCTGAGCCTTAGGTGTGTGAGTTATGTTGTAGATGTTTCAGTTGGGATTAGACTCCACAAGCCTGCATCTTGACTGGTTGTAGTCTTCTGTAATGTTTTTCTTCTATTGCAAAGAAAAATATTGCTGATTAATGGTGAGAACTACACTAATCTGTGGGTATAAGGAGAAATATTTGGAAAACAGTTAGACATTTTGTTGATTGAGTAAGCTGGGCACTGCAAGTTTTCCTCCAAAATCCATAACTTCATTAGCCTAGGGAAGTTTGCTAAGTTTCTACTACCAGGAATGATTTTCTTACTGTTGAGTGGTTCTTAAGCACAAGTAGACCTTGGTGATGGCCAAGGTGTGTTTGTCAATACTATACACTTAGAGATATTACGACATACTGATCATTGTTGTCTGTAGGAATCATAGCTTGGTAGAATTTTTCATTGCTTCGCTCCTTGGAAGGTGTCATGTAACTTTATGGTACCATGAAGGTTAGTTCACAAGAGGAGGTTTATGAGTCAGTTACAGATCTGGGGCCTCTGGTCTCTGTGTTGTCCATGCAGGGTATCTTCAGCAATAGGAACTTGCTGATCATCCACTTATGGAGTAAAACTATGGGCACAAAGAATAGCCTACATTTTTCTTTGGAATCTCTTAGACAACTATGAACAACTCAAAAGAGGAATTCTCATTCCTGATGTTGGGGATTTTGTTAGATGGTCTTGGGCTTTTAGAGGAAGCATTGTCAGTTCAAATGGAAAAATGTCGTTTATACTGTATGTGTACATTTAAACAATGACTTTCATGTATTACTCTTGTTTTTAGGTAGCTACTTAATTAGTATGGTTCCTTATGACTTCAGAAAGTCTTCTTATTAGGCATTAATCCACATATTAGGCAATTTAAATTTTAACAGTCTCAATTCTGCAGTAAAAAGACACAGACTAGGTGAATGGATCAAGAAACACAATCCATTGATATGTACTCCTGATTGTAAAAGGATGTATAAAAGTATTCCAATCAAATAGGGACTTGAAGAAAGCACAAGCACAAGTTGAGGTTTGCTTTGTTTTTATGTATTGCAATGCTAACTTCTGTATCCCAATGCTAACTTTGTTGCTTTAAGAAGACTGAATTCTCACATAAGGAGCAGTTGAATAAACTTGCTCCTTAATTTAAAACTATTTGTTGGGGCCGGGAACCTCAGCTTGGGCCACAGGGCTCCATAGCAAATTAGTGCCAGGACAAAGATCCCTCTCAGGAGCTCGGAAAAGCCAGGAGAGGGCCAAAGACACGCCCCACAGCTCACCAGGAATTGCCCGAACCCTAGAGACACAGGGACCGAAATCAGACCCGGTGCCACAGCTCTCCAAACCCAAACACCTCTCAGAGAGAGCTGGTCTTCAAGGAGTACTGACACAGAGACCTGCAGGAGGGGCAAGCCACAACCAGACAGAGTAAGATTAGCTAACAACAGAGTCAACAAGATGGCAAAAGGCAAGGGCAAGAACATAAAGAACAGAAACCGTGAGTACTCTGCACCGTCAGAACCCAGCTCTCCCACCACAGCAAGCCCTGGATACCCCAACACACCAGAAAAGCATGACTCAGATTTAAAATCATTTCTCAGGAGGATGATAGAAGACTTTAAGAAAGAAATGAATAACACCCTTAAAGAAATACAAGAGAACAGGGATAAACAACGAGAAGCCTTTCAAGAGGAAATGCAAAAATACATTAAAGAATTACAGGAAAACACAAACAAACAGGCAGAAGTGCAAGAAAACACAATCAAACAGACAAAGGAAATGCAAA